>WBNO01006773.1:80264-120282 GCA_013400575.1 Peucedramus taeniatus
AAGGATGGAAGGAAGGAAGGAAGGAAGGAAGGAAGGAAGGAAGGGAGGGAAATTCCAAGCCACCAGGCAACAGCAGCTCCCCCTGCTGCAGGTCAGCAGCTTCCTGGGATAATCAGTCTTTTCTGACTGTGTTTTAGAGTTCACACAGCAGCTTCCAGCAGCATCACACCAGAGTAGCTCAGTAACCATGAGACATTTGCAGAGACCTTGATATTTCACCTTTTATAATAAAAAATAGAGCCAGATTAGTCGGAGTCCTGCCCCAAAACAGTTTAGGTTTATGCTTTCCCTGGTATTGTATTATATTATATAGGTCCTTAGTCTTCTATAGACTGAAGATGTGTGAGGAAACATTAAAAATTAGACAGTTTGGTCAATAATATCATGTTTTATGGCTCTGTTTGGTTTATTAGTGGAGATGCAGCACTAGGTTTATGCTAGACTTTCTGAGTTTCTCTATGAAACTTTTAAAAATCAGCCCTTTTTGTCAATAAACTGGCTTGTAAATTGAATTTCAGTTACAAACTCAGTCATCAACTGAGCACAGATGGTTTCACTAATCCCCTGCTTTCCCAGCCCACATCAGCATAGGTAAGGCACTGGCACTTACCTTTTTTCTTTGCCTCTGCATATCTCAGGTTTTTGGTACTGCAGAGCACAGCAGGGCAATACAAGCAGCACCACATGAAGGTCCCATGTCCTGCCAAATCTCCCTACACAAGTCAGGTTTGCGTTCGTGGTACTTTACCATTTCCAGTTCCCTGTGAGAGTCCTTCCACATCCCTGGGATGGATATAATTGACTTTTCTTCCTTGGTGATCAATAAAACCTCTGAGCTTTGCCTCTTTTTGGACTTTCTCATTCCATTTCATCATCCTGTTCCCTCCCCATGTTCATATTGGCCTTTGCTGAGACTTTTAGCCATTATCCTTCCCAAAGTGTGGACAACTTCTGTGTAATCACCTTTTTTACCTCTCTTGGCTGCCCAACTGCTCCATGTCCTCACTCTTTCTCCTTTGACACATGGAGGCAAAGAGGCCTTTGCTCCCTGTTCCTCATCCTCTGCAGGATCTGCTTGCCCTGTTGCTCATCCTGGGATCCTGTGACATCTTCTGGAACTCCAAATTTCCATAGAAAAGGACCAGAAAAGCACAAAACCTTGCCTTGCATGCCCATAGTGCAAAAATAAACTAAGTGCTAACCTTTTACAGCTCTGCAAGGCTGTGAAGAGCAGACCTGCCCACCTAAACAGGCAGGGAGAACTTTTCCGTCTCTTTTTATAACTCCCTGCTCTGTAATTCAGTGACACTGCTTAATGTGCTCAAAATTGCACTTTTTCCCTTGTAGAAGAAAAGGCTAAATGGCCAGATTCCATCCTGCTTCCCACTTTGAATAGGAAATTGCTCCTTAAGCAGCCTCCTCCATGCAATCAGGGCTGAAAAAATCAAAGGCACGCTCCCTCAGGGTCTATCACGTGGAGAAACTGATGCCTTGTCAAGGCTGGCTTAGAACTGAGACTAGACAGAGTTAAAGAATAAAGTAGGGATTTATTAGAAGGCCTCAATGGATGCACCTTGGGCAGCACAAGAGCCCAGCCAGGGCTGCACCCAAGATGAACCAAAATGGTCACAAAACAATGGACCATTGGTCACGGGGTCTCTCACTTTTATAAGTTCTGCTCCATTTGCATCTTGGAGTTCATTGTCCAATTCCAGCTTTAGCCCATGCAGTCCCATCCTTCTTGTTTTTCTCTCTTCAGCCCGCGTTGTTTCTGCTCTTGGGCCTGAGATTTGGATCATTTGTCCTTGGTGCCCAGCTGGAGAAGGAATTGTTTTGTCTCCCTGCCCTGTGCAGAGAGCTCACCATCCCCTAAAGGAAGCTCAGACCCACACACTAAAGCAGCACAGAATCTAAGAAACATAAAAGCCAAGACGTGAGGCATCAAAATCAAACTCCATGCAGGAATACCTGTCCTGCCTCGTCAGTGCTCAGGGAGCAGGTTGTTCTCTGGCAACCAAAAGTGGTTGCCAAAATGCTCTTCTGCCAGCTCATTTCTGCATGCCAGGGGCTGAAGGATCTCCACAAACATGGGTGTCCTCAGGGCTGGATGGAAGAAAGAGACCATCACTTGCTCGGAGTTGTTCCAAGGATGTTCTGTGGCTCTGCAAGTCCTTTTTTGTTGTAGCAGAACTGCTCTTATTACACCAGGAATCGATTCATTGGTGTTAAAACAGTGGCTCTCCAACCCAGAGCCCAGTCCAGGACAGAACCAGCAATTAGGGATTACTAAACCAGTAATTACAGAAATTAGAGAGCCAGTAATCCCACCCCCTGGATCTGGGGTACTTCCTGACCAAGCACACCCCAAACAGCAACAGGTTTTCAGCCTGTTTTTCCATGGTTTTTATTTTCTAGTGAAGATCAAGCACTCTGGAATTCACTGATGACGTGAAAGCAAAAGCAGCAGCAAAACTCCAATAAAATGCTCAATCTGAAAAATGACCAAGAGAATTTAGCATGGACCACACAGAGAAGATTTAGCACAGGTCAAAGAGAGGAACAGGAAACCAACACAGACACAATCCACCTGGTTCCCCAATAACTAATGGCTTGTATAAACTTGAAAATTAGCACAAAATTAAGTAGTGTGTGATTAAAAGTGATTCCTGATTATCTCCACATGTATCCACATCCATTCCCAAGTGGCAGCATTTTCATGTTGCCATCACTTGTTTATCTCCACAGTGCACTGAACATCTTCTCAACCTGCAGGTCCTGAAAAACTGAGCTTACAGAAAAAAACACAACTGAAAACAAACTGACAACTCCCTGTATGGGATGTGGGACTGACAATGGTGTGAAGCTCTTTGCAGTTTCATTGGCTTGGTTGGTGATATTTTTTGAATCCTGTTTGCAAACAAAGAGAGTTGAGGAAACATCCATCAAAGAGATCAGGCATTTACACTAAGAAATAAGAGGTTTACCTATCAACACACCCCACAAGGCAGGAAATAAATAAAATAACAATGCAATAAAACTATGCAAGGGAGAATATATGTGCTATGCTGGCATGGATACAAAATGTTAGTGAAAATAAAATTGATACTTAAAATCAAATGGAAAAGTATTTCTAAGGCCACTGCATGTAATTCATAAACTACGGCAGAAAGTCCTACTTTTGGGGTGGGGTTTTTTTGCAGTCATTTTTGTCAGAAGCAAACGATGTTGTGGATAGTTCATCATTAAATGGTTTGGGTGGAATAATCCCCATTTCTCTCCATGAAACCACCAAAAAAACCCAAAACCCGACAAACTTGTACAGCATAGATTAAAACTTCACATCATCCCTTCAGCCTTGAGTATTCACTCTGGAAATTTGCAATGATTGATGAGGCTGTGGACCCATCCTTCCCACTCCCTTGCTGGGGATCACAGTTTGTGCAGCCCAGCCAGAGGATGACCTCTGCTAATTACCTCTGCTAATTACCTCCCACCCCGTTGTGGGGTGGATCACAGCTCACAGGAGCAGTACTGGATGGCAGAGTGTGGCTGAGCAGAGGATTGGCTTTGTGGGAAGGCTGTTCCTCACATCCTCCCTCATTTTCCACATCCCCAGGATTCAGGGTGAGTTTTCAGACTGGCCTCGGAAGGGTGGAGGGGAAATCAGAGCTACTCCTTGTCCCCACGGGACAGCACTGCAGGTATTAAAGTTAGTCTGGCACCTTGCCTTTAAATCCAGATGGCTTCAGGATTTAATTAGTAAGTTGTTTGTGCTTTTTCTTCTCACTGTTGAAAACCAAATCAGCCCAAATCTTACGAGAAATACATAAAGCATTTAATTTATGAAGGTCTGGGACATAACCAGCAGCACAAATGGAAGAGGTGACCAGGAAAACACTTCAAATTAAAACCAAAGCAAGAGGTGGCAAAGGGTGTTTTTGCACAAAGAATGTCAGCTGCCTTTATCAGAAATGCACTCAGATGAGCAGGGATCACTGCAGCCCCCAGATTTCTCCTAAAGTAAAGCTGCCAGCAACTTGGACCCTGCAAGTCCTCCGAGCCCCAAAGGCCACCTTTATTCTGATACCCAGACCCTGGGGAAATGACTTCTGGTTCAGGAAAGGATTGCGACAGGAACCCCTCTGGCACAGGGAAAGGGAAGCAGCAAATGGAAAAAGCCTTTCAGCAGACAGGAGTGAAATGGATTTGTGATTAGATGCACTGTTAGGCAAATGCCTGCTTGATTTCAGCTCTAGGCTGAACCAACTCCCAGTAATCACACAGAGAATATCCCATGAAAAAAAGCCTGACAAGTTTAAAAAGGAAATAAATTTTTATTATATTTTTTAACATTTGGCAAATGCACCCAAGTCTTGCATTTGAACACCCCTGATGAATATTTTTCTCCATAGTCAATGATCTCTGGTGGCCCTTTGCTTTCCAAAACAAAAACTTTCCCCTCTGTTTCTCCACCTAGCCCTTCCAAAAGAGTTGTTGCCCTGTAACTTCAAAGGGTATCACAGTAGAGGTAGCTTGATTATGAGGCCAGAAAACCAAGGAATTGCAATGAGATGAACCTGAATAATGGCTCCTGGGAGGAGCTGGAACAGTTTCTGTGGACTCGGAAGGTATTGAAGCCATCACACAAATTATTCACTGATATGTAAACCAAAGTGTTCTGAATACAGAACAGTTCAAAGTCTGTATCATCCCCAAAACAACCTCAGGATGATACTCAACTCCTCATTTTTATTTTGCATGAGAGAAAACACGGTGGTGGCAGAGCAAGGAAAACCACAACAATTTCAGCCCATACATAAGAACTTTCCTTTGAATAATAAAACTGCCTTGAAGTTTAATGCTCAGAGTTCAAAGGATCCAGGCCAAATTCAGATCACCAAGTATGATTAAGGATTTCTTTGACCAGGCTGTTGACATTCTTGTGTGTATTAAAGACCAGCAGATGTAAGGGGGAAGGTTACCTCTGGTGATATTTCAACCCAGGTATAGTAAAAAGAACCCAAAATGACCCCAGAAAACATAACTGTGTCCTGATTCTGGGAATTGCTACATATTTCTTGGAAAACCCAAAAGAAATTGTACATTTCCCCCTCAGCCCATGGAAGGACACTGTGTGGACAAAGCAGTTTTGAAGTGGTTCACTGTTCTGCCTGTATTTGCAGTAAGATTTGGGGCTTGGTGGGGTTTTGGTTTCTATTTTTTACCCATTAATGTATGTTCTGGGACCTGTAAGTATAAACAGACGTGGGCTTATCAGTGCCTCAGCAGTGCTTTCTACTGTTTCAACTCCCTTGAAAAGCAAGCACTTGTGCTCCTGCTTTGTGAGTAATAGACTGGTTTTCCTTTTCAGTTGGAAAACTCACAAGTGGGAATTTATTCTGAGGTGACAGAGGGAGGTTTTGGGCCATGGAGTCCTCAGAACTCCTACACTACCTGAGATTATCTCTCCCTGGGTGAAACCCACCTTTCCCCACATCTGTCCCCCTAAACGTGCAGAGATGTGGCAATTGCTGAAGGAAAAAGAAGAGGGATGGTGGAATAGAAATTCTGCCACTCCACCTGCAAGGGTGTGGCTGAGGCACCTTGTGGAAAACCATCCCTGCACATTTCCTGCTGTGCACCCAAAAAAATGCCCACCTTGGCTTTCAAAAAACTCACCTTGCCTCCCACTCAGCACTAATGCTGGCTACAAAGGATTTGGCTTAGAAGTAGAGAAGCAAGGGTTTTTTTTTTTTTTCTAAAATTTGTTTCAGACTCTAAATAGCAGATGAACTCTTCTGAAAACCTTGCTTTGATGGTCGGTGACGAGCAGGTGAGCGTTTGGCTGAGTGCTATAGAAAAATCAAGCCTGTGATGCTGAATAATAGAATATATAGACAGAAAAGAGCTGATCTCTTACTGACATTCCCCTCCAGCACTGCAAAATTGCTCTCAGACACACATTTTCCTGAATCCATTTCCATGTTAGACAAAGGCTTGTGCTTTCAACCTGCACAGGGGGGAATGGATGAGAGAAAGAGACAGCATCCTTCTTCTGGGGCAAAAGGCTTCTGAACAAGCACAGTCTGAGCCAGCACAAGGATGGGAAGTTGTTTTCCTTCTCCCACCTGCTTACAAAGTCCAAACTGGGAGATTCACACTGCTGGGCACTGCTTGGGGGTCCATCATAGAGTGGTGGGGGTAGTGGTATGTTTGGCAAAGTGATGGTTGAAGTGCAGGCAATGGGCACAGGGCATAGAAAAGACAAGATTTGTGCTTGTTTTTTAAGTCAGCTAAAAAAGAAACACACAAACCCCCCATGTTTATGGCCAATAATCCTTTTTCCAGGTCCTGAAAACATCTTTCTCATTAAAGCATCCAGTAAAAGCTGAGGCTGAGGAAAGATGTTATCTCTCACACAAGACGCAGCCTACGGAAATAAGATTCTTTGTTTAGGGCTTGCTAATCTGACCTCCTTTCAACCACAGCCCCTGTTCTCTTCATTTATTAAATTCTGTTATCAAACTTACTGGAGTAGAAATCCACAAGTACACTTCTTTTATTTTTTTGCCATTACTGGGAAGATGTTCCCTAGGAAGATGTTGGTTCTGAAATTCTAAACAGGCTCACCATGTTTGGTTTTTTATCTCCCTCCTGATTATGCTTGTGCCAGAAGCAGGGATGCTGCTGCACCCCTTCCTGGACCAAATTCTCCTTCATAAAAGGGCAGAGTAACACCAGCCCCACAAATGCACCTGGTTTGCAGTGGTGCAAACAGGATTGGGATTTGCTCCAGGTGCAAAGCACTGGAGAATCTGACACAAAGCAGAGCCAGGGACATTCTTCCCCTTTCTTCCTCCACATGTGCTCCTTGTAACTTTGACCCTCCATGGCCTGTGCTGGTTCATGCCATAAGCCACTAAATGCTGATGATAAAAAGCCAGGATCAGGTGCTCCTGAGAGAAGAGAGTTCTCATGCAATAGAGCAAATGATTCACTTCATTGCAGGGAGTGAACAATTCACCCCCTGGATATGAAAGTGCTCCTTAATCTAAATGGAGATCAAAACGAGAGCGCTGAATGTGTTCTTACATCAGCAGAGAGAAGACACCAACCCTACCCATTAACTCTCTGAAGGTGCATAATTAGGGTCTGGAGATAGAACAAGAGCTTTTGAGTGAGAAGTAAGATTTGTCTTCTTTTTATAGGGTTAAAGGTGAGTTTTGTGGCAAATATCCTCTTCACCCCTGAAATCTTGTGATCCCGCCGGAGTGACGTGGTTGAAAGTATTCGTTTAAGAAAACAAATTACTGGATTTGGTTCAAGAATCAACAGAGGAAGTCCTTTCTCTGCTGTTAGCTGGAGGTTAAGGTAGATGTGATGTTGTCTGTTGGGATTAAACACTGCAAAATTTGCTGTATGCTTGGTGTAAACCATCACACGCTTCCTCTGCCCCCAGCCAGGCTGATGAGGATGAGGAGTTGTGCAATCCCAAAACTGCCCAGCTACACCAGCATGAGCTGATGCTCCTGCTGCAATGCCCCATCCTCCACAGGGACACGAGCAGCACCAGAGTCCCACTGGGTTTATTCAGGAGTAGATGACAGCGGGGGGACAATTTCCTACCCAAGCACATACGCGGTGTCGTTGGGATATTAATAGAGGCTCCAGGGCTTCAAAGTAACAGCAGAATCTTTAATAAACTTATCAGCTGCCTTCAGGCTGTTGTCTACAAATCCCAGAGGGAAACGTGGTCCTTGGACTGCCTCACAGCCCGTGAAAAGTAATTAAGAAATCAAAACTATTGTCAGCGAGCTGGAGTTTGCTATTTGGGGATCTGCAACTCAGCAGAAAGCTCTGAGGTGCCTACAAATCAAGAAAAATGTTGAGAACTTACAGAAAGTGGAACTTACAGAAATTAGAACTTACAAAAGAGATTTACCTAAATCAGCATAACCCCCAGCTGAACTGTTAATTCTAACACCTTCACTTCAGCAGAATATTGCAGGGGATGATGCCTTTCTTCTTCCTGCAGCACCACAACCCCTGTGGAGCAGCTGCACTCCTGCACCTCTTGCCATCAATGGATAAGCTCTGGCTTTTACCCACTGTGACCTTTTATGAGAAACACCAAGCATTTTGCTTTTCCCTTGGTGGTGTGAAAAATCCCCAGCAGAAATGACAGGTCTGGGACTCAGACTCCAATTTCTGTTGAGAGATTTTCACTGTCATTTACAGCCTGTGCTGATTTTCATGGGCTACTTCCTATCAGATGTGTGTTTGCTTCTTGCTCTCCCCATTACTATTTCATCTTTACCTTGTAACCAAAATTTCCTCTTCCTTTCTCCTTCAAAAAGAAGTGCTTTTCTTGCTCGTTGTGCATCAAATATTTTGCCACTGGAACAGTGAATTTCCCTCCAGTGCCACCTGCCATAAGTTGCATCCACTCAACGTAAAGTTGGAGTGTCTGTAAGGTATTAAAATAATGCCAGTTCCTAAAAGGCAGAAGGAACCACTTCCATTTGAGCTGCAAAGGAGAGATCAGAACCCAGCAGAGCTGGGGTGTCAGTCTGTATGGGAAAAAAGTGCACCTTGCAAACTCAGAATGGGGAAAGTGCTGCTGCTTGTTGCCCTTTGCCTGTGCCACAGCACCCCATGAGAGGCAGAGAGCCCAGATGAGGAACCACTTAAAGGTCACAGAATCATGAAATGGTTTGGGTTGGAAGGGACATGAATGATCATCCAGTCCCACCCCCCTACCATGGGCAGGGACACCTTCACTAGCCCAGGGTGTTCCAAGCCCTGTCCAAGCTGGCCTTGGACACTTTCTGGGATCCAGGGGCAGCCACAGCTTCTCTGGGCACCCTGTGCCAGGGCTCAGCACCCTCACAGGGAAGAATTTCTTTCCTTTATCTAAATCTTCCCTCTCCCAGCTTGAAGCCATTCCCCCTTGTCCTGTCACTCCATGTGTTTCTTTCCAAAACTGCCTTTCCAGCCCTCTTTGAGCCCCTTTAAGTACCTGGGGACAGAAAAGTGAGAAGAACAACACTGCACTTGCTGGACTGACAAATCCAAACAGCTGAGCCTTTCTGGCAAGCAGTGGAGGATGCTGCCTCACCCAGCTCCTCTGTAGGCAGCTGGAATAAGAGACCATTCATCACCACCTGAATTCCTGTGGTGGGTGGATTTTTGAGGACTGCTCACCTCTGTGCAAGAGAATTCCTAAATTAAAAAGAAGCTGGGCTGCAGGCACAGGGCAGAGAGCAGCAGACACTCTGTGGTACAGGACATTCATCTTGCTTTTCATTCTACTCCTCTTCCCAGCTCAGCTTCATTACCCTGAAAATAGCCCAAATAAAGCACAGGAATACCTGGAGTTCTTTTGCATCAAGATAACATCCCTGAAAAAGGGGACCATCCCTGATGGACCATTAAATTTACCTCCAAAACATGGAATCAGAATTTCTCATCAGTGGAGGAAGGGACCAGACTGAGAATGGGTCAAGCACATGAGGATGGACCTTCCTCAGGCAGGACAAGTGTCATAGCTGGATATCCCTGAGTGAACATTTCTCCAGCTAATCTTTTCTTCCATAATTCTATTCCCTTTCTTTCTGAAGCTGTGTAAATATTGGGCATCCACAGCATCTTGCAGTGAGAGGTGCCACAGGTGACAGCATGACTTGTGAAAAGAATTCTTCTTTCCTATGTCTCCTTTCTATTTCTTTACACACTGTTGCCAAAAAATGAAACAAAAAATCGATTCTTGGGCTTTTAAAAAATTCTTTGAGTTAGATATGAAAAGAAATTAATTCTCATTTCTTAGATATGGTTGAAGTTTTATCTGAAATCTCACATCCAGCCAGGAGACTTCTCTTCAAGTCAGAAATGAATTGGAGGAACACCAGGGTTCAGCAAGACTGGCAGGTGTGTTAAAAAGTGACTTTAATGAATTGCTGAGAAAGAAAAGAAAGCTTTTTTAGGCTAAAAATAAGAATATTGAAGGGAGGATATAATGGTCTGCTCTGCTTAAAAAACAAACAAACCCCAAAAAAACCTGCTTATTAAGAGACAATTTCTTTGTATCTAGGAAATACCTTTTGGGGTGGGGCAGAAATTAATTAATTTCCTGTGCAGGAAAGCAGATTTTGGTTAGAAATAAAGCAAATTTTACTAACTGTAAAGTATCCAGCCCATGAGCTGGGGCTTGTGGGAATCCCCAGGATTCTGTCACCCCACCAGGACAGATGGACAGATTTCCTGTCTACTTCCACTTCCCAGCCTGACTGACCCCATCATTCCTGCCCTCCCAGCTGCATTCAGAGGCTCACCAGTGTTTGATAGTGACACCTCAGCTTTTCTGTCAATCTTTCCCAAAATGGCTTGGAAAAAACACCACCTTCAATTTCTCTTTCTCTTTCTTCTACTAAAGGCCAAAAAAACTGAGAAATTTAACAAATCAAATTAAAACAAACAATAGATCATAGTTAAACGACTTATTTGAAAGATAGAGTTTTAGACCTTAACTAAAAGAGCTTTACAAAATAAGTTTATATACATTAATTATTATAGCAACCATATTAGTAACAGTGCCTTGTGTGCTTCACTGTACACAGCAATCAGTGAACAAGACAATCAAAAAAGTTTTTTTTTCCGTTCAAGAGAGAGGGGGAAATGTGGGAAATGGATTTATAGAAAATTCCCAAAGCCTGACAGAAGGCTCCCATAGTGTGCATCTGTATGCAAAACTTGAGATAAGAAATGCTGACTTAGAAATGCCATGGGATAGGACAGACATTGATGAGAGAGAAATGGAACTGGAAACAAGTCTCAAAAAGTAGCCTTGCAAATGAGACTGGATACTTTAGAGAAATAGAACTCTGAAAGAGGCATTGTGGTAGGACCCAGGAGGGGTTATTTGAGATGATTTGCTTTAAATCATTTACAGCATGGTGTGACAAAAGCTGATAGGCCAAGAAACACTTATAACATATTGTAATTAAGAAATGGTTAATTTCTGATTATAATGGCATGAATTATAACACTGTATTGTCTCACCCTTCACATGAGACTAAAAATAAAATAAAAGTTTTTAAAACACCTCTCAGTTGCCCCATCTAGAAAAGAGCTTAGTCCAACATCTTCTCTCTCCCCATTCCTGCTTTCTGGTCTCTCAGCCTGCTCTAAACACAATGAGAGGATTTCTCTCCCTATCCAGGTAAGAAGAGTTTTAGCAGCACAAAGCCAGTTTGCTTTTCTAAGAGTTCTACTTCCCAGGTTACCTCTTTAGAACCTCCAGCAGGACTGCTCTTCACCTTTGTATGAGGCTCTGGTTTTGGAAACTGCTTTGAGGGTGTGAGTAGCTTCACCTCATTGCATTTAACTGCATGGAAACTCAATTTTTGGTGTGCTTTCAGTGCATCAGCAGCCACAGCTTGTCTTGGCAGCCTGTGCCAAGGTCTCACTGCTCTCACAGGAAGACTTTCTTCCCAAAATCTATTCCAAAATCTCTATCAGTGTGGAGCCATTCCCTCTCTCCTGTGTCTGTTCTTCACCATTGCTAAAGCATCACTAATTGTGATTAATTGTTCATATTTGGAGGGAACTGAAGGTTCCCACTTGTCTGGCAGCATGCAAGGAGTAAGGGACTTTCTGCAGAGGAAAGCAAAGGAAGGACATGAACAGATCTCAGCTAAAACTGAGCTCATCACACCAGTGATCCATCACTTCCTGTGATAGCTCCAGAGCCTTAAAGCACATTCTCACAAACAACACAAATTTAGAAGAATGGCATGTTTCAAGTGGTTTTTTGGAGCCTCAGACACTGTGGCAAAACCTTTTCAGGGCTCTGTGAAGTCCCCAGACCTGTGGCAGGCCAGATGTTCAGTAATTATAAAAACATCTCGCAGACATATGAAGCAGAATAGCTCCAGTGAGGATACCACTCATCTGCCAAATGAACAAATAAAATCCAGTCAGTTTTAATGGTATTGGTTTGTAGTGACATGGGAGTTTCTGTTCACTGCTCTAGAAAATAGAAAACTTTCAGCAGCCCTGTGGAGTAGGGAAACTGAGGAATAAAGCAGTCTGAGCAGGTCTCTCTCTTCCTTTTAAGCCTCTTTTCCTCAGGAAATGAGGCTGTACAGTTGTGCTGTGTGTGTTATCTGCCTTCCTGTGCCAGCCCTAAAGAAAATTTAGCCCTTTTTAAAGCATTAACCAAATTTGACAAGCAGGGTAAAGCCTGGAAGATATTATGGCACATTAAAGATAAAATTTACATTAAAATACTGATTGGGAATGATCCCCAATGCCTTTGTGATGAGAATGGGGGAGTCTGCATCTTGTTTCACTTCAGATATTCTCCACTCAATAGACATGGACAATATCTGGGCTCCTTCTTTGTGTCCTTCGCCCCTCTGAGCAAGATGCTCTCCACCCCATGACCAGTATGGCTCTTAAAGGAAAAAAAGAAATTTTATTTTCTGTTTTTCAGTTCAGAATAGCAAAATGCTGGAGACAGTGAGCTAAAGGCTAAGAAAAATTAAAGCACAAGTGGGCAAAGAGTGTGTTTTTTATCTTTGCCTTGTTATTCATGCTGCTGTCTTTCTCAGCACTTCTCTCCCACTTGTCTGGCAGATTAAAAACACAAGGAGATAAAATAAAAGGTTTCATCTCCAAAACTGGTACTTTTTTTTTGTGAATGGGTTTCAAGCCCTTTGTGTTCTGCTGTGGCTGGGACTCCTGCAGCCACACTTTCCTCCAAGCATGAAAGGACTTCAAACACTCAAGAGCTCTGCTAAACATTTGCCACATGACGCAGAAAATCAATAATACCATTTTGGAGAATTCCCAAAGCAGAACAATTCTGGTCTACATGCACAGTCCTTGCACCCTGGGATCAGCTCTGTTCTGCTTCTGGGTAACTGAGGTGCAGAAGCAGCTTATGAATTTATTGCAGAATAAGCCAATACTCTTAAAATAGTACATGCAGCTGTAACAACCCCAGTGGATGGTCTGCACTTTTCCAGAAGTGAGTTGTGAGGCTTCTTACCTTTTCTGTGCTCTGTCCTGCATATCCCAGCTTGGAGATGCCAAGGGAGGAGCTGAGAGCCATGAAGTCAAATAAATTTCCAGCCAAAATCTGACCAGCACTGCCAAGCACCCACTTGCTCACAATTGCTGCCTCAGTAGTAAACAAGGAACAAACAGAGATTTCACACAATTCTCTACTTTTTGACATATACAGTGAAGAATAAAAAGACTCAGAGCTTGTTTTCTAGCTGCAAGGCACACATTGCATTCACGCCTTTTTTTCTCCCCAAACAGGATTGCCTTTTCTGTTGTCCTGCCTTTTGGGAATGATCCTTGGCAGATGGCATCCCCTGAAACTGTGCTGCCTAGGAAAGCACCAGCACAGGGTGAAATCACACCCAGGGTGTACAGGATGGTGAACCAGGGCTGGAAACTGTTCCTGGGGCTGTTTGGGGGCATCATGCTGCAGGATGGCACTCCTGAACTGGTTCAGGGCTGCACAGTGTCTTGTTTTGAAAAGACAGGTGTCTGCTAAGGAAGGCAGGAGCCTCCCCTGAAATGCAAAATGTAAACTCCCTCCCTCCAAATTATTATAATTTTGAAATCAAAAGGCTCTCAGGCAAAGATATAGGAATAGGAATAACAGCTCTTTACTAGGAAAATTAAAAATACAAATGCAATAGTACAGAAAAAAAAACCAAAAAACACTGCCAGAGTCAGAATAGGAGCTGACCCCCTGTGGGTCAGGGTGTTGCACAGTCCCATTCCATGGTGGCTGCTCCTCCTGCAGTGTCAGGGGTGGCTCTGCTGGAGCAGGGATCCTGGACAAGGGTGGAGTTTTCCTCTGAAGCTCCAGTGCTGGTATAGATGGGCCTGGTCTTCCTCTGGGAATGCAGTGGAGAAGAAAGCTGCTCCTCTGGGAATGCAGTGGGCAAAGGCTGCTGTGGTGTCCCAATCCTCAGATTGTATCCAGGTAGGAATGCTTGGCTCCTCCCCTGGGTGGAGCATCTCCCAATGGGATGATGGAATTTTATCAGCCATGCAGGGACACTCACTGGCCCATGAACAGAAGATAATTAATAATTAATGGCCATGAACAGAAGCGATCTCTTGGAGGGAGGATGGGTTGTGGAAGAGATGAAGAAAACTGCCCAATAAACAGAGGATAACTGCCCCACCTCTGACAGATGAAATAGAATGCACAGCCCCATTTCCAACCTAAGACACACAGACATGGATTAGCCACATCCTGAGGGCTGGAACAAGTCCTGGCTGTCTGCAGCCTGTGCTGGCGATGGGCCCTTCAATGAGGAGTTTTTTTATTAATTAACTCTAGCTTTATCCCCAAAACCTCTGCTGTAAAAACATGCTCAGCCCCAAATGACAAAGGCAGCCTTTGCCATTTAGGATTGATGAGGTGCTGGCAGAGAGTAGAACTTGTCCTGGGGATTTTACACATCTCATTTCCACCTCTGGAGACCACTGAAGCAAGAGAGGCAAAAAAGCAAAGCAAAACCACATATTGTCTTTATTTTCTCGTCGTGTCCAAGAGAGGAGGAATAATGCAAACACCAATAAACCCAATGGCTCTGCTGGGAGAAAATCCTGTCGCGTTTGGAAGAGGCTGTTGACAGAAAACTGGAAGCATGGAAAGCGTCGTTTTGTTTGAGCTATTTATAACCATTGACAGTGCTGGAGTTGGAGGCAGATTAAATGGGAGACAACTGGAGTTTTAAAGCAAACCCAAGTGTGTTTAGGATGGGAATGGGCTGTGCCCCTGATACTTTAGGTTTTAAGTTTTTCTGTTCTGTTTTGGTGTGCAGTTTTAGCTTTATAGTAAGTGTTACTGGGATTTTTTCACAGGGTGGTGAAGACAGAACAATCCTGTTCTAGCTGGAGACTCAAGGACATTCTCTTCAAACTTCAGGCCCAAAGCATAAATAACGTGAAAAGAGGAGGGTGGGCGAGCAAGCAAGGAGGATGAGACTTTAGCATTTGAAGCTGTTAACTGGACAGTTAACTCCTATATGCAAATGGACTAAAACTTATAAAAATGTGAGATCTCATGACCAAGCTCTCTTTTGCTTTCATCTTGGGGCCATCTGGGCAGAGCCATGGCTGTGGCTCCAGTACTGCCAGGGTGTGGCCTTTGAAGACTCTTCAATAAATATCAATAAATATCAATAAATATCCACTTTATTCCTCTTAACTACCTCTAGCCTCATAATCATTCCCTTGAGGCATCACCCCATGCTCTGCTTTAACTGCCCCTGAGCCCTTCTCTGAAATGAAGCAGAGCCACCTTTTACACCAAAATTTGAGGCTGATTTTCCTCACTGCTTCCTGCATGGCCAGTTGAGTTGGTCAGGCATTATCAAGTGTGAAATCAGCAGGAAAGCCCCCCTGAGATATCTGTCAGTAGCAGGCTAAAAATACAATAATCTGGGCCATTGGACTGCTGTGCCACACAGCCCAAGAGCAGTGACCATCCCAATGCCAAGAACTGTTCCTCAGCCTGTGCTGCAGAGGAGCTCATGGGGGAGATGTGCAATGATCCCTCACCATTTTTATGGTCTGTGAAACATTCCCTGTGACCACTTTGGGCAAGCGGCCGTCTCCCACGGGCTCTGTGCAGATGCATAAAAATAAGCTCATTTTCAAGCTGCCCTGCCCAAATTTTGCTGCCACTTCCAGGGCTGCAGCTCGGCTGGATGTGGAGATCACTGCATGGGGCAAAGTCTTTTTTACATGGGACTATGGCATTGTTAATCACTAAGTGCCAAAAGGGCTTTTCCAGCATAAAAAAAAAATAATCATTTGTATGCCAATGCATTATGGAGAATTTATTTATAAAGCATTCTGAGGGATTAAAGTAAGTTTTTTCCCTTTCTCAGACAGTGGAGCAGAGTGGGCAGAGCAGTGCACAAGAGACTCAGTTCTATTTCCAGCTCTGACAATGGCATAAAATACATGAGTGGAGCAATTCACTTCTCCAGCTGTTAAATGAGGTAAGGAATCTTGCCTTACTTAAAAACGGTTTGAGAACCACTGATTTTAAAAAACCCTCAACAGATCAGCATAAAAAAATAAAACCCAGCATTACTAAAGCAAGCTGCTTTAAGGCATTCTGCGTATGATTTTTACTCAGAAGCACCAAGAAAGAGCAAAAGAGTCAGTGGTGACTTTATAAAACACATAAATGCCATTTCTATCTTTTGTTCTGCTTTATCTACTCAGTCCTTCCCTAAATTTCTGCTTTTCACAGAGAAAACTCCCAATGTGTGACTTCACCCACAATCAAACATATTTATTTGAAACTAGGGTTAGGAATGATTCTAACTTTTGGAAAAGCAAAGACAAAACTTGTTTTGCAGAGAATCAAACAAAAAAATAAGCGAAAAATTATCTCTGTCCACCTTTGTACTGAAGGAGGGAGGTGGTGGAGGCAGAAGGTGAAGCACAGCCTCTCAAGAACCTTGGTGGACCCCATTTCTGCATGTTCAGGCAACAGCAGACCTGCGATGGGCTGAATTTTGGGCAGCTCTGACTGTGCAGATAGTGATGGAGGTGGAAGGTGATGGGGGAGAAAAGGGAAAAGGAGGTCAGGATGGTCTCTTAGGAACTCCAGGAAGGAAGGGACCTTTGGAGTCATGGAAACCGCACCACATCTTCCAGACCCTGTCAACACAGCCAGCTCAGCGTCCTCTTCAGCCCCCTTAGCCCAGGTGAGATAATGCCCATCTCAAAGTCCTTGCAAAAGAAGAGAACTGAAGCAATTAAGCTCTTTGACCCGTCTGAGGTTTTTTTCCTCCTTCTGAAATAGAGATTTTGGAGTTTACTTAAAAAAACATTATGAATTGAGTATTTAAAGTATAGTCTGTAGAACTCTGGATTGAAGTTTAACCTTTTTACTTAAGAAACCCCTGCCATGGTACAAAGGGCATAGGAAAATGCAAATTTCTAAGGTTTCTTGCATAGAAAACAATACCAAGAGGGGATCAAGAGATACAAAAAGCCCAGATAAAGAAACCCCTCTGTCTCCAAGCTCATTAAGACCATGGAATACCCAGATAAGGACCGAGGGACCAAGAAGCGCATGCGAGAGGAGAAAAGGTTCAAAAGTTCATTCCCGAGGAAGATCACAAAATCTTCAGCCTCAGAGACCCCCAGGGACCCCCGTGCGACCACCAGAGCCAACAAGGCATGGCCAGAAGGGCGTGGACCTGATTGCCAAATGAGGCGAGGACAGGCGGGGCCAGGGGTTGAATACGCATGGGAAAGTTGTGCAATCTCTTATATATGGAATACCTTTGGGAATAAAGCTGTGGGACAGCCCGAGGCTCGGGGCACAAGTCTTTATGGGAGCTGTCTCACTTGTGCCAGGGCTCCAATACATACCCACTGCATAACTAAACTTAATTGTGGAGTCTATTTATTCTCCGTATTGCTTCACTCCTTTTTCTCCTTTAGGAGTGAGGAGGCTCTTGCCCAGCAGGAAAGGCTGAAATTGAGCTGAGGTGCAAGCACTGCCACCTGCAAGTGCCAATCCCATCACATGTAAAAATCCCAGCATGGACTTGCATTAACAACTACCTGATTTCTCTGGCATGATGAAACACAGATTTCAAATCGTTTTCCTGCAGGTTCTACTCTTTATTTACCCCTTTCAGAATTTACCCAAATGCATACTAAAATATTGTTATGATTTTGCTTAAATGAATTTAACATAATGACTTTCCAAGTTTATTTAGCTCTGTTTTGGGGGCATTTTTGTTGCCTGGCCATTTCCCCATTTTGTTGTGAAAGTTTAAACTGCTGGAGGGACAGTTGTGATGACTAACTGAGATGGCTGATGGAGGGGACAAAAGCTTTGGATCTGTGTCAATGCTTTCACAGGACTGGTTGATTGAAACTATTTCAGGGGCATCCAAGGGTATTGATTATCAGTGTACCTGAATAATCAGCCTCATTTTCCAGAAGAAGAGAGCTGCTAAGTACAGCCCAGTGCTTTGTGGCACACTGCTATTCTCACAGCTTTTTAAGGTAACCAGTCATTGACCCCTCAGGGATCTGCTCAGGGCTGCTGCAGCCCAGACAGTTCCATCAAATCTCACTGCTTTGGACTCTTCTGGAAGTGCTACAGGGGTGAACTTCTCCAAAATGTATTCCAGTGTGAATAACATGTCCTGGTGCACAGCTGCTCCATGATATTCCAATATTTACTCAGGAGCTCCTCAGGGAAGTGAACCTGATTTATTCAAAGCTCATCTGTGTGGTTGCTAATGAAAATTGTTGCCAATCTCATCAGCATCAAGAGGATAACTTGAAAACAGAGCACAGCAAGCCTGAGTGATGGTATTTCTTCCATGAGTCCCACCTGATAGGGAATATGAGACTTCTGTGTGTCTTCCCAGTTGGAGGCCCAGAGGGAGCCCTGACTCTCCCTTCCACTCCACAAAGGGTAGGAGAACTCTCATTTTTAAATTGTCTGGATTTACTAAAAGAGCTCATGAGAGGTTTGTATCTCCAAGCTCTCACTGTAGGACACAGCACAAATGACGCAGAGCAGTTCTTTTGAAGGCAAAAGAAAAACTGTTTATTAAAATCTGACTCCAATTTTATATCTTCCTGAAATGCCAGTGTCATTGGAGGGTGACAGTGCCACCTCCTCAATGCCACTGGGCAACCCAACTGTCCATCAGGTTGCTCGTCCCCCATAAAAGAATGAAAACAATAAGTTATTTACATAAAGTGTGTGAGAAAGTTCTGTACAAGATTGAAAACATCAGAAGGCTGTAGAAAAACTTAAAAATCAGGGCGACGCCAACCTGTATTTTAAGTGGCTTCACACTGAAAGAGAGTGGGTTTGGATTAGATAACAGGAAGAATTTATTCTCTGTGAGGGTGGGGAGGCCCTGGCCCAGGGTGCCCAGAGAAGCTGTGGCTGCCCCTGGATCCCTGGAAGTGTCCAAGGCCAGCTTGGGGCTTGGAGCACCCTGGGCTAGTGGAAGGTGTCCCTGCCCTTGGCAGGGGATTGGAATGAAATTATATTTATATTCCCATCCAACCTAAACCATTCTGTCATTGTGTGATTCTACAAACAGGTCACTGCACACTCCACTGAATTCCTTCTGCTCTGCCCTTTAAAGAGCTGCTTGAAGAATTGGCTGACACAGGGGGAGTTAAAAGTCAGGCCCCCACCTTCCAGGCATGTGGCTTTTGCCAGCAGCCCTTTAGATCTTTTTAACTTTCACAGTCTTTCAAGTTTTTTAGCAAAAGTCTTATTAAAATGCTGTAACTATTATGCTGGTTAGCATCTTGTTGTTGCTCTGCATTGCCCATGTGCCCTTTTTCTTACAGTTTTTCTCTGCCTGATAAATAAATTATGCTTTTTTTGAAGGCATCTCAGTGTTGACGTTGGGCTCTCTAAGTGATCTGTGACCTAACACCTTCTGCATCTTCAGCCCCATCCCAGGGCTATCATTATACACAAGGCAGGGTTTTTTCTGCAAATTGCTCCCATGGATTTGGCTATTTAATGGTGATTTGGAGACACTGGAGTGCTCAGATAAGACCTCAATTGTTCTCTGCTGGATTGTGACACTCTCTACCCTCTGACTCTATGGCTTCTGTGACATGAGACTCTTTCATCTTCTGTTAACAGCCATAAATCCATGGTTGAATATTAATGGCACTCCAAGTTTCAGAGCTGGCTCAGCCCATTAGATTACTAGCAAAAGGTACAGATTTTGCAGTGGATTAGGCATAGCTCTCTCCTTGGAGAGCAGAGCCATGAGGGTTATCTCGAATCTGCCCAGGAAAGGATGTTCAGATAAGGAGCATGGTTATATCCCTTTGGACTAAGCCAAGCACGCTGCCACAGGATTCCTAAAATATTTAGGATTACATCCTTATCTTATTTGTCTTTGGGGGAACTTTGCTTAACTTGAAGTCAGCAAGTAAATGGCTTATTTTGCTTAATTTCTCATTAACATAAACCTGTCTTCAGTACTAGGGGAGTCATTGGCTTGATGTCACACAGAAGTCTGAGAAATACTGCAGTTTTGGACAAGTTTAACACAATTGAAAAACTTTGGAATGCTTTGGTTCTGTCACTTGCTTAAGTACACTCTGCTAAAGTAGACACTGATTATTCTCTCCTCTCCTCCCAGCACTGTTACCTCAGTTGCTCTATCACCTTGACATCCTTGATAAATGGGTGTAAATGACAAATGCTAATAAATTCCTGTGCCATTCACACAGGTCAAGAAAACAAGCAAACACAAGATTAATACAACTGAATCAGATACTGCCTGCAGAATAATTAAAGTATTGAAACACCACCTCTTTCTGTTTTTAATAATGGATGTTTGTAAATCACTGTTGCCACATGAGATCATTCAGCATCTCTTCTGCCTTATAACTTTCAGCCTAATTTTAGTAATGAGTGTTTTTCCAGTCAAACAATGTTCCTTAGATTTAAAGTTAGCAGATTAATATGCACATCAAAAATAAGTACATCACCTCTAATATCTCCCTTGTGGCCAGGTTTCACTTTGCCTGACTGAATCATTATGTATAATTAATATTGGTGTGATTACAGTTTGCCAGATTAAACAATGTGCCCGTGGAGTAATAACAGATCCACAGAAGTTCTTTGCCAGCAGGAGGGAAGTAAGAAACTTTGGTAGACTTCATTCTACCTGCAGCCTCTAGATCATATAATTTTTGTAATAAATTTAAAATTTAATTTTTAACATTTAGTTTTTATTAATAATATTCCTGTTCTGTTTGCCAGAGGAATTGGCAACAAAGTGTGGTGGCAATATAAGAAGTGGTCACAGATTTGATGGAGTCACCATCCTGGAATTGCTGAAAAAGGTGTGGATAAGCCACTGGAGGATATGGCTCAGTGGTGAAAAAGGTGGTGGTGCTGGGTTGAAGGCTGGTCTTGATGACCTTCAGGTTTTTACAGCCTTAATGATTTTCTGAGTCTGTGATTCTATGCTTGATTCTGAGAAAAAGCCTTTGAAGCAACCTGTGCCTCAGTTTCCACTCTGATGGACCCCAGTTTAGGAACTGAAAGGAATTTTTGGACATAATCCAGCATGGTGGCACTTCACAGGCACTTCTGCCACGCACAGCCTTGGAGTTTCTGCAGGTCAGGTTCACAAATCACAGCCCCAGTGCTCCAAACTGTCTGTGCCCTGACCATCACAGGTCCCGTTCCCATTGCTGTAATTCCAATTATCTGTATTTTTTACCATCTCTCTTGGTTTTCAGTTACACACAATGATCTCTACAAAGATGTGCAATTTATTTATAGCTTATAAGGGACCCAACAATTCGAGGCAGACTGCACCAAAAGAAGCAGCTTGTTATCACTTTGTATTCTCCATCCTTTTGTTTGCTGCTCAATCAAACATATTTTTGCAGCTCTTTTGAATTTTCCAGCTGTTAACTGCCCACAATTGTATTTTCTGAGTGAGCCTTGTAACTTCTTTGTAAAAACACCACTATAACTCCTTTTACATGTACAAAGACAGTTTTTCCTTCCCCTCACAGAAAACATCCTAAATTGTGCAAAAATGGGAGGTCAAGTGTAAGAGAGACACTCTGTTCTCACCTTGTTCTTCACCTGCCAAACAAGAAGTTGGTCTCATCTTCTCCCTCCTCCCATGTTTTCAACTACACCAATGCAAGCACAGAATGATGTTTTGTGTTTGTTTTCCATACCCTCTGCACCCTCTGCCTTTCCCTGTCTCCCTCTATCCAGCTCTAGGAGCTGAGAGCTGTTGAGTTCTCTGGATGCTTATAGAGTGTTTTTCTAACTCCTCATGTTCTCAAAAGCCTCATTGCCACTATGGAAACCCAGAATATCATCTTTTATTTTTCTTTGACTCCACTTCCTCCACCACCCCCCACTCTGCTTTCAGCAGGCTACAAACTCAACATCTCCATCAGCACTAAAAATGCCCCCCATAACCAATTCTGGGGTAAAGCAGAAAGCCCTCAAAGGAATGTGCTTCACTTTTTTGTGTGTCCTGACTCGGTGCTCTGAGGTTTTCAGGAATAAATTTTACCCAGCACAAATGTTTTCCTGCAGAAACTCCATCAGCTTTCTCCTGGTGCTGCTGCAAGTTCTATCAGTGTCAGTGCAGCAGGGCTGGCACTGGGTGATTATGCAAACAAATTCCCAAATTACCAAATTGCAATCACAGTGCAGGTGCTATTAGCACCTGATTCATCCATCACTACCTTATTAACCACTCTGATTAGTGTGAGCTGTGAGAAAACCTTCTGATCTGTGTCTAAATGCAGCCATCGTTGTGGTGGTTCCATATTGGAGCCACACAGATCAAGCAATGATTTCATAAGTGAAAGCAAAAGGCAGCTGTCACCTCCTGCAGCATGAGCCAGGTCAGAGATACATCAGCAAATAAACAGCCTGGGGGAGCTTTTATTAGCACTGCCACATTTGGAGACTTTCTCTATTCTTAGATATCATAGAATCAAAAAATTATGGAATGGTTTTGGTTGGAAAGGACCTTAAAGATCATCCAATTCCACCCCCTGCCATGGCCAGGGACACCTTCCACTAGTCCAGGGTGCTCCAAGCCCCAATGTCCAACCTGGCCTTGGGCACTTCCAGGGATCCAGGGGCAGCCACAGCTTCTCTGGGCACCCTGTGCCAGAGCCTCACCACCCTCACAGGGAAGAATTCCTTCCCCACATCCAATCTAATCCTACTCTCTTTCATTCCTCCTTGTCCTGTCATTCCATGCTCTTGTAAGAAGTCCCTCTCCATGTATTTATAGATATATCTGCTACAACTGTAAACTGGGTGACACATCCCAGAAACAAGCTGCTCTTTGTCTTGGGAATATTTAGTGTTCCCAAAATGTGATGTGGCTGCCAGAGTTCTTGATCTCAGTGAGTTCCAGTTCCTCTTCTGCCTTTTTTGTTCAGAGTTTCTAAAAAAAAAAAATTTTTCTTGAAGCAATCTACTGCAAATCAATCAACCCAAACCAATATTTTATTTGTTTTCAATGCATACATAAATATATATAGATATGTACATAAATCCTCCTTTAATGCTTTGCTGGGATTTTCAGCACAGTGGTGGAGAGCAGGAATGATTCTTACTGAATTCAGGTTCTGCCAAATTTTCATGATATTTTCTGGATTCCTGGATTAGAAATGGATGTATGTATGTGATTCTTGACCAACTCTCCCTGAATCTCAGGCACAAAATTTTTAATAACCATGAAGAAACCTGTGAAAAAAACAAGGAAAAAATTGTTTAAAAATATTTTTTAATTGTTTGTGGATCAAAAACTATTTCAGACAACTCAGGTTGCTTCATCTCCTTTAAAATCCAGAGCATTTATTCCTTTAAGCATAGCATTCCTTTTTCCCTGCTGGACAGCTGATGTGTGTGATTTGTGTATCTGGGTTAAGTTGGTTTATCTGAGAATTTTAGAGGGAATCAAAGGGCAAAATGTGTTCTGACACTTAATTTTACAAGTACATTTGTTCTGCCAAACAATTAATTCTTTAAATTCTTCCAAATGGGAAATCATGCTTTCTGGCCCATGAGCAGACTCGTTATTTCTGACCATAGAGTATGAAAAATAACAGCCCTTTTTTTGCAGCTATCAGCCCATGTGACACCTATAATTTACAGCATTTGCAAATACAAATGGAATTAATGCCAGGTGAGGTTTCCAGAGATCCTGGAAAGGCAGCTGAGCAAGGACCACAGGCAAATCTGTTTAAGGGGCTTGCCTGGCACAGGGTCTTGAAAACTTTTCCTCACCGAGGTAGCGGTGCTGGACTCAGCAGTTTCACATGTCTGGGTAAGAGCTGGCAGGATTCACCCCTCCTTAAATTCCTGCATTTTTACAGAGCTGTCTGGACATGTAGGAACAAGATCTAACTATAGCTGACTTCGTTCTGCTGCTCGTGCCAATCAAAACAGTCAGGGACTTGGGACATTAGCACCCTGTTATCTCTTTGTCTGTACATATTGAAATCTGCACAAAATTGGAATTAACTCTTTCCCTCTTGCTTCCCATCTTTTTTTTTTCTTTAATTATTCTGCACTTGCAATTAGTTCTTTTCAGCATCTTTAGCTTGTATCATTTGAATTTTTGGCTTTGAGGATTATCATAGGGTCGAAATTATCTACCCCTTCATTCTTTTCAGCATCTTTAGCTTGTATCATTTGAATTTTTGGCTTTGAGGATTATCATAGGACCGAAATGATCTCGATATTCACCCCTTCACCCCCTCTAAAAACATTGGAAAACAGAGTTGATAAAAGCAATTATCTTGCCATGGAGTTGTTCCAGAGCCATCTGGGCATGGCCCTGAGCAACCTGGTCTAGTGAAAACTGTTTTGAGCAGGGTGTTGGATTGGGTGGTCTCTGGAGGCTCCTTCCAACCTAAAACTTGGAGTTATGGTTCCATGAAATTCTGGTTGAACTCTCCCAGCCAGTACCAGTGTATGGGCCAGACATCCTCATTCCCAGGGGAGCGACTGGGACCTAAGAAACGTGCTCAAATGAATGTGGCACAGTGCCTAAATTCTAGATTCTTGTTCACCTGGAGTTGTGGAAAAGTGGCACCACCCAGAATTTGGGAGAGCAGCTGACCAGCCAAAAATTGCTCCTGTGTTAGCCATTACCATCAACAGCCCTTTGACATCTCCTTTCTGAATTAACATAAGAGTTCATCACAAACAAGAAATTTTTTGTAGACCAAAGTCACCAGGAGTTCTATGTCAAAATCAACCATATCATTAGAAACCCTTCCCATTGTGTCTCTTGACTCCTTTTTTTGTTACTATCCAAATTTAAAATTTAATAATAGGTAATAAGAACACACCAAACCCTGAAAAATCATAGAATGTGGAAATATTAAAATAATTTCCAGTAGATTCACAGCAATATGATTACACACATTTTAAGAGTGTTATGTCATATTAAAATGGTTTAAGTGAGGAAAATAGTTGTTATGAAGTTGATTGATTTTTATTTGCAGCCTGGTGCACTCCCATCTCTGCAGGGCACCTTCCTCTTTCACAGCAGTGAGAATTCCTGAAAAATGTTCCTCCCTCTTGTGCTGCTGTCATTCATCCATTCTCCTGCATCACCCAGCTGATTATTCCTTCTAGGGCTGGAATTTTACATTTGGCCTTCTTGAACTTGACTTTTTTTTTTTTCCAGATGATTTTCCCAATCCAGACAATTTTGGATTTCAGCCTTGTCTTTCTGCCTGTGCACATGGATTGCAAATGTGATCAGTCTGCAGAATTTCTAACTCATTAATAAAAATTGCTGACTGGTACCTGCCCTATGGAGATTTATGCTTTTGTTTCTTAATGCATCATTGTGGTCTGATACTTCTCAGAGAACAGTTATGAATGCTTTGCTCTTTTTCAGACAAATTTTAGTACAATAAATAGCAGCATTATCTAATCTTTAATTCTCAAAATTGCTTAGGACACTATTTAGTAAATAATGTCCAGGCCTTAAGTCATATCTAATATCTATGGGGTTTTTTTTCCAATCCTCTAGGCCTACTGTTTTGTCAAAAAAATTAAATTTAAATTCTTCAGCATAGGTTGTCCTTAAAAAAAATTAAAGGTTTTGGTTGTTATTCATCCCTCTGTTGGCTTCTTCACACTTACAGAATGAGGATTTAGTTCAAGATTATTCTTAAAACTGGAATGATGCTGTCTCACTGTATTCTTCTTCCCAAAGGCTGGCACCCTCTAACTCTTTTCACACCTCAACCCCACCCCATGTTCCCAAAGGTCATTTCCATAACTCTGTGGGTTATTCCAATTACCTCCAATAACACACGCAGGTGAATGGTGTCTAGTCCAGATTCTTTGAAACACCTTCTTGATAAAATTATTTTTCTCCCATTTTAGTCTTAGTTTCTTTTCAGTAATGTTAATTCTGACAAGTAAGTTTCCTTGAGCCATTTTCCATGTTGCAATAATCTGTCTTCCTTTAAAAGATATTTCTTAAGGCATTGCCAGTTTTCCACAATTTTTCAGCTTAAAAAGTTCCCTTCTCAGTCTTAACTTCTTCCATTTGAACAAATGCATTTTTCTGAAGACCATCATCAATATCTTGCCCTTTTTTTCAAAGACTCATCCATGCTGATTTAGGCTCATTCAGACCTTCCTAATTCTTCGTGTTCTCAGTCTGTTTCTACCTATTCTCTTAAAAGTCATAACATCTTTTTTCTTTGCTTAGATTTGTTTGGTTGATTTTTTAGGTGTCCAACAAAAATTAGGGCTTATTAACATCCAGATTTTTCCAGGTTTTTTACACACCCTACTGCACTCTCCTTTCCATGTCAAAGAATTCCTTTCATTACCAATAGATATCACTGTGATTAATTCAGCTAATTTTCCAGAAATGGATTCAAAGCTGCATTTCACACTGAGAGTTGGAAGATGGCTTTGGCACTTGATGAAGATGTCATAGAAACACAGACAGGTTTGGGTTGGAGGAGACTTTAAAAATCACCAAGTCCCACCCCCCTGCCATGGGCAGGGACACCTTCCACAGCCCAGGGTGCTCCAAGCCCATCCAACCTGGCCTTGGACACTTCCAGGGATCCAGGGGCAGCCACAGCTTCTCTGGGCACCCTGTGGCCTCGCCACCAGTTTTTGTTAAGCAAAGAGTTGCTGCCTGTGAATTTTGAAAAAATCCTACAGTTTCTGAGTGTTTTAGGTGAACCATCTTCCTTTCTTCTCCTTGATTTGAATGCATCTAGCTAAAATGATATTGAGTGGGATGTCCACAGTGATTCACGGTGATTGCCAAGACTTAGAGGCAAGAATACAATACAAATGTACAAAATTAATAAGCCAGCACTGGTCAGCTTGTGCAAGAGTATTTGGATGAACATCCCAGTAATCTGAGTTTGTATCACACCCTGGCACATCCTGCTTTGGCTTCACATCTCAATTCCACGACCATCACCGGGATCTGCCACTGAGGAGCCAGCCCAGTTTCTGGAGAGAAGCTCCAATTAAGCAAATCCCTCAGCTGTATAGTTTTTCCTAATAGGAGCACGCTGCTTTGAGCACATTGTTTGGAAGGATATAACCTTGCTTTGCTGACTTTGGGAAAGTCAGCAGTGCAAGAATCCACCCAAGCTGTCCAGCAGATACTTAGGAATTAAGCATGTCATATGAGGAGGAAACAACACATTTTCTAATCTTTGCCAACCACAGGGAGATTCATCTCTCTTACATTTCTTGTCCTGAGATGATGACCATGATAAGAACTGACTTAAATCCCACAGACCTTGTTTTTGCTTGCAAATTGGCTTAAGCTCATCCCCTAATCAGGTAATTGAACCGTTTATGTGTCTTGGCTGAATCCCAGTCCGGGTTCATCTCTTATGAAATTATTCCAGGTCATTAACCAGTCTGATGATCCTGAACCAGTCATTATGGGAAAATACAATGCTTAGGGCCAGAAAAGCAAAGAGGACCAAGGCAGACTTCAGATAAGAGCTTTAGACCCTTTGTCTTAGTCTTGGGACAGATCTGTCAGTCTGCTTCCCAGAAGATTGTCCCAGATTCCTCTCCCCTCCCCTCCTTCAGCCTGGCTTTTAGAGCTGAGCCCTCACTGAGCCTGCTGTGGGGTCAGGAGTGGGACCAGGAGCATGGCAGGGCCACCTCCCTTCCTGCCAGTCCTGGCACCCAATGAGCCCATCTCTCTTGTCCTAGACTATGGTTTGGGGTAGATCAGGAGATGGAAGGGACAGCACAAGTTAGTGACACACATCAGTCCTAACAGGGCCCTGCTGAGGTGACAATATCCTCAAACCAAAGTTCAGCTCTCTCAGACTTCACAACCTGCAGCCTTGAGGGCCAACTGAGCCTGGCTCAACAGGGACCATGGTGGCCCAGGAAATCTAAATGCAGAGACAGAAAATTTGGCTCCTTTCCCTGAAGGATCTTGGTCAATACCTTTGTTTCTTTGTATTTAACTGTGGGGAAATATGCAAAATATTTCTGAAATTTCTTTCCAACCCCTTCCTTCCACATGCCACCACGTGGTAGGGAGGCACCAAAGATGTGCATTTTGTTGAGAAGGGCTCTCCATTGGGGATGATCCTGGAGCTGACTTTAAAATTGTCAACCTTGTACAGAGTCAGGGAGAGGCAGAACATGGCATGAAAACATGACACATCCTCCAGCCCATTCCCTCAGTCCACCATTGCTTTCAGCTCAGAATTTCCTGATTTATGGAGTGCCACAATGGTCTGTGTTTGCTTTTCCATTGCTTTCATGGTGGTTGTTGTTTTACCCTATTGAGCTCTGGGCTAGGTCATAGAAATCCAAGGTATTTATGGAATTGCTTATTATAGAGCCAAGAGTTCGTGACATTTTTAGGTGTTTTGTGTGACAGGAGATAAATTCTTCAGTCACTGAACTAACACACCTGAAGTCATTGCTCCAGTTGGGTGTATCACACTGCTCTCACTACATTCAGCTTCAGCTCTTCAAGCTGCTGTAAAAAAAATCCAAATTAGTTTCTCCTTCATGAATCCAGCTCATTGCTTTTAAATAATTAGCCAGTGCCTGTGGAACTATTCAAAAACACTTACCTGAACTATGAACATGAAGGGGGTTTTTACACTAATTTTTGTCGTCAGTTCCCTTCTTTGTCAGTTCCATATGTTTTTCAGATTCATTGCATCAATACCATAAAAAGAAGATAAATTCAGGAAGAATTTCTTCCCAGAGAGGGTAGGACAGGCTGCCTAGGGAGGTGGTGGCTGCTCTCAGCATCCATGGAAGCATTTGAGAAATGAGGAGTGGCAGACAGTGCTCTGTTCTGGTTGGCAAGGGGGTGTTTGCTCAAAGGTTGGAGACTTTTTCCAACCTTTAAGAGTCTCTGAATCCTGGTGGAAACTCAGGAGACCAGAAGCCTGCTCTACATGATACCTGAGTCCTGCTGCTTGGCCTGTAGCAGGTTATTGTATCTCTGGTTTTCATCCAACAATTTCATGATTCCATTTTCATGCGAAATTCTGAGGCATGAGATTAGTGAATCATCACATGCAACGGCCTCACTCCTCTTTCCCCAGTATGAACATGAAGAGTGGCCTTGCTGGGATGACAAAAAAGTCTGGGGAATTTTCTCTGGCAGTGGCAACAGCCTAGGAAAGAACCTAAGAGCAGAGCAGGTAGGTGGTCACCCACCTGTATCCTCTGCTGAGTATTTACCACCTAAACTCTCACCAGAGTATCCAAGTGCATTCTCCTCCCACAGCTGGAGGCAGAGTTGATATCACAGAATCATAGAATCATAGAAAAGTTTGGTTTGGAAGGATCCTTAAAGACCATCTCATTCCACACCCCTGCCATGGGCAGGGAAACCTTCACTAGACCAGGTTACTCCAAAGCCCAGCCTGGCCTAGAACACTTCCAAGGATGGATCATCCACAACTTCTCCTGTTATTTATCTCTGTCTTTGGTATCCTCACCAGACCTTTTGCTCTCCTTTAATGCATTTCTTGGCAATTTTGGCTGAATTTTGCTTTAACAGCTAATCTGCAGCCAAAAGAATATCCAACCTTAGATAATCATAATTTGGCAGCTGTGCCACAGCCATCACTGTCAAAATGTGTCCACTGTGCAGGAAAATCTGGAATTTCTCACTTGTACAGTGCTGCACCCAACTGTTTCATAAAATAAGAAGTGATCAGAGGTGGGCCACTGTTCTACAAAGAGATTCTTATATATTGTTGTGCTGAGAATACACAACTGGGTGTTAGAGCTCTGCTAAACAAATTATTATCCTAGGATTCAACAAACTAATAATTCATGCTAATTTTGCTCACATTCACCCCTCTCTTCCCCAGCACTCTGCTAATGTAACCCCAATACATGGAATTATCTGGGATGAGGAAGCATTCCTGGATGGTGAGGACCTGAATTCTGGTCTGTGTTGGCTCTAGGAATTGGCTGTTATAATCTCCATAAACAAATAGAACTTAAGGCAAACATTTGCTCCTCACACTTTCTCCAGCAAACACGGCTTCAAACATCAGGAGGGAAAAACAAACTCCATGACCAGCCTCTCAGCTTTCCATAACATCTGTGTTCATTTTTCATGTTTTATTTTCCCTCATCCTGGAAGCAAAGCAAAGCAGGAGAAAGCATTAGCATCTAACCACAGTAATTTCCTGAATTCCAGAAGACTGCTGTCAAAACCAAAGATTCACTCACTGCTGGGACATCTGTATCAGATTATTGCACTTCCCTGTTCACTCCTGCATCATGGCCTGCAATCAGCTGCTGCTCCAACCCAGAAGCTGGGAAAAAATGTGTTGGGTTCCTACTGTTTTTCAGCATATTCTTACTAATTTCCCTCTGCCTCCCTTCCCAGATTTCTGCGTCTAATCTGTACCATTTTCTCCCACTGGCTGTCAAGCTGCTGATAGCACACACTTTTCCAGAAATGCATTTTAATTCTTTTCCTCTCTGTATATTTTTATTCCAGTACCTACCAAAAATAATGATGATATTTTTAATGATGACTGATTCTTTGACCTGATTCAGCTCTTTATGTAGCTGACACAAGATAATTCATTGTCTTCTCCAAAGCATTTTCCATGAGTCTTTGGGAGTCACATCTTTTGTCTGATTGACTCATTAGATCTCAAGATCCCCTATCACCAAGATCAGGATTCATTTCAATAGGTCCTTCTGGCAGTTTGCTTCTGATCTACATGTCAGGCCTGGATTTCTCTTGAAAAAACCCTATAGATTAATCACCAGAAGAATCCATGACCGTACCAAATGCCCTGAGATGATTTTTAAGGTCCCTTCTAACCCAAACCTCTATGGCTTCCAAGGAAATGCTTGAAAAGGAAAAAGAGGGAGGTACATGGGATACCCCCAGGCAAAGATGGTCTCTGTTAAATGGTGACTCTTTGCACATTGGTGCTGTCAAAATATCCTCAGACCAAAGTTCAGCTCTCTCAGACTTCACAACCTGCAGCCTTGAGGGCCAACTGAGCCTGGCTCAACAGGGACCATGGTGGCCCAGGAAATCTAAATGCAGAGACAGAAAATTTGGCTCCTTTCCCTGAAGGATCTTGGTCAATACCTTTGTTTCTTTGTATTTAACTGTGGGGAAATATGCAAAATATTTCTGAAATTTCTTTCCAACCCTTTCCTTCCATGTGGAATGTATAATTTGAAAGGGACACTTGGTAAATGAGGTTACTTCCTCATTTACCACGAGATCTGATCACACTTTTAGGGTTTGGGTCTACGTGGTAAGTCAGAAAATAATGTGTATGCTACAATCACTGGGTGGTTGCTTGAAAAGTTTCAGCTTTGTGTTTAGAAGTTCACCCAACACTGCTGCCCAGGGTCCCTTGGAACAGCCAAAAAGAGGAGGAGGTGACCATCTCCCCTTCTCAGAAGCCATTGGTAAGGCTGCTGAACTTCCATGGGATTTGGGAACCACAGGGATGATTCCCAAACCCCATGAAAGCTCATTTCCAGAAACAGGACTTGTACCAAAATGCAAAACCACCAATGAAAAAATTTGGAAGCAGCAGCTCTGTAACCTTTCCCACCTGGAGAGCCATCCTTGCACTGGGAAATCTGACTCAAGGCATCTCATTTAAGCTTTGCAAGCCTTGCTACATCTTGGATGGGCATTCACCTGGAAAATACATCTGCATACAGCCCCTGGCTCCCAAAGCAGCTGCTCTTCCAAGCTCTGGAGCCCCAGGCACGTTTTTCTCTCTCCACTGCGCGTTCTCCTCTGGTTAGCAGAAAGCCCTGCCCTGGAAGGCCAAGTTCATGGGCCGCAAGGACAGAGCAGCCCAGGATCACTTGGGAACAGCTAATAAGAAACTGATGCTGCCATCCAAATACCAGAGCCATTGCAGTAAGGTCATTCCTTTAGCAAAACATCTCGTAATGGGCCTTCTCTGACCCGTTCACCTCCAGACCAAAAAGCTCTCAGTAATTTGGTTTTGCTTTTACTGGCCAGGACAAATCTGTTGTGCTCTTCTGGCTTCTAAAGCTGAAATGCAGCCCTGCAGTTGCTCGAGAGCAAGGGGAAAGAGAACAAGGCAATCCCACATGTGCCCTGCTAAAAGCAAACACCTGGCTAATGCCTTCACATGGCCATTGCTGTGCCTGTTGCTAAATTCATTATTCTTTTAGCTCAGTGGGTTGCAGCAGATTCAATATTCAGACCAGCAGCTAGAGACATTACTCAAATACATCTCAAATCTGGGTATTTACTCAGGTGCAATCTCTTTGTTGGAAATAATATTCCTAAACTGACCAACATTAACATCACTCAAGGGGACATTTCTTGTTGGATTTATAGGGAGATTTGCAGAACATGAGGGTTCAAGTAAAAAAAACCAAAAATGCATTTCTGACTTCCATGGGAATGTCACAGGAGGCTGAGCTGATCAACAAGGTGCTGAAACAGGGATGAGAAGATGTTCTCCTGCTGCTGTCAGGGCTGCCATAGGATTCCACTCTGCAATGGATTCCATTTGAGCAGAGGAAAAAAGCCAGGCATTTTGAGAGAGTTACAGAAGAGCTGTGAGAGCCTAGACCCCTCACTGCCCACGTTACAGAGCCAAAGAGGCCCTGAAGATTCTGATGCAGAGAGATGGCTGAGCTCAGTCCAAACTTTGCTTTGAAAAGAAAACAGAGAAACCACCACCAGGAAGCAGGAGACACACAAAGCTGGCAACTGAAGGCTTCAGTGCAAGAGAAATTGTCTTGCAGATGAAGTTTTCATGGGGAGCCACCCCCATGTCATGGCTGTACCTCCACCATGTGTCCTTGTCATCAGCTTCCAGCACACATTTTATTAACTCCTAACCTAAGGTGGACATGAGGGGAGGAGCCCATTCAGGGGGTGATCTTCCTTAATGCCACAGAAATACTTGAGTCTGAAATTATCCCTCATCCTTTAGTGTTTTAGGTGGCTTATTAAAAACAACCCAAAGCCTCACACATATTGAACCCAAGTCTTTTTAGTCTGTCCTAAAGTATCTCTGGTTAATTCCAGCTGAAGGCAAAATTAAGGAACACCACCCAGTTTGCAGTCTAATTTTAGTTTGAGCCTGTGCCTCTCATTTTTGTGCCATGTTTCAATATTTGCTATTACTTACTTGTGTTAAATTGAAGTGTGGAAGCCTGCAAGCTCTTTGTGTTCCCTTAAGAAAGCAAACAAGCTCCTGGGAAAAATTACAATGTAACTTGGACTTATAGAAATAGTACATATTTATTTATATTTATGCGTCATAAAAAGAGAATTATCAAAAGGCTTCAGTCTGTTGGGCTTTATCAGAATCAAGATCATTACCTAAAGCACCTTCCTGGCCTAGACTAAAACTCATGGTCACCTTTTTGCCCCACTTCTGCCAACAGAGCAGCCCCTTGGCCACCCAGCATCACCCTGATGTCCTGCAAGTGTCCCCTGCTCCTGATAGCTAAAGGCAGGTCCTCAAGCCAAACACTCAGGATCCTCTTTGCAAATCCTCCTCTCCTCCCAACCCCTCCATTTCTCTACTCAACTCCCTGTCCACCAAAAGATCAGCTGTTGGGACAATCAATGACTTTTTGGAGTTTTCTGGTTATCTTATGACTGACAGGATGGAAGGATGTCATGACAACTTCTTTGTGGGTCATGCAAGAAGGATATAAAGCTATTAGAGAGCTCTCTATTAGAGAGTGATCAAAAGAGGGCTGTGAAGATGGTGAAGGGTCTGGAGGGGCCCTGTGAGGAGTGGCTGAGGTCCCTTGCTTGGTTTAACCTGGAGACTGAGGGGAAACTCATCAGGGTCTGCAGCTCCTCCCCAGGGGCAGCTCTGATCTCTGCTCCCTGTGACAGTGCCAGGATCCAAGGGAATGTCTGGAGCTGTCCCAGGAGAGGTTTAGGCTGGATTTTAGAAAAAGATTCTTCCTCCAGAGGGTGCTGGGCACTGCCCAGGCTCCCCAGGGAATGGGCACAGCCCCGAGGCTGCCAGAGCTCCAGGAAAGTCTGGACAACACTCCCAGGGACAGGGTGGTTTTGTTGGAGTGTCTGTGCAGGGACAGGGGTTGAATTGAATGATCCTTGTGTGTCCCTTCCAACTGAGGATATTCTCTGGTTCTATGAAGTCCTAGTTTGGTGTCCTTTTCCAAAAAGCATTTCTCGGGCTTTTATTTATGAGCCAAAGAATCAACCATGAGAGGCAGACTCTGACAAATCAGAGGGGCTTTGATTCAGGGCTCATTCCATACCTGCCCTTTGAAGCAGCTGATGGCCTGGATTTCTAACTGGTAGGAAAATATACAGTAATGGCAAATAAACGCTGACGTTTCGGTGAAGTGAAATTTCGCAAAGAAATAAAACTGCCAACAGAAATATTTTTGTGCGATAACAGAGCAATTCTTTGTTGCAATTTTGACCTTTTGTAGCATTTTTATTTATATATTTGGTTCTGCTGTGATTTATCTTTTTTGCTGTTATTTATTTCATTCTATGCATCAGCAACTGCTTTTTTTTACATCATCATTAGCAATTTTTCTGCTAATTGCTAATTCTTCCAGTAATTCTGAAGTAATTTGCCTTATGTTTTGCTCATTCGTCCCTGGAAAAAAAAAAAAGTGTTTTGCAATGTAGATCTAAAATGCTCTGCCTGGTACTGGAGTGTTTTATTATATGGCTTTTAACAGAGCAAAAGGCAAAAAAAAAAAAAGAACATCCCTGAGGAATGCTTCATTTTGAACACATCAACATTCCCACTGAAATAACAAACATGTCCCACCAGCTCTATAAACCACACTTATCTGCTTGTTCTATCTACCCATCCCACCTGCCTCGGCCTCCCAGAGAGCAGCGTGGCGCTCAGAGCTCTCCCCCTTCCACACAGCAGCTCCAGCCTCTCTCCTTGGCCCACTGGATCAGGCTGGGGCTGAGATGTGGGGTGGAGGCCTGCACCTCCTGAATGCCCACATTCCCTGTGTGTCCATAGGCACTCATGGTCTGGAAGATGCTTTACCACCTCACTTTATGCCCTGAAAGGTGCTTTGCCACCTCACTTTATCCCCCTTTTTCTTGGAGCTTGGAGGGGCTCCAATTTGCCTCAGCCTCACTCCTCCGCTTGCCACATCAGCTCTTGAGTCCAGGAAGCCAAAATCATTTCTGGTTCTCAGAGAGTTCACTGTAAATCACAGCAGGGATCTGCCAAAGCACCTTCCCTGCACCAAGAGCATGGTCAGAAAGGAGTTCATGTGTTTGGTAATTCTTTTCCCAAGGGTGGGTAGTGAGACCCCACCAGCACTGCTGCGTCCAGCTCTGGGTTCCTTGGCACAGGAAAGATGTGGATTTGGTGGAGGGGATCCAAAGGAGGCCACAGAGATTCTCCAAGGGCTGAACTACCCCTGCTATGGAAACAGACTGAGAGATTTGGGATTGTTCATCCTGGAGAGGCTTAGAGCCCCTTCCAGTACCTCAAGGGAGCTGGAGAGGGACTTTGGACAAGGGATGGAGGGACAGGACACAGGGAATGGCTTCCACTGCCAGAGGGCAGGGATGGATGGGATATTGGGAAGGAATTGTTCCCTGGGAGGATGGGGAGGCCCTGGCACAGGGTGCCCAGAGAAGCTGTGGCTGCCCCTGGATCCCTGGAAGTGTCCAAGGCCAGGTTGGACAGGGCTTGGAGCCACCTGGGCTAGTGAAGCTGTCCCTGCCCATGGCAGAGGGTTGGAATGAGATGGTCTTTGATGTCCCTTCCAACCCAAACCATTCTGTTATTATTTTTCCCTTTTTTTTCCCAATTCAGTTGCTCCAAAATTAAATTAAAAACCTGTAAGAGGAAGGTAATAAATTCCTCTCTGCATCAGCTGGCAAGGAGCAAAGAAAGTTTAGACTAGGCCAGAAACCTTCCAACCAAGAGGACAGGGAGTCCACAGGAGAAAGCCAACATGAAGGGAGGTTTTGAAAAAAAAAAAAAGAAAATCCATCTTCAGGAAAGGGGCTTGGATCTCCATTGTCCTTCCCATGTGTGCTCTGGGATCACAGCACTGGAGTAGGGGAGCAAACAGTTAAAAACCAAACCCTACCCAGAGCAGCCACATTCATATGAAAAGGAGAAAACTGGGAAAAAATAGCAAATGTAGGAAGATGTGATGGTGGCTGGGCTGGTTTGTGGGAGCAGGAAGGCAAAGGGAAAGGGAATTGTAATCCATATCTGAGCAGGTTTAGGTAGATATCATTAGAGGATGCTCAAAGTTTCCTTTTCCCCACCTTTATCATTCAGTTAACAAAAGCTGTTTTCTTCTCCTTCCTGCCTCATTTATTAAGCCATAAACATTCACAGCATAGCCTGATTTTTTCCTAGACTTAAATAAAATTGCAGGAATACAAAAACACCAACAAAACATGCATTCATCACAAAAACTTCACTTACATCAACAAAAAGAATTCACTCCAACAAAGTCAAAATAACTTAGAATCATTTAGGTTGAAAAAGAACAACATCACAACACCAACAAAGTGTCCACCAACAAAGGTGGACATTTCTGTACACCCCACCCCTCATTCACAATTAAAATCAAATTCCCCACATTTCTAATGCTCTGCAATTGCCCAGTCCAGGTTTTGCCCATTACATCTCCCAGTTATTGTCCTGATCTCCAACTTCTCCAGAGCCCCCATGTTTGGAAACAAAAGGTGCAACAGAACAGGTTTGAACCATCCCTTGCAATCACTTTTAGCTCATTTTTATTATGTTTGAAGACCTGGGAGCAGCCCAGGGGCCAGCAGAGCTGGACAGGACCTCAGAGGGACGAGCAGTGAGGACTGATCCTGGCTTTCCAGAGGATTTTTGGATGCCCTGCCCAAGGCAAGGCAAACCCACCTTTACAAACACTTAAATATTATAAATTTGCCACTGCTCTGCACTGGCTGTGAGCAGGATCCATTTCTCCCAGCTCTGGATCCAGGAGATGCTGCAGGCAGATGCACCATGGATAATCTTCCTTTGCAGAGCAAGGGTAGAGTCACAGAATCATGGTTTGGGTTGGAAAGGACCTTAAAGATCATTTATTTCCAACCCCTGCCATGGGCAGGCACACCTTCCACCCAGAGTACCACTCTCCTTGGTGTAAACCCCAGAGTGTTTGCAAATGTTGATCAAAATCCTTTAAGCTCTGGTGGTTTGAACCAAAAAAATTGCCTTTCCTTTCCAAGATTAGGGCATAACACGTAATAACAGTGTGCCAAACACTGTTCAGCAGGTGTGTGTGTGTCCTTTTATCCATCTAAAGAGCCCTGCTCACATCACCAAATGGCACTACCTAAATCCCAGGATAACCTCTGCCCCAAAAAGGTGAAAAAAGAGGGAGGAAAGGGATGAAAAGGATGAAAGGCATCAAGAGATTAAATCCCAGCTGCTCACAAATCTCTACATGTGTTTACTTCAAATTTCTCCATGCAGATCTACCCCAACACTTTTATTTGGGTTTAAGTGCATCAGCACAAACCTGTTCCTCGTTAGTTTAAATTAACCATAATGGCCCCAATTCAGAGAGAAACAGCTGAAAAGCAGGGAGGTGAGAGGATGGCAGGGAGCTCTGATGTGCTTTAGCTGAGCTGCAGTGACAGCACAGGATGTGATCTCTCCCTGCCCTGGAGGGGAGGGCAAAGGCATCAGTGGAACCTCAAGGGTTTGGGGGAGATGTGGCAGCCCCCAGGCTCTTACCCCCACCAAAAATTGCCCCTTCTTCTCTCCCATCCCATCCTTGCACCCCATTCAAACCCTGCAGTCCAGGCCAGCTCAAACCTCTCAGCAACAGGGACAAGTTTGTTTGGAGACATCAGGAGAGGAGGGGAGCTCACCCAGGGAGGGCAGGTGTGGATTCTTTTGCTTCTTTTTGCCAGGGTTGGGATTAAATGTGTGAGATGGTATTTCTTGTTCAGACTCAGATGTTTATTAGTTCTTATCTATGTCACAGCCTCACAAACCATGAGTTCTACAGCACTTCATCCTAACTAAAAAATTGAGCCCCATCTCTGTCTCTCTACAAGGCCTTTTAAGGATAAAATGTCCAATTAAGAAATGACACCTCAATTATTTTCACTTTTAACCCAATAACCAACCACTCATGCACACAATGGGGACTTTTTTATCCAATTACACAAAACCACCCAAACCCATGGAGAAGAAGGTGAAGAAGAAGGAGCAGCCTCCACCCTAAAACCTCCATCTTGCTTTATATATATTATTATATTCTAAAACATTAAACTCTAAGTTTTCCCTCCTGTGATATTACACATTTCTATTCAAATCCACACCCACAATCCCAGTTCTGTCATTCCATTTTGGAAGCTTCTCCATGGCCTCAGGTCAATGCAGTGTTCTCCTGGGGGTCAGTGCCTGGCAGCCCGGAAACTCTAAAATTCTCACATCCAGGGTTCCAACAGGCAGGATCAGGGCAGAAGCAAAATCTTCACCCCACTGAACCTCTCTTTTCTTCCTACTTGGTTAAAATCCTGCTGCACATGAGAAGCTTCAGTCAAGCCCTCACTTTGGAGAGAGGCACATGTTTTCTTTATCTCAGGGTGTCACTGGATAGATTAGATGAGATAAATATATCTCCACAGCAATCTGTGTTGCTGCAAAGACAGGGCTCCAAAATTCCATGGATGAGATCTTCCCATGCTGAGTTTAGCATCCCAGTAAGAAACAATCCTTCATTTTGGTGGCTGACATGTTTTTATCGAAACACAAGGAAAATGAATTTGACCTCAAGTGTTGGGTGTTTGGGCTTTTTTTTTTTTAATTCACGTTAAAAAAAGCTGTTTTGTTGTTGGGTGGGTTATTTTAAGCAAAACCATCCTTATGAACATTTTCCTTGTGCAGTATTTGTTCCTATTTTCTTGTATTTTTATGTTTTCTTGTTCTCAGCAGGGCAAAAAACCCAGCTCAAGGAAGTTGGGTGAAATCTTAAGGACAAAAAAAGTACATGAAAGAAATGAGGAAAATCAAAAATGTGTCATTTCCTGCAATGATTATCAAGGGAAATAAAGGAATAAAGAAGCTATAATATTTTCTTGTCCACTCTCATACCCAGTGAATCTACAGATCTCCCATGCTCTGACAGCACCAGTTAAATCACCCACTGTCCACTTGGCCTGCCCTTTAAAACAACTATTTTTTTTAAGAAAAAAAAAGTTGAAAAATCATGGATAAACACACTCCAAGGAAATATTTCCTGTGTACAGTAGAAAGAAGCTGAGGGAGAGCCCCTGTTCACCAGCAGGGTCAGTCCCCACCACAATGTATGGAGGCAGGTCACTGGGAGGAAACCAGTGTAAACAGGATCTGCTTTTATCAGTGGGAAAAAAACCCAGTCCTGTTTAAATTATCCAGAAATATGTGCCTATATGTTATAGTTATATGTTATAGTTATATGTTATAGTCACAAGCTGCTGTGTCCAAGCCTCACTGCAGGGTTCAGTCATGGCAGGGAGCTGTCCCCAAATGCAAGACCCTGACTGTCCCTTCTGCTTTGGGCAGGAGCTCACGAGGAGATGCCAACACCACGAGCAGGGTGCCTGAGCTGAGGGGTCAGGATTGGGAGAGCAGGGTTTGGCATGGGAGGGATGCTGGAGGCAGGACCACAAAGGAAAACTGGCAAGGCATCCTTCTGGTGGGATGCTGGGGCTGGGGAAGACAGGATAGCTGTGCACAGCATCCTCCTGGTGGAATGTTGAGGCTGGAGGAGCCATGCCAGCCATACAGGACGTCCTTGTGGTGAGATGCTGGGAGAGGGGCTGGACTGTCAGACTGGCAGGGCATCCTCCTGGTGGGATGCTGGAGCTGAGGGAGGGCATGCCAGCCTGGCAGGGCATTCTCCTGGCGGGATGCTGGAGCTGAGGGAGGGCATGCCAGCCTGGCAGGGCAT
>WBNO01006773.1:120561-166296 GCA_013400575.1 Peucedramus taeniatus
GCAGGGCATTCTCCTGGCGGGATGCAGTCCCGGGGGTGCCGGCAGGGCGCTCTCCGGTGGGTCGGTGCCTCCCGCGCTGTCCCCGCAGCCCCGGGACCCGCCGGGCAAACCCTGCGCTCTGCTGCCCTCCGGCGGTGACGGGCGGGAGCGCGGCACGCCCGGGGCTGCACCCCGGTACTGAGCGATCCCCTGGGGCTGCACCCCGGCACTGAGCGATCCCCTGGGGCTGCACCCCGGCACTGAGCGATCCCCTGGGGCTGCACCCCGGTACTGAGCGATCCCCCTGGGGTGTACCCCAGTACTGAGCGATCTCCCTGGGGCTGCACCCCAGCGCTGAGCGACCCCCCTGGGGTGTACCCCGGCACTGAGCGATCCCCTGGGGCTGAACCCCGGTACTGAGCGATCCCCCTGGGGTGTACCCCAGTACTGAGCGATCTCCCTGGGGCTGCACCCCGGCACTGAGCGACCCCCCTGGGGCTGAACCCCAGTGCTGAGCGATCCCCTGGGGCTGCACCCCGGTACTGAGCGGTCCCCTGGGGCTGCCCCCCTCCGCTGAGTGATCCCTCCTGGGACGGGACCTCTGTGCTGAGTGACCCCTCCTGGAGCTGTACCCCACTACTTAGTGATCCTCCTGGGACTGCACCCTACTTCTGAGTGACTCCTCCTGGGGGCTAAACCCCACCGCTGAATGACCCTTTCTGGGGCTGCACCCCACTGCTGAATGACCCTCCCAGGGATGCACCCCAGTGCTGCGAGACCCTGCCGGGGGCTGCCTCTTCCCAGAGCGTGCCTGAACCTCCTCCATCATCATCTCGCTTGGACCCCCTCCATCATCTCTCCTTTCCCCGCCTGCTCTGCTACCGGCTTCACTACCCCGGGCTCGCTTAGTCCTGCAAAGCAGCGCTGCCTCCTCCTCCTCCTNGGCGTGAAGCGGGCGGGGGGCGACGGGCAGCGCGTCCTGCCCTCCCTCCCTTCCTCTCTCTCTCTCTCTCCATCTCTCTCTCCCCCTCCATCCCTCCACCCCGGCCGGGGGAGCGAGGTGAGGAGCGCGTCTTGGCGGGGGCTGCCAGCCGGGGATCATGCTGGGGGAGCTGCGCCTCGGCACCGCTTTCTGCTCGCCCTCAATGGAGCCCGGACTTTTTCTACAATGACTTTCCCCGAGCTGAGCAATGGCAGCTTGAGTGGGAACCGGACGGGACAAGGCAGCCAGAGCGCTGCCAACCGGTCCTGGGGGCTGCAAGGGGAGGAGACCCCCGAGGGCAACGGCACCACGCTGACTTTCGCCTTGGATGTGCAGGCGGTGGGCGTCGGGGTCTTCCTGGCCGTCTTCATCCTCTCGGCCATCGTGGGGAACATCCTGGTCATCCTCTCGGTGGCTTGCAACCGGCACCTGCAGACGGTCACCAACTACTTCATCGTCAACCTGGCCATCGCCGACCTGCTGCTCAGCACCACCGTGCTGCCCTTCTCAGCCACCCTGGAGGTGTTGGGCTTCTGGGTGTTCGGGCGCATCTTCTGCAACATCTGGGCAGCGGTGGACGTGCTCTGCTGCTCTGCCTCCATCATGAGCCTGTGCATCATCTCCGTGGACAGGTACATCGGCGTGAAGTATTCCCTCAAGTACCCCACCATCATGACCGAGAGGAAGGCGGGGGTCATCCTCGTGGTGGTCTGGCTCTCCTCCATGGTCATCTCCATCGGGCCGCTGCTGGGCTGGAAGGAGCCGCCGCCGCCGGATGAGAGCATCTGCAGCATCACGGAGGAGCCGGGCTATGCCCTGTTCTCCTCCCTCTTCTCCTTCTACCTGCCCCTCATGGTCATCCTGGTGATGTACTTCAGGATTTACGTGGTGGCCAGGCGGACCACCCGGAGCCTGGAGGCAGGGGTCAAGAAGGAGAGGAACAAGTCCATGGAGGTGGTGCTGCGCATCCACTGCCGCAGCGTGCTGGAGGAGCCTCTCTCCAGCACCCGGAGCAAGGGGCACAACTTCAGGAGCTCCCTCTCCGTGCGGCTCCTCAAGTTCTCCCGGGAGAAAAAAGCAGCCAAGACTCTCGCCATCGTCGTGGGTGTTTTCATCCTCTGCTGGTTCCCCTTCTTCTTCATCCTGCCTTTTGGTAAGTGACCCCATCCCAGCTCCACCGAACCCCTGGGGACCTGCTCCTTGGGACAAACTTTTCAGGACACAACTCATGCATAGAAATGAGGGATAGGTGACTGATAGGTGAATAAACCAGCAGTGAATTAATTCAATTAATTAACACTTATTCAATATTTATTAAGCAAAGTCATATAATCAATCAAAGTAGATAGCAAATGAATAAAATAGCAGCATAATAATTGCTTTAATTAATTCATTCTGCATTCAGCATTTTAACTAACGAGGTTTAGGCTAAGGAGGAAGCAGCTCTGTTTCAAACAGGCTGTTTCTATGGCACAGTGGTCTCCAACAACAGTTTTGTTATCTTCTCGTTCTCCCAGTTTGGGAACTGCACCTGGATATGCCCCTGTCCAGGGGGGTCCAGGGCTCCCACCTCTGTTGGAGATGAGTGAGCTTTTATCCCTCCAAGGAGTGTCTCAGAGCCTGAAGCACAAATCTTGACTTCCCAGGTTGCTGCTGTTGTGCAGGGACCTGGAGCAGGACTGGGTGTTATCCCCAAGGGTGATGGGTGAAGATCCCATGTGGTTTCCAGAACTGATCCACCACCCCCAGGAGCTGTGGCCCTGCTGTAGTGCCTGTGTGCTCATTTAGGGCTGTCTCTCGTGTTGTGCTCTAAAGTTTTGGCAAGTTTGCTGTGAAAAGGATGCTCCCCCCTGCATGCAGGGGAGGCTGAGCAGGCACAGAGCCCACCAGGGACCTGTGATGTCCAAAGCAATGTCCCCTTCCAGCACAAGGCACCCAGGATGTGCAGGGAAGTCAGTGCTCCTCATCCTGACAGCAGGCACCCAGCTCAGGGCACCTGATTAACCCTCTGGAATGCTGCAGCTAAACCTGGAGCTGGGAAGAGAGAGATTAAAATAATTCCTGAGTATCAGCAGCAGCCTTTGCACAGAGCTCAGCACAGAGGTCTGTCATTCCATCTGCCAGCTGGGACCCACGTGTCCCACAGCCCATGGGGGACTTGTGTCCCACCAACCCTGCAGCCACAGGAACATTCATCACAGCTGGGGCTGCACTTTTTCTCGGGTTTTTTCAAATCCTCTTGCTCAGGGCTGCCTCTCAGGGCAGTGGGAACAGCATCGTGACTGCAGGACAGATTTTGACCTGCTGAGGTTTTGAGCTCCCTCCAGCACTTGGGGCTGTTTCCCTGGGCTGTGTCCCCAGGGACAGCTGGAGCCCAGGGCTGTGGGACACCCTCCAGTGGGATAATCCCCTGGGATTGATGTGCCTGGAGAGCTGAGGTGTCCCTGCAGTGGTGAATCAGGGCTGTGTGTGTCTCCTCTCACTGTGCTGCTGTCTGGTGCCTCTTTGCTCCAGGGTCTCCTGTGGGTGAGGGTGGTGTTTGGAGGGGTTTGGCTCAGCTCTCCACGGGGGTGAAATCATTGCTGTCAGGAATTTTCACCCTGTGGGAGCATTGCAGTTGATGGTATAACTCAGGCAGTAAGACTGCACTGAACTCCTCTCCCTGCAAGACCAGGGATGAATTATCCCATTTGACCATGCCTCAGTTTCCCTTTCAGTGATCAGGTGTACTGGGGAGGATGGAGGGGAGGTGGGGTAACTTGCAAATAAGCAGTTTGGGAATCGTGGGGCTCAGGGAGACGCCAGTCCTTGAAGGCTGAGCTCTCTGAGCAGCCCCATTCTGATATTCCCTTCCTTGGCCAACCAGGGCAGCAACCAGCTCCAAACCTCATTTGCACCTTTGCACCTTAAAATTACAAAATCACGGAATGATTTGGGCTGGAAGGGACTTTAAAGGTTGTCTAGTTCCAGCCACCTGACAACCTTCCAGCTAATGAAGCTGGAAATTGGGATCTTGTTCCTCTGAGTTACTCCCAGTACTTTGAAATAGAGAAGGAACCTCGGGCAAATATTTTTCAGTAGAAAAAAAAAAATTTATTTTGTTTTACCGTATCTGTTCTGCCTTGAAACCCTTGTGCCAGCTTCTCTGCTGATGTAAATCAGAGAAGTCAAAGGAGGCACACTGATTTCCACTAGCTAAAAATCCAAACTTCTTTCTTTAGGTACCTCCCACGAACCCATTTGCTTCCTCTGAGCACACAACTGGCCAAGTCCTTTATAAACACAGCTTTGATCTTTACTTCCTGCCATATTATATGTATAATACAAACACAGCAAAAGTTCATTTATTTTATGACTACAAAATATGCTGCCTCTGATTTCCCCTCCCTCCCCTTTATTAATGGCAATTTCCTATTCAAATCTGAGAATCGTTCAATGCTGTCAAGAAGGGAACAGAAACTTCTGATCTTGGATTTTACAGCTCAGGAGACAGGTCTGAAACTTGCAGAAATCAGTAAATTTTGCTGTAAATCCACAAGCTGAAACATGCTGGGGCCAACTCTGCTAAAAAAGAAGGTTGTAAGTGGTAAAGTAGAATGGGTTTTATTTATTGCTTTAGACAAAATTAGGTGAAATAATTCGGGACCAACTGAAAACTATATTGATGCACACTTTAAATGAAAGTGAAACTCTCATGGAAAACAAAATAACTTTCACTTGAGGAGCAATGTATTGTTTCAACTTCAGAGTAAATTGGAATTTATTAAAATTCAGAGACATTTCAAATTGAGCCTTCGAATCACATCAAAGTGAAATGAATAAGTGATCTATTTTCTCTTCTGAAAATATCCAAATGTTTTGACTTCTTTTTTTCTCTCTTTGACATGAATTTGCAGGAAGTCATTGTTGAGTCACACTGTTCACTGATGTCTGATTAAAATTTTTAGCAAAATTAAATTTTTCGAGTGACAAAATATTCTCAGCTCCATTTAAAAGTCCTTCAGCACTTGGAAACTTCTCTACTCACCCCATCCTCGATGTCTCTGAACCTGCACACATCCTTGCCACTCTGCAGAGTAGCTCCCACATTTGTTACACAGGAGTAATATTCACCACATCAGAAAAGCTGAAATAATCCAAATTTTCAAATAACAAGAGTTGTGCTAAATGCTGTCAGCCTTTTCTCCGTGCTCGAATAATCTGCAATGATTTTTTCTTTAAATCAGCTCAAACTCCCTGATACTCCACAGTCTATTTATCAGCTGAGTAATTTAACTCCCTCTTGGATGTGTGATCACAGTCCCTGAGCATGGGATGTTGTCACCAGGAGTTTAAATACAATTAACAGCTTCTGTGGCTAATGAGGAGCTTTAGCAGAGGGTTGTTCAACCCAAGATGAAATCCTAGTTCGGAGTTTGTGTTTGGGCTCTGTCTTTGTCAAGTGTGGAGAGCAGTGGAGCTCTCCTGGGCTGCTCTCTGGGGGTGCTGGGAGGTGCTTCTGGGGTTTGTGGCAGGGTTCCTGTTCCCTGAGCAAACACCTGCCAAGAGAATTTAACTGGAGACTTTTCAGAAATGTAGGGCCAGGGGTTTAAGGCTGGTTTGTAGCGTAGGGTTCATCTCCCTTTGGTTATCTCAGGGCATGGAGATGCTCCAAGGGCTGGGGCTCTGCTCTGGAGCTAGGCTGGGAGAGCTGGGGGTGCTCACATTGAGAGAAGACTCCAGTGAGACCTTAGTGCCTAAAGGAGGCTCATAAAATGAGGCAGAACAACTTCTTCTGTGGGCAGAAAGTGATAGGAGAAGGGGCAGCGTTTTTAAACTGACAGAGGGCAGAGTTAGATGGGATACTGGGAAGGAATTCCTCCCTGTGAGGATGGAGAGGTCCTGGCATAGGGTGCCCAGAGAAGCTGTGGCTGCCCCTGGATCCCTGGAAGTGTCCAAGGCCAGGCTGGAGCAACCTGGGATAGTGGGATTTGTCCCTGCCCGTGGCAGGGGTGGTGTTGCTGCTCCCTTCCAACCCAAACTATAGCATGATTCTATGACTACAAAAACATCCAGGCACAACTAATGAGCTGATGGTGTCTGCACTGCAGGTATTTGCAGAAAAGTGGGATATATCCCAGTCTGGATTTTTTACTCGATGATCTCTGAGGGCTTTTTCAACTTCAACAGTTCTGTGACTCTATAGAGGCTTCCCTGCCTCTTCTGCTGATGGAAAATCCTGTTAAAAGTTAGCTGCTGGGTTTGTCCTTGCAGTAGGACATGTGGAGGGATGGAGGCCTGATTCCCATCACTCTTCAGCTGGGGAGCACCTGAAGACAAAGTGAGTTCTCAGACAGGACCATCCCAGGAGTGGAGGTCAAGACCTCCTCCATCAGCACCTCAGAAGGATCCAGGAGGAAGCAGCCATGCCTTGGGATTAAGGATGGACTAGCTGGTACCCAGGATGGTGATTTATGTACCTCAGTGCCTGTGTTTTTTAAGCATGGTGTGGTCTGGTCTCCCATGTTTGTTGTTCTTTAGATTTGGTCAAAAATCAAGACTGGTGTTAGAAGGAAGGACACCTAGTGAGAAATGAGGAAACACCACAGTTAGTGCCACACAAGGGTGAAGGCCACAACCTGAGGCTCCCTTCACTGTCCATCCACAAGCAGCAGGTCACCCAGACAAGGAATGCCTCAGGAGATCCCTGAGCATGGATAAACCCCTCCAGACTGACAGTCTCATCTTTGCCTTGGGTTGGTGACTTGCTGGGTTTGCAGTGGAAGCTGCTGCTCCTTTCCAGGTATGATTCAGAAGAACAGTGAACTGGCTTTTCCACCTGCACCCTGAAGGAAAGGCAGCTGCTACACCAGCCAGGCTCTGAAAGGTCTCCTTCAAGCCAAAATATAAATATATTTTTAGTTGCTGCTTGACATAGGGCAGGAGCCCTTTCACAAAGTGTTTGGCAAAGCTGTAGCAGTGCTCAACTTCTCAGGAAGTGCCACTGGCAAAATAAATTATAGGGAAAACACTGTGAAAGCACATTTCATGTGAGACCATGTTCTGGTAGAAATTGAGAATCTAATTCTACTCTGATAAAAGAACGTTTAGCATGGTTTCCTAATAGAAAAAGGGCTTATGTTATCACTCTGTGCCTGTGATGAACTCTTTTGTGATAGAATCACAGAATGGTTTGGGCTGGGAGGGACTTGAAAGTTCATCTCACTCCACCCCCTGCCATGGGCAGGGACACCTTCCACCAAAGCAGGTGGCTCCAAGCCCCATCCCCTCTCCTGACCTGGTCACACTGCTCTGGATGGAGCCCATCATCAATCCCAGTCACATTTGAGGAAGGGCTAAAAATGCTCTAATATCCCAAGTTCCTATAAAAATGGGCAGATGGGTGAAGGACTGAAAATTCTTATAGCCTCCTTCACAGAAAGAAGGTTCAGAGTAAGCTCATCACCTCGTCAGAAAACACTAAAAGTCTACCAGACCACAAGACGCAATCCCAGGAAAAACTCAAACTTCTTTAGTGTTGTTGTACAGGAGGACCTGATAAAAAAAAAGGTGATTTGAAAGCAGAAGGATAAAAGTACATTTAATTACTTTGATTTTCAGGGCAGTTCCTTGTATCTCCTGAAATTTTCTGAGTTATGGTGGAAGTGACAGAACTGATGTAGAGAAAGGAATGCAAGTTGCTCTGGAATAATTATCTATGGCCCAGAGCATCAGATCAAACTGGAACAAGAGCAGTTGGGATGAACCATGCCATCTGCCACATGTCCCCTGTTGGTCCTGGTTCACAGGAACCATACATTGATTAAAAACACCAGCAAAGACACAGGGACTCAAAAGCTGCTGGTACCAAGCTCTGGTTGCATTTATTGAACATCATCCAGGCAAGAGGCACCACAGGATGTTCCCATCAAATGGGCTCATGCCAAATTGCCCTAAATTCATTAAATTGTAGGGGGTGGATGGATGGATGGATGGATGGATGGATGGATGGATGGATGGATGGATGGATGGATGGATGGATCTTCCAGCCCATCTCCCTTTCTCAAGAAGAGAACACTTGGCCCTAAACCATTCCTGAACTATTTCAAGACTATTCTGAAAGCATTCAAGTGAAGGGAAATCCATTGTTTTCCCTGACAAATTTTGCTTTTGCTTCAGCAGCCCTCAAATGTGATTTCTGCTGCTCTTTTCCCACGCAGTAGCATCGGGGCTGTGTAGCAGCATGCCAGAGTGTCATTCCTTGGGCATGACAGCAGGGATGTGTGCAGTGGGAAAGGCTCAGGGACAAGTGGGGATGTGCAGCCCTCTGGGATAACACTGAGGGAGCAATGGATTCACCTGCAGGGATTGTGTCTGTCTAGAGAAACTCTGTGGAAAAACAACCTGGGAGCTGGGATTCCCTCCAGGGAAAACACATTTTCATCCTGCAGGAGGGCACAGGAGACAATTCCAAGTAGGCACATGAATAACAAGGCTGTGAGTAAATTATGCAGCCAAAGCATTAGAAAATGTTGATTCTCTCCACGTGCCCAAGTGCAGAAGACACTGGGGTGCAGAAAAACAGGGAAACACTCCGTACTTGTTTGGAAATAATCAGCCAAAAACCAATTATTTGGAGCCCAAGTGTTTCCTACCCATTACCTGTGTGGGAAGCCAGGGGTGGACAGAGGGGCTCAGTGCAGTTTTTGCTGTTATAACAGATGCCTTATTCTGGACCTCAGTTAATGATCTGGAGACTCAAATTTGAACATCTGCCCTGCTTCTGCCTGGCCAAAGCAATGCAGTGATTGAGAGCAGGACCCAGATATTCCATGACTTGTGTAAGGGATTATTCTGCTTCCAGTCCACTCCCTACACCACCAAATAAAACTATTTAAAGCCAAATGTCCATTTTTATATGGCAGAGTCCTGACGCATCTTGAGGCAGTTGCTATAAGGAGTGTACCACAAACAGGGAAAAAATAGACCCTGAAAAAATTGAAACTACTGGGATTCAGTGAGCAAAATGTTACAAAACATTTTGTTTTGTAAAACAAAAAAACAAAACTCCTCTCTCAACAGGAGTTTTGAAACCAATACCAGAATAGACCACATAACAGTAAATTCATCTATATTAAGCTGGGTTTGATGGCTTTATTATATTTGACAAAACAAGTGTATTTCCTTGGGAAAGCAACCTGAATTCTCTTCAGATGGATCAATAGGAGTTTTACCTGCTGTGATTACTGTGCTGTATTCTGGGTAGGGCTGATAGCACCTTTTAATATTATGGGACCCTTCTGGGATAAAGTCCCAGTTTCTGGTGTCAAACATTATCTATCAGGTGAAATTTTCCATTCTGTGTCTCTGTAACAAGCTGAGTTTGTTCTTCCAAATGTGAGACAACATGAGATGGACAAACCTGTGAAAGATGATGGGCAAAACACAGAGTTTGGTTCTTGGGGTCTCTATCCTTGCAGGTACAGAGCAGGAGATTTATTTCCATCATTCCTTATGGGATAACTTGCTGTATTGATTCTATGATTGTAGTGAATCAGCTGTTCACTGTTGATGGTGATGTTTAGGAAGAATTCCTTCATGCAAAGGCTGCCTGGGCAATGGTGGAATCCCCACTCCTGGGGGGATTTAAAATCCATGTGGATGTGGCACTTGGAATGGTTGGACTTTGTGATCTTAGAGGGCTTTTCCAACTTTAATGGCTTTGTGATTCCCTGATTCTACTTCTGCCTGCTCTGCATTCTCTGGTTTGGTGCTCTGTGAAACTGTCACATGGAAACAGAAGGCTGCACTTCTCCCTGCACCATAATTTATGGGTGAGATCAGCCCAGGGATGGATTAACTGGAGTGGTTGGAACAGGAGATGGTTTTTTGCTGCTCCTAATGAAAAGCCTTTCTCCAAGAGAGCTCATAGCTGATGCCTTTGGAGCCAAGCCCAAGAACCACCAGATCTGGTGGCAGAAAACCAAGTGCCAGCTTGATCAAGAGAGGGCATTTCCTCCTCCTGGGCAGTTTCCAACCTGAGGCAATTCACAGCTCAATCATTAAGGCCCCTGAAATGCATCTTTTATTTTTACCCCCTCCAGTAGCTGGGGGGAAAAAAAACCAGAAAGAAACATTTATAAGGGATTCCTGCTGGGGGAAATCCTTGCATGGGACAAGTCCAAGCTGCCTTTCCTGTTGTTCACAGTGAGCACATTGATGGCATTCAGTTAAGGAAGATCAGTAGGACATAGGGAATACAGGACTGGCCCCAGACAGCTCCTTCCAACACAAATCTGTCCAAGAAGTGTGCCTGGAGCTGTAGGAACATGGGATTGTTGGTGCCACTTGGTTTCAGGACATGGAATCAAACTTGCTCCTCTTGTGTCCAGGAGTTTATTTGTTGTGGTTAATGGGATCTGTATTTCCCCCAGTGAGTCAGAGGCTGGAGCAAATCACAGGGGCTTCCCTGTCTGATCTCCTGAATTAAAGAACTCCTGGCTGTATTCCCCTGCAAGGCTCTTGCAATGCAGGACTGCAAGTGCTGAGAAACCCAAGAAAAAAAGCTGCAAACCTTCCAAAAAATGTCCATGATGGGAAAAAAAAATAGCCATAAGGCAGGCCTGCAAGAGATCTCAAATTGAAGGATCAATTATGCAAACACTGAGCAGGGAACAGCCCACACTGCACAAGAATCTGGCCCCAGACTTTGCTGGAAGGGCCATGCCAGAACTCAGTCCAGGAGACAGGGGCAAGGCCTTGGTGAAAGCATTTGGGTGGGGAAAAGATAAAAAATCAACTTTTTTGGAATTGGGGAAAATCATATCCTAAGCCTAAAATTGATGGTTTGTAGCATAGAGACAGTGAGGAATAAGGGTATCTTTGTGGCAATGAGGCAAGAGGGGGTAAGGGCATCAGGACCAGGAAAGGGACAGGAGTGTCCCCTGCAGCAGGAGGATGATGTGGAGCCAGGCATTGCTGAGGGGAGGATGTCACCAGCACAGTGGGCTTGTGTCACATCTCATCCCTGGCTGTTTTCCAGCTCAAGTTTCCTCAGGGCAGCTCCACAAATCATTGAGAAACAGCTCATGAGTAATGACAGGGATCACGGAGGGCACTGACCCCAAAATTCAAGGACTCAGTTTTGAGCCCCTAGGTCACCAGAAGAAGCTGGAAATGGTGTTATTTCCTGCCCTCTCACCTGAGTGCCCAGCAAGGGACCTGACACCTGTATTCCCTCCCCAGCTGTGTTCTCAGAAATGCAATTTGGAAGGGCATGGGGCACACAGAAAACACAGCAGTGGTGGCACCATCAGCTGCCCCTTGTCCTGGTGTGAGAGCAGAGGACTTGGGTTCAGAGCAGCTTCCAGCTTTTGATCCTCAGCCCTTGAAGCCAAGTTCTCTCAAAGGCACTTTCCAAACTGCACCAAAAAAGTTTTTCAGCCATGGGCTCTTTCTGTTCCCAGGGTTCCTTCCATAGGAGTTATCTGGAAAGCTGTGAGGATGCAGTGTGAAGTCCAGATGGCAGCCAGCCACGGGCTTCTGGGGATTTGGGGAAACAAAGCAGAGTGACTTTACATCACAGGGTTTGTTTTCTGTGTATTTCTCACTCAGAGATTATCATAGAATCACAGAATGGTTTGGGTTGGATTCCAAATACCATCCAATTTCACCCCCTGCCATGTGCAGGGACACCTTCCACTAGCCCAGGTTGCTCCAAGCCCCATCCAAGCTGGCCTTGAACACTTCCAGGGGAACTTCCACAGCTTCTCTTGGCACCCTGTGCCAGGGCCTCACCACCTTCTCAGTAATAAGAAAGAGAAAAAACAAGCAAAGTGCAGGATTTTCCCAATATTGCATCTCCCCTTTCTTCTGCCTTGCAAAAGCTGGATGATTTGGGATTAAATCAAGCTGTGCTTCACTTCCAGTGACACCACACAGTTTCAGCACTCCTGGGCTCTTTGCAGACTGATGTATCTGAGATTTTTCATGATGCACAAGCCCATTAGTCACGTGCTTCAGCCTCTTCTGTGTCAGGGGCTGCTCAAACAGTAGCATTATTTCTAGACTGGAGCAGCTCAAACGAGTGGATCCAGATGGATGTGGGAGGCAGCAGAGCACCCCTAGGAGCTGCATGCAGGCAGAATGCAGTTTTGCCAGCATTTAGGCAAAGGAGTGGTGCAGATACTGGCAGAGAGCTTCTGCTCTCCTGGGAAAGCCACCCAGGAGAAGGGAACAATTCCCATTGCATCTCATCACCTCCTTTGCCATCACCCTCCCTGAGTCCCCTTCCCTCCTTAACCAGTGCTTCCCTTCTCATCCAAGGCTCTGGTAGACAAGGAATGTAATAATTTCTGGTGTGCAGGTAGACAAAGAAATTGGGACCAGACCCACAGGTGAAGATTTCTGTGGAGAGTTGTCTATGAGCAGGGGGATGTCTCATCTCCCTTTACTGTCCATGCCTACAGAGCTTTCATTGCTCACCAGGCTTGGATTGCAATTTACTTCCCTGAAATATGCCCAGTGCCATCCCTAAGGTAGATGAGGAAACCACGTGAGGTTTTGGTTGCAAAGCAGGATGGAGAGAAGCTCCCTGATCTTCTAGGAGGACATCCAGGGTCCAGGGCATTTATCTCCAGGTCATCATCCAAGGTCCAGGGCATTTATCTTCACAAGACACATGGGCAACCTCAGTGTCTGCTTTCAGAAGACCTGGATTACACCCTGGATTGCTTTCCCAAAAAATTAAGAAGAAAACCAAACATCCTCATGGGAAATACATCCAGTAACCTCCCCACACTGACATTTCATTCTCTCTCTCAAAAACTGGAGTTTAGGATCAGCCCTGCAGCTTGGTACCTTGGCATGTCAACACCTTTCCCTCAGATGTTCCTTTCCACAGGCAGATTCTGAAGCTGTGTCCTGAAAATTAAAATAAAGGGGTCACTGCTGCCTGCTCAGATGGCCTGAGAGGAGCCAGCCTGGCTCCCTTCACATTGCTGCCAAGCATTGAAGGGCACACCTTTGCTTCAGTGCAGGGATAGTAGGAAATATGTATAAAAGTCTCTGAAGGAAGGGCTTTGTTTTTGTTGACGGGCAGAAATAGAGAAGAAAAGTCATTTGTGTGATTTTACTGGTCTGACCTCATTGCTTCTTCTGTAGTGTCCATCTCATGGCCTGTGCTCCAGGAAAGCAGGACCCCACTGACTTTCTCAGTAGATGGAAAACATGGATTTGTCTGCCAGTTTGGCCTCTCCATTTAGGACAGGTGGTGACAGTAAGGTGTTGGACAGGGCAATGGGGCACACAAAGCTTGTCCTATCACAGCTTTAAGTCTTTCCCCACCTGCTAATGCTGAAATGTGAGAACCAGAAACATGCAAGGCCAGGTTGGATGGGGCTCAGAGAAACCTGGGAGGTGTCCCTGTCCATGGCAGGGGGTTGGAGCTGGATGATTTTAAGGTCTCTCCAACCCAAACCACTCTGCAATTCCATGATTTTTTATCACATGTGATGCTCATACTCTTCCTGGGATTCATTAACAACCCCAGTGGCTGCTGCTCTCCTACAGGAAGGATCCATGAACTTCCCCCAAAGGTCAGGGGAATGAGGACGTGGGTGGTTTCATTTTCCTGCTGCAAGGACAGGGCAAGGGAAAGTATTTACATTCAAAACAGAGCTTTCCCAGTGTCTGTGACTGCTGGAGTCAAATGCAGGGAGGGAAAGAGGCTGAGTGGAGAGTGTTTACATTAAATGGGGCCATCAGCCTGTCAGGATGAATTCCACACGTTCAGCTGGAAAAGGTCTGTTCCTTCCCTGTGTACTCTCACTGCACACCCCTCAGCATGCACTCAGAGAAACCACAGGTGATTAAATTAACAGCCTAATGTATGGAACAAAAATAATTTGCTCCAAAACTAAGCATTTGCTGCTCAAAGCAGAGCTGGGTGACTCACAGCAGAATTCAGATCAGCCATTGGAGAGCAGCACTGCAGAAATATGATCACGTCTGCCATCCCACCAAGTGCATTGGCAAACCCTCAGGTGCCTCCTTTCTTCGTACTCTTCATCTTCTTCTGCCTTTTCCTGATTCTCCTCTTGTCTGTACCCCTCTGTGGCTCTGGTGGCAAATACCACGGGCAGTTGTGACATTTGGAGAAAGGATTGAGTGTCACTGCAGATCCCCGTGGATCAGCTGTGATCCCATTCCAAATCACATGGGCCTCATGTGTGTCTGTCCCTGAACCTCTGCTGCTGTGCCTTGGGAGAGGCCATTCTGGATCTTACAGCATCCAGTTCTTGGAAATTTTATTCTTTGCAGTGGGAACATATCCGTGTCTCCTTGCAAATTCATTAGTTCTGTGTCCATGTCATCTTCTTTAAGCAGTTGGATTCTTTCCTTGGATTTCATCCTTCTGGCAAACAACTTCTTAGAGGTCTTCTCCCCCTGTAGCCTCTTTTTCTTAAATCCATCCCACCTGATGAATTGTTCCTGCCTTTACCATCCATATTCCCCCACTGATCCACCTGGATTTACTCTCCTTTAGGTCACTGATGGTTTGCGTGCTTTGGGAGACCAGCCTTGTACTTTGCACTCAAACTCTTGAAGATACAGCAGAGAAATGGGTGTCTGGGCAAGCAGTTCTGTGTGGTAACAACCCTGATGTCCCTGTTAGCTATGGTCCTGACAGATCACACTTCCCACCTGGAGAAAGAGCTGCGAAGAGAACCACCTGGGTTGTGTGGTGGATGTCCCCTGTCCCCGGCTGCTTCTCTCCAGGCTTTGCAGTTTGGTGCTCTGCCTGTGAAGCTGGCCCTGGGTTTGGACAATTCTGGGTCATGCCACAGAGATCTCCGAGGGAAAGTGTCCAAAAAATAAATGATTGCTCCCTGCCATGCCCAAGCTCATGCTCAAGGTTACACCACAGGGTTAATTTCATAAACCCATCTTTTCCACTGCTGTTTTGCTCCATAAGGGATTTTTCATAGGATCCTTCTTCCAAATTCAACTGGAAACATCTCCCCAGGTCACTGGAGGAGTCACTCCTCAAAGCCTCGAGGTCCCCATCTGGCAGTGCTGAAATGGGGATGAAGAAATGCTGCTCCCCTGCCAGATGTGAGTCATCCTCCCTCTCCAGCACTGCCTGATGGTCACCATGGGGACAGGGCCAACCACCTCACCAAAACGGTCTGGGAAAGTTCAATTTTTCTGTCTCCCTATTTATTCCATGACACTTCTAAACACCTTCCTCTCACTCTTCTCCAGCCCAGGAGTGACTGCTTTTCAGGTTAGTAGGGGACTAAGAAACCTTTATTTTATTCCAAACTGCATCATCGAGGAGGCAGCGCTACCACACACGTTTGAAAAAGGTGTCAGAGTCCACGAGGAATCACTTTGCTTGTGAAGAGACAGAGGGACTGAGCCAGCTGTAGGTGAGGAAACCCTCTTCAGGGTCTGGCAGGCACCAGATACTGTGGGCACTTCTAAGGGCTCTGAATTTAGAAATCAGAATTTAGAATTTTAAGGGCATGACACTGAATTTAGGTGTCTGCATTGGGGTCACCATTGTTGTCACCCTGGTACCTGTAGAGATCTTTGTACCCAGAGATTTGTTTTCTTCCTTCTCAAGGTTGAATCCTTCCTCCTTGAGTGGTTGTTGGTCTCCACCCCACTCTGAATGTCTTTTTTGTCCCAATTCTGCTGGTGCTAGGCTGGTCACTCAGCAAAGTTTCAGTACTAGCAAGTTTTCCTCTGTTTTCATCCTCTCCTTGATTATCTTTATTGTTTGTTGCTCCATTTCATTCCCTGCAGGAAACAGAAACACTGGGGCAGGTTTTGACAGGTAAACTGGAGTTTGGGCCCCGCAGGTTTCAGCAGAAACCACCAAGTCTGACATCAGTACTAAGCCATCCATTCCCCAAAATACTGCCATGGAGTAAAGCCAATCCCACTAGACAGATGTTTCTATTAAATTTGGGAATGTCCACAAAACCACTCATAAAAAGCCTACAAATGAAAATCAAATTGAGCTGTTTATTGCCATTAACAAACAGGAAAAAAAAAAACAAAACAAACAACCCAAACAAACAGCAAAACAACAAAGAATGCAAGAATGTGATCATTTGGGAACAATTAGTTATTTGTTCTCTGTTATTCCTACTAATAAAATTTATTTGGACTGCAGTTGTGTCCAGGAACATGAGTGTAGGAGCTGGAATTCTATTGTAAAATGATGATTCCTCACTCCAAAGACTTCATTGCTTTGTTTTTGTGAGTTTAACTGTGCAAATTGTTGACCTCTGGGTACCATTAGGTTGTGGGGCTACCACGAGTGCTCCACAGCAGATGACAGAAGAATATCAAGGATTAAAATGTCTATGTTTTCAATGAAAAAGTTGGATAATGAGGATGTGGAAGCACCCAGGGGAGATACAGAAGGCTCATAATGGTCCTTTATCAGCAGATTTAAAATCTAGGGAGGGGAGAGTTGGGCCAACAGAAAATTAAACTCTCTTTTTCAAAATTACCCATAATGTCCTGTTTCCTCTTGAGTTTTGATTAAGTTTTGTTTGGTTTTTAAACTTAAATATAAGCAAATTTTAATATAAAGTACTTTGACATGTGTGTTCCTCCCTACCCCAAAAGAAAAGTTTTGCTTAGAAAAGTTTCAATATTGAAGCTTCGTCTTTGTTTTCCAAATTCTTTCGTTCTCTCTCATCTGCTTTGGCAAAAATAATTCGATGAGTTTTCTCCACATGAAAATTTGTTTTTGCTTCCTCCAATATGTGAATGAAAGAGGCAAAAAATAAATTTATGGCACCGGGTCAGGATCAGGCACAGGGACAAATCCCTCCCAGTGTTACCTCCAAATCCCTCTCTGGTGCTCTGGGCATGGATGGTATCACCCAAACCTCCTCAAGCTGGCCAGAGCTGGGACAGCAGTGCCCCAGGAGAGCAGGAACAAGGGCAGGTTCATGACCTGGGAGATTCCCAGACTGCAGGGCCAGCCTGTAACTTGGGCTGTTTCCTCTCTCTCAGTGGGAACATCCAGGGATTTCTCAGTGCCAGGACATCAAAGAGGAGATTATAACCAGCTGTCTGACAGGCCTAATTGATAGCAGGCCTCTTTGTTCCACAAGGAGGTCTCTGAGGGAACCAAGGGAGGTCCAAAGGAACAACAAAGGATCATGGATGTTCCAGGGTGTGATGAGGGCAGAGACCACCTTCACCACAGGGTCTCCTCCAGGGAGAATCTCCCAGCTGGTCCAACCCCTCTTCCTTCCCTGAGGGCAGAGTCCATCAGTGGACTCTGGATTGATTTGTCACCCAGGGGAATATTTTATGTCACCCAACTCCTTCATCTTGTTTACGTAGCCTGGTGCAAGGGCAGGGCAGGATGTCAGTACAGGGTGGGGGCTGAAGGGAGAGCAGCCCTTGGGGTGCTGGTGCAGGAACAAGCCAGCAATGTTTGTCCAGAGCTTGGAAAGCCAACACCATCCTGGGCTGATCCCCCAGCGTGGGCAGCAGGGAAGGGGAAATTCTGCCCCTGTGTCCCCCTCAGGTGAGACCCCACCTGCAGAGCTGCTCCAGCCCTGGATTCCAACAGCAGAAGGACCTGGAGCTGCTGGAGCAAATCCAGAGGCCATGGAGCTGCTCCAAGGGCTGGAGCCCCTCTGCTCTGGAACCAGGCTGGAACAGCTGAGGGTGTTCACCTGGAGAAGAGAAGGCTCCAGTAAGGCCTCAGAGCCCCTTCCAGGGGCTAAAGGGGACTTTTAATAAATATGGAGAGAGGTTCTTTACCAGGGCCTGTAATGAAAGACAAGGGGCAACAGTTTTAAACTAAAAGAGAGGAGGCTGAGGTTGTATTTAAGGGCAAAATTTTTTACAGTGAGGGTGGTGAGGCCCTGGCAGCCCAGAGAAGCTGTGGCTTCCCCATCCCTGGAAGTGTCCATTTTTCAAGGCATTATTTGACCACCTCCAATAACTGAAAGAACTTTCTTCCAACAGACGGTGAAATTGTCTGAGTGGAAGCATTTTGTCCTTCATTCTCATCAGAGGCCAAAAGAATAAGAGACTCAATTTGCCACTGCTTGCAGCATTTCTGTTCTTCCCAAATCAGTGGCCAGCTTGGTGCCCCATCCAGCCTGGCTGGGGAGGGAAGTGTTGGCTTTTCCAGCAGGCAGGAGTGGAGGGCTGAAATGTCTGGTGGCATCCATGCTGCTGCAAAGCACAAACCTGCCTCTATTTGCATTTTCAAACCCTGAAAATGGCTATTCCAGCTCCAAAATCGGCGGTTTAGCTGCCTGCAGGTGATTGATTGCATCTCTTACATTAAATTGCTGGGAAGTGATGCGTTATATATGTGAGGAAAGAGCTAGAAAAAAGAAAAGAAGACCATTAAGCAGAGGTTAAAGTGGGAATTAAGCTGAGGTTAAAGTGGGAATTAAGCAGAGGGTAAAGTAGGAATGGAGAACAGATCCATCTGTGCAACCTCTCCCTTTCTCCTTCATTGATGAGTTATTCCAGAAGGTCCAGTGCTCCCCAGTGTCAATCCAGAGCCAGCAATAAATGCAAACCGGTCACATTTGATCTTCTTGCTGTAATATTTGAGGCGTGGACTCAGCCTCCTGCACAACTGCAAAGCACTTGCCACTCTTCTGGGTGTGGTGGCCCAAAATGAGTGAAACATTTATGCAGAATTTACGAGATTCCCGAGTAGCTGGTCTGGATGCTGGCCAGCGAAGGAGGATTCCGGTGGGAAACGCCAGTTGGAAAAACCAAGCGGAAACATCCCAGGTTTAACAGCCTCCACTTCAATCACTCCTCGTAGCTCCAGGGCAGCCCTTCCATGCCAAGTTTCCATGGCTTTCTTACCAGGCAGCCATCAGAGTGAAACCTTGGCAGCTCCGGGCTGACCCGGGATTGACTCCTGGATCCAACGCCAGTAACCTGGAAGCCCTGAGCATCCTGGCTCCAGAAAGGATTTTCTCGTGCTTCGAGGCTTCCTGCTACAAGTATGTTAATTTGGAGGACTTCAGGACACTCCAGATAGCCAGATTCATGAATTCCAAGGATCGCAGGATTTCCAGTGCCTGAACTCCTGTGTGGTTCAGTCCAGGGAAAGCCCAGGGAATGTACTTAGCCAAGGACTTTGCATTTTCACAGAATTCACAGAATTACTGGGTTGGAAGAAATCTCCAAGATCATTGAGTCCAACTCATGCCCCAGCACCTCAACTAAACCCTGGCACCCAGTGCCACATCCAGACTTTTTTTAAACACATCCAGGGATGGTGACTCCACCACCTCCCCGGGCAGGCCATTCCAGAACTTTATCACCCTTTCTGTAAAAAACTTTTTCCTGATATCCAACATATATTTCCCTTGGCTTAGGTTGAGACTGTGATTTTCTGCACTGTGATTTTCTGATTTTCTGCACTCTGTGGCTATGGAAGTTTGGGAAAGAGGAGACAGCAGGCTGTCCCACAGTGCAGATCCATCTAGTGGTGGTTGACTGTTGCCATGGTTTTCTCCATGGATTAACAAGTGTTTCCAGCTGGAAGTTGTCAGGTTCCCAGGAATTCCTTTTAGACAACAGTGTGCACTGCAGGTTCCATGAATTTTATTTTTTTTTTAATTCATAGTTCCTCAGAAATTTTCATTGATTTTTTATTGTTGCTGGGGTTTTTGTTGAGGTTTTTTTTTGAAAGAAGACAAACATCAAACACTGAAATTCCCCCCAAATCACGCATCTGGATTTCCAAGTAGCTCTGTTCCTGAGCATGGATTGACCCATTCTGCAAAAGAACCAAGTCTTAACAATTCCATCTCATCACATTAAAACCATGGGGATTTGGGCCACTGGCTTTTTGGAATTGTAGATGATTGGGGATGGGAACTGTCTTAAAAGATGATCTTGTCCCTCCCTTGACCTCAGGTCAGAGGAAATAGATCTATAAAATGACCATGTGGTGGAGTATTTCTGTTACATGGGAATTTCTGGCTGTCCTGATGTTATGAAAGTGATTGCAGTGTGCAAATCTGCTTTTGCTGCTTTGTGTAATTCAGGCAGAATCTGCATCACTACAAGGCAGTTCAGAATGGGTTATCACTGAGGGAAAAGCTTTTCCATCCTACAGCAGTGCCAGTATAGAATGTGTGACATAAATTCACCCAAAATCCAACTCCTGATTAATACTTCAGCCTTTGCTGCCTCCTCTTTCCCAACAGCCCCACTGCCCCAGTCTCATAAGTGACTTTTTTATCCCAGATTCCCATACACACAACACACACCTTTCATCCTTCCAACATCCTCACCCTTCCAACTGTCTGAGAATGTAACTGGGATCCTTGGAGCCTGTCCCTGTTTTAAATGGATGTGCTGTTATCAAGGAAGGACTCTGAGCTGACATTCCCATTCCTTTACCAGGTCAGGACTGACATGCCAGTCTTTCATCTGTCCATGTTTTTCCATATGCATGGATAAGGCCATGTCTGTTCAACAGCTTTGCTTTCCAGAGGAGATTTTATTTAGATCCAGGATCACTCCAGGCTCAATTTCATGCCTGACAAGGAGCTCTTCCTTTTCTTCTCAGACATGGGCTTAACAGTATTAGGCAGGGTGTTGATATTTTGTAGCCACTTTTAAGAGGTATTAAAGATGTTATCAGACATGGCCAAGCACAGCTCAGCTAATCTGAGCCTTTGAGCTGGGAGGGCAGTAGAAAAAAAAGAAATCCACCTGGAAAAACTCATCCCTAGAAATTCGTCATTGGGCAGCCTCATGGCTGCATGCAGCCTGGAACTAAATAAACCCCCCCTTCATGGAAAATTCGTCTGTGGAGTGAAGGGATTTGGACCTTCCAAGTGTAACAGGAGAATCCAAAAACACCCAGGGGTGCAAGGGAAAGCATCACCTCCAGATATCCAAGGTTAAAGGCAGAGGTGCCAAGCCTTGAATACTCTCTGATTTGGGGCCCATATACAGGAACAGGAGCTCAGACCTTTTTCTTCACCATTTCTTCACCCCAACACGCACAGAGGCTCATCCAGGTTTTAAGAGCTTGGTTCAGTGAGAAAAGCAATAGGTTTTTTATACAGCAGAAGAGTTGTGTGGCTGCAAGCAGAAATTCCTGCCCTGGTCCTGGCTGCCTTGGGTCATGCACTCTGGAATTCAGACCACAGCATCCCACTGATGCTGTGTGGCCTGATAAATAATTGGGAGAAGCACCCATTGGCATGTGCAAGTGGAAGAGCTGGGATCAGGGGATTTGTGTGCTCTCCTCTGGAGGCAGATGGCAGAAGGTCTCTCTGTGTGCCATCAGGCTTAGCCCAACATCCAGGAACACTGGGAATAAACTGCATTTATTAAGGGCACTCCCAGCAGTGGTGGCTTGGGGACAGCAGGGACACATGGCCAGGCCAGGCTTTGCAAAGCCCCTCAGAGCTGCAGCTGGCTCCTCAGCTCAGCTCTCTGTTGTAGATTAGTTCTTATCTATGTCACAGTCTCACAAACCCTGAGTTCTACAACACTTCACTCTAACAAACTAAAAATGGAGCCCCATCTCTGTCTCTCTATCCTCTTCAAAGGATAAACTGTCCAGTTAAGAAATGACACCTCAATTATTTTTACTTTTAACCCAATAACCAACCACCCATGTACACAATGGGGACTTTTTTATCCAATTACCAATATTTTATCCAATATCCAATTTTATACAATACCACCCCAACCCATGAAGAAGAAGTTGAAGAAGAAGGACCAGCCTCCACCCTAAAACCTCCATCCTGCTTTATATCTATTACTATTTTCTAAAACCTTAGACTCTAAGTTTTCCACCATGTGATATTACACACTTCTATTCAAACTCCACACCCACAATCCCAGTTCTATCATTCCATTTTGGAAGCTTCTCCACTGCCTCAGGTCAATGCAGTGTTCTCCTGGGGGTCAGTGCCTGTCAGCACAGAAAGTCTAAAATTCTCACATCCAGGGTTCCAGCAATCTGTGTGGTTTCTCAGGGCCTCATATATCCCCTTTCCTGCCATCCAGGATGAGCCTGGCACTGCAGCTCCAGCTGGAGAGCTGGCACTGAGGAATGTGTGTGTTTGTTGGCCTGCAGTGCTTGTGAAGATATTTCCTGAAAAAGAGCCATCTCTTTCTCTCCCAGCCTTGTGCTGACCTGTTTCCCAGGGACTGCTTTTCCACTTTCACCTTCAGGCTTTTAGTCCATCTCTTCTGTATCTCATAATTGGCATCCTGGCCAATTCATCAGAGATACGTTTGTATTTTATTATTTTCTGAATATTACTTTTATTTTGGAAAGTGGAGCAGCTCCAGCTCTCCAGTCTGACTGAGGAGAGCAGCCAGGTTTTGGAAGAACCATCCCTCAAGGATTTCCCTCACACCTTGCAGTGAGAGGCCCAGGGGATGTTCACCCCATCAGAGTCACAGGGGGGAACACCTCAGGGAGAGGAATCCTGTGAAGGGAATGGGGAAACAAGGTGATCCCTTACCCACCAACAGGAGAAGCAGTGCTGGTGATGGCAGCACTGGGATGGAAATGCTCCCAGCCCCCAGTGCTGGAACTTGCAGGGCTCCAGTGCCACTGGCAGAGTTTGCCAACTGCTTGCAGGCAGGGCTGCCCTGGGGTTGATTTTCCCCTTTGGGGCATGGCCAGGGATGAGCTCCTGTCCCTGAGAGTGAGATGTCACCACAGGGAGGAAAGCACAGGAGAGAGTCACTGGCAGATGCTGTTTCCTTGCCCTGACAGGGAACAGAGAATATTTTGATGGGGATCTTCAAACAATGTCCCCAGAGAAAGCATTAGGTGTGAGAAGGAGATGTTTATTTATAATAAGCCTTTTGGTTGTTTGAGGGGTTTTACTTCTCTTGATCTTGGTTATCCATATTCTGCTGGGTTGAGAGGGGAAAGCTCACACATCAGGAGAAAGGCACGTTAAAGCTATTTTTCATTATGTTTTCCATTAATATATCTGCTTTTCCAGCTCCTTGAGGGGTCCTTAGAACCACTCCCAGGTGGGCTGTGTGTCCCACAGATACAAGGCTGTATCAGCAGTCAGATACCCAACACCATGGGGACAGCCCAGGCTGCTCCCCACAGCTGTCCCCAGAGCTGCAGGACAGTTTTAGCATCTCCTAGAATGGTTTGGGTTGGAAAGGACCTCAAACATCATCCAGTTCCACCCCCTGCCATGGGCAGGGACACCTCCCACTAGCCCAGGTTGCTCCAAGCCCCATCCAACCTGGCCTTGGACACCTCCAGGGATCCAGGGGCAGCCACAGCTTCTCTGGGCACCCTGTGCCAGGGCCTCACCACCAAAAAAGAGAGGAATTTCTTCCAAATATCCAGTAGTCTGAATGTCACACATTGATTTTCTCAGCAGCACAAAAAAAATGTTGCTGGGACCTGAATGACTGCTCACAGCTGGCCCAGGGCTCTGCTCATGGCATTCACAAGGTCCTTGCAGACCTTGACACCTGTGTCAGCAAGTGGCAGCAGCTTTCTTTGTGAGGAAGGGCCCAGAAGGGCCTCTGCAGTGCTTGTTTCTTCCCAGCTTTGTTTGCTCTGGGTAATTATGGGCGCACCAAAGGAAATTAAGTCTGGATGTGAGAGCACTGCTCTCAAATATCAACAGTGTAGTTCATCGTAATTAATTAAATGCTGACATGATCCCCCCAACAAGCAAAACCTTCATTATGCTCAAATTAAACCCCCTGACACAGATGTTTGACTCACTGTCAGTGCCTCCAAGTGCAATGAAATGCATGGAAATGCAGACATCACAGCACACGTGTGGAACACAGGGAGAGATCTTACAGCAGGGAATAAAGGTCACTGCTATTCCTAATTAAAGCAGTTTCTGGAGCAGACAAGCAGTTTCTTAAATAGTTCTTGCCCTTATCATGTCTGAAGTTCTCTGTGTCAGGATAATTTTTGCAACTCTTTTATATTCAGGACCCACCACGTTTTGGGATGGAGTTCCAAGGTTTGGAGGGACTGCTCTGACTGTCTGCAGTGATTCATAGACACCTGCAGCCCTAAGCACCTCATTCAATAATTTTTTCAACTCCCCCATAAATCAAAGACAAATTTGCTCCCTGAAGAGACTCTCAGCATTAACTCATGACTGCAAATAATGGAGAATCCCTGCCTCCAATTATGTTTTTCCCAATTGTTTTATATCCTTGCTATTACAAATGACTGCTTTCTTCCCTGAGCAAATTTATCTAGCTAGAACTTCAAGCCACTAAATTTTTCTACCATTCTTAGATAGATTAAAGATATGTTTGCTGTCAGGAACAGCTTTTCCTGTATTTCACCATGAAGTGTGAGCAAATCACTTCAGTTTCTCCTGGGTAATGCAAATACATCAAAACCCTTTAATCTCATGGACTAAGTCAAGTTTTCCAAACCTTTGTAGAGCTCCTCAGAGCATTTTCAGTCTCCTTGGCTCCTTTTCTGCTCTGTGGGCACAGAAAAGGGATGTGATTTTCCATATGAGTAACCTCCATTTTTCAGTCTTTCTTGGTCTGGTTCACCTGCTCCTGTTCTTGGCATTTTATGATCTGAGCATGAGTTATTATAAATTCTCTGTGACACGTTGCTCCTAGGTGAATCACACCTGTCTTTTTGCCAACAGCTCTGACAGCCTTTCTGTGAGGGAGGTGACTGTAAGAGCAAGTCATCAGCTTGTTCCTGGAAGGAAAAAAACATTCTTCCAATGAATCATTTAGCCAAAATATTCACACGTGCTGCTGCTCAGGGTGAGCACAAATACTGATCCAGAACTGACATTATTGCTAATAGATTCAGTACTGGGGTTGATGCTGGGAACTCTCATGTTCAGAAGATATTTTCATGCTTAATGCCCATGAGTTTAATCAGAGTTCAATGTGTAACAACCTCTAAAATCTGTGCCACAGCCTTTAGGTTAGGGATCATCACACAGCTCAGCTTCACACAGAAGTACAGGATATTTAATTATGAACAAGTTGATAATATCAAAGAAGCAGGTCAGTGGTGTTGTCTGAGACAGATGGATTCAGTTGCCAGGGAATTTGCTCTTTTTGGATATCTGGAGGAAATTTGTAGGGGATCTGCATTGAAGGCAAGCTCAGCCCTGCCTCACAGGAAGAGTGGAGTCTCCTTACCCAGCCTTAAATTCATCTCACAAAGAGGGGGCTGAACAGCTCTGCCTGAAGATCTTCTGACCAAGACACCCTGGGGACCCACTGGGATGCCCCCAGTGTCCCCCAGGATCCCCCCAGATTTTAGACAGCACTACTGGTGGAAGTGCACAAGCAGAGCCAGTCATACATGGCATGGGTTTTTTGTTCCCTTGAAATAAGAACACATCAAAGTGACCAAAGAGGGAGGTGGCGGGTCAGGAGCTAGCTGGTAATGATGGAAAAAAGGGAGGAGAATAATTTCCTGAGATGATTCCTTTCTTGATGAAGGCTGTCCACAAAAGCAGCACTTTCTCAAGGAGAGTTTGGAAGCCTAGCTAGAGTCACTTGCCTGGAATGAGAAGTAAACATGCAAAATTTGCATATCCAATTAGGAATCAAGGCCACATCAAGGCAGAGAGAGCACCCCCTGTGCCATTGATATTTTTGAGCAGTGAGTGAAGAGCAAAGAGACTTGTTTATCCAAGGAAAAGGTGGAAGAGAGGCAGACAGAATCTCATGGGCAGTACTCAAAGTGCCACAAAAATGGAATGCAAATCTTCATCCGTTCCCTTCAGGTTCAGAAATTAAAAAATAAATAGGGATAGGGCTGAGATGGAGCAGGAAGCATGTCAGTGGAGAGAGGGCCTCATTACCATAATGAGACACTTTGAGACACTCTTCTCTCCTCAGCAGAGATCCCATTGCCCTGTGCAGGCATTTAAACCAGGCAAATGCAGCATGGTTTTTGCATTCCCTCTCCTGAAATACCTCCTTAAAACTCCCTGTGGCTGTAAACCTTGTACAAAACCACTGTGATGTGGTGATTTGTCTGCTCCCACATTTCTTGGTCCTTCCCAGCATTGTCTCCGTGCTTGTCCCAGGCTCAGCTCTATGGAAAAGACAACCAGGCAGCCAATTTTTGCCTCTTGTGTCAAAATACATGGCTTAAGTGCATCACTGCTGAACAACCAGAGAAGAGCAACCTGCTCTAGTGGTGGCACCGCTGCCCATGTCAGGGGGTTGGAATGAGATGATCTTTAAGGTCCCTTCAAACCCAAACAATTCTACAATTCTGTGGTCACATCAGACAGGTGTGACCTTCCCCATGGAGATGAGGGAAGGGACCAAGTCAGAGGGGTCCTTCACAGGCAATCAGTGCAGCATTTAACAGGAGAACTTATCCCTTCAAGTTAAGGGCTTCAGGAACTGTTGGGAGTGATGAGGATGTTGTTATCTCACCACTTCTGATATATTTTTGGAGCTCAGTTCCACTGACCCATTGTTTTCTGAGAGAGGGGGGGAAAATGTCTCTTTTTGAAGTGCAATGTGTTTAGAGCTTCATATCAGCTGAAAAATGTCTTTCAGGGCTGAGGAGAGACAGACCAACTCTTTGCTATCTCCCCTGAATATTTCCAGGTTGGGGCAAAAGACGGAAATATGGTTTAGGGTTTTAAGTTTCCCCTCTTATCACAGGAAAAAACATCAAGAAAGAGAAAGTGAGCGATGAGAAACCGTGGATTTTTCCATGCAAGCCAAAGCCAAAAGGGCTGTGCCTTGGAGCCGAGTGCGGAAACAGGGCAGGCGTTGGAGGATTTTCCCCTCCAAGCCTGAAAAGAAATAAGAAGCTGGCTGGCTGGTCTTGAATAACCCCTCCTGAGCCTGCAAAACCGGCAACAATTTTTCGTCAGAGCTGAAAATATCCACCTCCCCCATCCTTTTCTTTTCCCCCCACCCTTTCCTCCGTGACGCCACAGTGCGGCTCTCTGGAGGATGCTGTCCAGCATCCATCAGAGCTGGCAGTGCTGGGAGGGGACACGGGCTGCAGTGCCAGGCTCCACGGCCAGTGACGTCCTGTCTGCCAGTTCTGGTACAAACAGAAAAGCCCTCGGGGCTGGCATGGTGGAAATGTGCCGAGGAAGCTCCCACACTTCCTCTCCATATCGTGTTTTCCCAACGCTGACATCCCAAAGTTCTCCCCAGCATTCCCAGCCATCAGCCACCACAGTGGCTCACTGTAGGGTCTTTCTAGACCAGTGATGTCACCTGTGTTGAGGTGCTGGCTACACTCACCCGCTCCAGTGAGTTCTGCTCACCCTGAGCTTCAAATTGAAGTTGGGATTTATGCGTTTTGTGCTGGGTACAAATTTTTTTCCCTGAGCTGGGTTGGTCCCCGTGAAAAATTGCCTTTTTCCTCTGTGCAGCGTGGATCTGGCCTCGCTGTACATAAAATGCCATGTGTTCCCAGCAGGATTCAGCCCTTCCAAGGCCTACCCTGCAGCCAAATCTGATCTACATATTTACGAGCTTGTAAACAGGACGGGGCGGGTGAGTTCACATTCTTAGAAAACCAAGTGCAGAGAAAAGAACTTCTGAGTTGGAAAAACAAAGAATAGTCTTGGGCCCAACCCAAGCACACATAGTGGTTATTCCAAGACTTTGATGGCTTGCTTGAGAATCATTCCCCTCCATTCCTTTTCCACAGGATTTCCCAAGCTTACCTTTTTATTTGGGGGAAAAAATGCACATTCCCAATGTTTCTGAGCAGAGTGGAGGAGGCAGCTTGATAGAAAAGGGACATTTTATCTTGGAGGTGAGTGGAAGCCAGACTTATGTTTGCAGAAGCCACCAAAGAGCAACAGTTCCTTGCAAAGGGAAGTTTAAGGAAGTTGTTAAAAGGAGTTGAACATTAGAAGGCAACTGGAGGGCTCACCATGAAGTGCCACTGTCAATAAATGCAAGGAGTAGTCTGGAACAGTAATTACCAAACCTTGCTCTCCAGATCTTGACAGTCCATGAAGGCCTGGTAAATGGTTCATGGAAAACTAGAGTATAAGGGAGCCAGCCAGCAAGAAAATTTGAGGATTAACAGTTTGTCATGGAATCATGGAACAGGTTGGGTTGGAAGGGACCTTAAAGATCTCATTCTAGTCCTGGCCATGTGCAGGGACACCTTCCACTAGCCCAGGTTGCTCCAAGCCCTGTCCAACCTGGCCTTGGAAACTTCCAGGGAAAGAGCAGCCACGACTTCTCTGAGCAAGTGGTTCCTGAGCCTTCCCACCTTCTGAGCAAAGAATTTCTTCCTGGTAACTCGTCTAAATCCCTCCTCTTTCTGTTCAAGAACATTTCCTCTCATCACTGCCCCTGTAAAATCAATGCCCATGGCTGGATTTTTGCCCATGAGACATTCTACCTATGGCTTATTCCTGCTGAGATGCAGCAAGTCAGCTTGTCTGTAAATGTTTCCTTTCTCCAAGCTGGCCATCCTGGCTGTGCTTCCCCACGGTGTGCTCAGGGAAGAGATTCCCAGGCTCGGGCACAGCACGAGCTCAGGATGCTCCAGTTTGGAGAAGGGAGAGCCCCGGGAATGCTCCTCTCTGAGCAAGCTCTGCACTGCCCTGGAGGGAGCTTAGCAACCCCACAAGGCCATTGTGTTCATTTAGATCCTGAGCCAGATGGAAATTTTCTTTTTAAAGGCTGCCCCGAGCGTGTTTCCTCTGGTGAGCCATCCCGGCACGGATCTCAGCCGTGCTCAATCCAACATCAGCACATGGATTCCAGTCCCCTTCCTGCTCAGACAGCAGGACAAGAGCTCTTGACATGAAGCTCGGTTGCCCTGACTTTTTCCTTCTCTCAAGAGACTTTTTTTTTCTTCATTTGCATCTGGTAAATAAGAGCCTTCCTGATATCTCCCTTTGGATTTGCCAGACTGGTCAATCTTTTATTTTTTTTTTCACTAATTTTATTTACATCCTTTAGCTGAGTCTCATGATTCTAAGATTTGTTTTAACCTCCCCTCTGGGGCTGGAGTCAGGCTATTATTTGTGAATCAAGGAGCAGGCAGTTGGACACATATATATCTTTCCCAAGCATAGGGAACACTGCAAAAATATTACCTTTAAGGGAGTCTGTACTAAAAGTCAGATGTCAAACGCCTACATCTTCATCTCCCTTTTAATTTCATGATTAATTTCAAAGTTCATCTTCCTGTTGACCATGCTTTATTCAGCACTATCTGTGTCCTGAATCTGCTGGCCAGGCCTTCTTATTTGAGGATGAAACAAGCAGCCAAAAAGGCTATTCCAGGGCAGTGTTGAAGTGAGTTGGATGGAGCAGCATGATTTGAGGGTATGGGTAGGAATTAGATGATCCTTAAGGTCCCTTCCAACCCAAACCATTCTGTGATTCTGTCATGAAAGCATTGCCTTAACCATTTAAAAGATTTATTACAGAGTTTGGTTTACAGCATCCAAGCCCAGGTCTGGTTTCAGAATTTTTCTCCCTTCCCTCTGCCTAGTCCTGCCTGAGCAGAGTCCACAGAGCTCCTGTTAAAAATCAAGAAGCAGGAAAAACTCGTGGAATCACAGAATATCAGGTTAGAAGGGACCTGAAGGATCATCTGGTCCAACTTTTCTTGGCAAAAGCACAATCTGCACAAGATGGTCCAGCATCATGTCCAGCTGAATCTTAAAAGTGGAATCCACCACCTCCCTGGGTAAATTATTCTCATGGCTGATTGTTGACATGGTGAAAAATTGTGTGCAGTAGGAATATCCCCAGGAATAATTTGTACCCATAACCCCTCATCTTTTCCAGGTGACTCCTTGTAAAAAGGGAGTCACAATTTCTTTGTAGCTACACAGTGATAAAACCTCCCCCTCAGCCTTTTTGTTCTCAAGAACTTCTCAAGCTCAGTTCTCTCAGCTTTTCCTCACATGGCAGCTTCCCAGTGCTTGGATCATCTTCCTGGCCACTCTCTGGACCCTCTCCAGCCTGCCCACATCTCTTTTGACTGGTGGGGACCAAAACTGAACACAGTGAGTGGCACAATTCCTTCTTCATCTCTGCTGATGATGCTCATGTTGATGCAGGTCTTCCAGCAGGGTAGACCCCACTCCTGAAGTGTCCACTTCCTCATTCTGTTTGGTACTGATGCCTCAGGTTTTGGCTTTTATGTTTTTCAGATTCTGTGCTGCTTTAGTGTGTGGGTCTGGGCTTCATATGAGGGGATGCTGAGCTCTCTGCACAGAGCAGGGAGACAAAAAAATTCCTTCTCCAGCTGGGGACCAAGGACAAATGATCCAAATCTCAGGCCCAAGAGCACAAACAATGTGGGCTGAAGAGAGAAAAAGAAGGATGGGACTTCATGGGCTAAAGTTATAATTAGACAATTAACTCTAATATGCAAATGGACCAAAACTTAGAAAAGTGTGAGAGCCACTTCTTTTGGTGGTATCCACTGTGTGCTGCAGGTAAAATTTCTCCTTACAGACCTTGGTATCAACCCTTCTGCAGTACCAGGCCACAATTTCCTGAGTTATTGCTTTGTTTAAAACATTACTTTCTTCTTTAGAGACCCCTCATGAAAGACAGAATGTGGTGTATTCCTTGCAGGGCAAGAAGGTTTTGTGCATGGGACATCCAGGTCTTTGGAAGGAGAATGCAATGGATGAAGTGACATTCTGGGGATTTGCTGATGATGATTTCAGCTGTGAGTCCCCAGGTGAAGGGTCAATGCCCTCCCAAAAAAGATGGTCTATAAAAGGAATTGGATTATTTAGCCTGGAAAAGAGAAGGCTTTGGAGTGACCTAACTGTGGCCTTCCAGCACCTGAAGGGAGGATATGAGAAGGATGGAGAGAGACTATTTACAAAATCGTGGAGTGACGGGAAAAGGGAGATGGATTCCATTGAAAGAGAGTAGGTTTAAATTGGGTATTAAAAGAAATTTTTCCCTGTGAGGGTGGGGAGGCCCTGGCACAGAGTGCCCAGAGAAGCTGTGGCTGCTCCTGAATCCCTGGAAGTGTCCAAGGCCAGGTTGGAGCAACCTGGGACAGTGGAAGGTGTCCCTGCCTGTGGCAGGGGGTGGAACTTAAATGATCTTTCAGGTCCCTTCCAACCCAAACCATTCCCTGATTGTATGATTGAACCTTCTTTGTACCCCCTTGTTTTATTTTTGTTGAGGTTGGGATTGAAGGTACTTGAGATGATAGTTTTGGGTGTTTATTATTTCTTATCTATGTTATAGTTTCACAGCAGTGAGTTCTGTAAACTTTTATTAACAAGGTACAAAATGGTTAACTATTTATTGTTATACGGTCTTTTAAGGTTGGACTATTTAATTAAGAAATGTCACATAAATTATTTCTAGTTTTAACTTAATAACTAATTACATGAGGTCTGCAATGCAGACTTTTTTGTCTAATTATAAAATATTACTTAAATTTATGAAGAAGAAGGAAGAAGAAGGTGAAGAAGGAAGAAGAAGGTAAAGAAGAATAACTGGTTTCTGCTCTAAAATTTCTATTTTGTTTCATATATATTACTATATTTTAAAACTCTAAGTCCCCCTCACCTGTCTCTAGTCATATCAAAAAAGCACATTCCCAATAATATTCAGCAAATTACAAATTTTAGCTATAACTTGGTCGGGAATCAAACTAAGAGCAGCTATAAAAAAAAAAAAAAAGCCAGTTTATGATCTCAAGCTCCTGGAGCAAGAGCTGAAGAGCAGAGGAGAGCAGAGTAAATACATCATAGGACCTTGCCCAAAGCCTGTCCTGTGCCCCATGCAGTGCCCCCATGGTCCTCCAGCATAATTCCTGTCTTGTGAAGTTCAGGGTCTCTGGCAGAGCAGGGGGTCCTGTGTGGCAGCCCACCAGCCTGGATCTGCAGTGTGGAGCAGAAGCTTTGCATTCCATGCCCTGTGATGTGGCACCAGGGCATCTGGAGGTGGTTAAGGGAGCAGAGTCTGCTGGGGCAATGTTGGGGGGCTGCAAAGCCAATTCCTTATGTTCTTTTGAGGATGGGCTCTGGAGTAAATTGTTCCCTGGACCAAACTCTTCTGGCCGGACCACGCTAAGCAAATTAGCACTATTTACAGTCTTGAAATTACTTGTGAAGTTTCTGTCAGGGAGCAGTATAGATGAACCTGTGTGGCTTTTCACTTCACCTTCCCCTGGTGAAATTCTTCCTGTGATCAAAGTTCTATCCTGCACAGGGGAGAAACTGGTGCATGGGAAGTGCATGGGAAGCTTTGGCAACTTCTCAGAGAGCATCAGACCACCAGATGATCGTGACATTCAGGGTGAAATCCATCAGGAATAACCTTGGATGCCCGTGATGTGGTTGCCCATGAGCCAGGAGTCTGAGTCCAGTCATCTGAAACCTGCTGTGATCCATCTGCCCCATGATTTACACTCAGGATGAGAGGGATCACTCCACTCTCACCACAAAATCTGCCCCCTAAGCCAGTGACTGTAAAAGGACCCCAGGGCCTGCTCAGGTGCCTGAACTGAGTCAGGTCATTCACACAAGAGACACACTCTTCAGGAAATTTGATGTCTCATAAACATCCTCCCATCAATTACTCCCACCAGTGTTCCAAATTCCAAGGATTACTCTGAGAAGATCTCCAGTATTTGAGGGGAATAAAGGGTAATTTTGGTCAAAGTCCTACTGATGTGCAGCACCTTAGAGAAAAGCTTTAGGGACATCACTAGGACCATACTCCTAAATGTTGGGAAACAGGTTTGGGGGCCATGAATTTGACAGTGAATGACCAGAACAAGGCTTTGGTTCATTATCCTCCTCTTGCTGACACACAAACCCCACTCAGACCTCAAATTTGAGATCCTGCTTGAGAGTGCTGGTGTTTTTCAGAACCCTTGACTGGTTTCTCCTCCCTTTGCAATCCCCCCACCACTGCCAGACAAAATTTTCCCTGACCTCCATCACACCTAAGGCTTCCCTCCTGCCCCACCAGGACCCACACACCAGGTTTGGCATAGCCAGGGGCTCTCCAGGAGCATCTTTCCAACCATGACCAGGGACAAAACACTGCCTAGAAGGTCAGCAGTGGTCAGGGGAGTGGTGGCCTCTCCCTGCTTCTCTTTGGGCCAGACCAGGATGCAGAAGTTGGATGCACAGGCTGCAGAAAGACACGCAGGCAGCTCATTGGGGCTCTCATTGGGAAGCTGCTGCTTATCTGTGACATTGTTTATGGGGTTGGCTGGAGGGCTGACAGGCCTGAGGAATTCCACCCGATATCCCAATGCCATCGTCCTCCAGGGAAAAATGCTTGAGTGGCTGTGAACATGCTGTCCTCCTCCCCAGGCCAAGCAGCTCTTGGATCCATCCTAGGAGGGCAGTGAACTCCCTGATCACTCCAAGACACACCAAGGAGGTGTTAACCCTCTAGGGACCCTGATATGCCCAGTGGAGGTGGCTAATGGAGAATGGAGGGGAAGGTCAGGAAAGACCAGTCGGAATCAGAGTCCCACACACTGGGAGAAGTCCTTGCTGAAATCCAGCCAGTCCTCCCACAGCTTGGCAGCTGAATCAGGGAGGTTGTCCATCATGGGGGCCTAGGAAGGAGCTGGCAAGGAGAGATGCAAGCTGGGTATTGAGCAGAAAGGGGCAGCTCATGATTATTTTGGAGCAGATTTAATTAATTTACTTTGTGAGAGCCAGGAAAATAAAAAAAAAAGGAAGAAAAGGAAGAGAGTGAGGGTCAATTTAGGTTGGTTTTTGAATATGAGGGTGGTGAGGCCCTGGCACTGGTTGCCCAGAGAAGCTGTGGCTGCCCCTGGATCCCTGGAAGTCTCCAAGGCCAGGTTGGACAGGGCTTGGAACAACTTGGGATAGCAGAAGGTGTGGAATCAAATGGGCTTTATGATCCCTCCCAACCCAAACCATTCCATGATTCTTTGACCTCCTTTAGCCAGGAGGATCCACAGTGAGCAGCTTTGGTAAGGCTGCTCTCCTATGCCAGGGCCTTTTCTCTACCAGCTGCAATTCTTTTGACTTGCTGCTCTGATAGCTCCCAAGGCAGCCCTCAATCCTCTCCTGAGCCTTTGAGGCCACATCCAGGAGAAGCTCAGGTGATGGCACACCTGTCCCCACCAGTCCTAATCCTACATATGGATTTCTGGAGCTTCCTAGCTCAGAAAGAGTGATTCATACATTGGTAATTTTTTTTTTTTTCATTTTCCATGAGTTTGGTCAATCAATTTTTACCTCCTGCTTGCAGGGACATCCACAGCTGAGCAGCCTGCTGTGAGATGAACCATGTCCTCTTCTTAGCTGTTCACCTGCCACCCTCCTGTGGAAGGTTTCACCTTCCCTCTCCTGTGATGACACCTGTAAGGTTCAGCTCTCCTGTGGAAGGTTTCACCTTCCCTCTCCTGTGATGACACCTGTAAGGTTCAGCTCTCCTGTGGAAGGTTTCACCTTCCCTCTCCTGTGATGACACCTGTAAGGTCCAGCTCTCCTGTGGAAGGTTTCACCTTCCCTCTCCTGTGATGACACCTGTAAGGTCCAGCTCTCCAAAAGCTTTTTTTTTCTTGCAAGCCCATTCCTGATACAAACCCCACACCAAGCAACAGCAACACCTTTATCAGTGTTGAACAGTCCTGCTGGTCCTTGCATTTCCAAGTTGGGGCAGCACTGGGACATGACTTTGTGCCTTTGTTTTTCCCACCTGCTCCCATGTCTGCAGCATTCCTGCTCCCTGGACTGTTCAGGACATGCTGCAAAGTAGGGACCTTTTACAACAAAGATGCCCTTGCCAGCTAAGCCTGCTCATGAATTCTGGCTGTACACTGGGAGCCAGGGCCAGAATTTAGATTGGACTTGCTCCATTTGAATTGGTGCATTTGTCTTTTTTTTTTTTTTCTTGTTTTGCTTTATTTTTTTGAGCGCTGAACACTGGGACCAGCAACTCTCTGAACAATCCAAGTGATATCACCTTCCAGTGAGTCATGGGGAGGGCAGGGTGGAGAAGGGCAGGCGAGGAAAGATCATGAGATTGTGTTAGCTCAAACAACCTAAAAAAAAATGGGATATGTGTTTGGATACATGGAGGGCAGATTGCATCCACTGCCACCCACCACAGGGCATCAGAGTTTTGGGAAGTGTGCCAATGGCTCCAGAGATTTTTACCTGCTTGGTTTTCCCCAAATATGAGCAGGGTGACTTTAACAAGTAATAACATTTTTTTTTAAATGGTATGAGCACATACTTTATTAGCTCAACTTCTGCATCACCAAAAAATGAAGTTAAATCTTCAGATCATGTTTAGTCTGTAACTTCAGTCACTTTGCAAGGTGCTAACAGGCTTTTCCTGAGCTCATCTGCAGCTTTCTTAATTTCTGAATGGTTCTGAAGATAATTATTTAGGGTTACAACAGGACATACAGCCCTTTCCCTGACCCAGCTCTGTCAGATTCAGATCTTGCAAGATGTGGGATGATCTTTTTATAAAATGATGGAGGGAACAAAGTCCCCAAATTATTATAGTATTTATATTTTTATATATATATATATACACTATATATTAAAATATTTATTATNATCACCAAAAATTGCTCTTACACCGAGGTAACAGACTGAGGTGCTGGTGCTTCACTCTGTGTTGCTATTCCTGATCTTTTACTCTCATTTCTGGACCTTGGACACATCCTTCTGTGTTTCCTGAGCTCTTCAAGTGTCCGTCACTCAGTACTGACTTTCACTTATTTATATAGAAAATGTTACAAAGCCCAGCCCAAAAACCCTCAGTGTCATTGCATATTCAACTATATGAAAGCAAGAGCTGATGTCTTCAATTTTTTACACATTCCCTAAAAAACATCCTCAAATCCTTGTATGTGCAGCCTCCCAGTGCCCATCAGAAGATTCTGATGCTCCAGCATGTGCAGGGGAGCTGTTTTGGGGATTCCCTGCCCAGTTCTGTTCATCCCAGGGCGAGGAAATGAGGAAACCGTGGATGTACTCAGGACACGTCCCTTCCAAGGGGCACGCTTATTTGCATGGCAATGAGGATGGTAATGAGCCCCTTGTCTTCATATGTACACAAGGTTCTCGCTGGGTGAAAACCAGCCAGAGTTGAAATTCAGAGAATTCATAGCTTCTTTTCAATTTGTGTTTTCTATCTGGATGCAAAAGACAAAGCACGTAGTACAGAAACTGCATTGTGCCCTGAACTGCTAAACACCAGATAAAAGTTATTATTTTAGCAACCATCAGGCTGTTTAGGCAAGCACCAATCTCTTAAGTAGCCTGGCTCAAGCAGTAATTACCAGTTGAATTTAAAAAGAGACCCTTCTTTTATTTGCTTTGTTACCATAGTTTTTTGTTTTCTTTTCCTCTCTCTCGAAGCTAAAAAAATGCTCCACAGAGCTGCAGCTCCTCTGAGAACCCAGGGCAGGCTGCAAACAGGGTTCACAGCAACACTGTGAAGAGTTCCTGATGATTAACCCTTTCTCTGGGGGGAAACTGAGGCAGGAAACCTCTCCCTGGCAAGGGAATAAGCAGGATTGCATTTCAGTGAAGTTCTTCATCTTCCCAGGTCCCATTTCCTGACACATCCCTGTAGGTCCAGGGGTTGGGCTGGGGGCACTGTGAAAAAGGGGGATGTTCAAAGCCATGGAGATGTTATTTGGAAGGCAAAGGGGGATGGCCCCAGCACCACTGGGGTGGTTCAAAGCTCCTGGGGAGGTGTTTCTGATGGGGTTAAAATCAAAACTGGTGATTGCAGCAACCCTGAGCCAACCTGGAAATCTCAGCACTGTCCTCAAAAGAATAAACTCCTTTAATCTGAAGTAACCAAGGTGGGGTCATTGCCTCTACAGAAGTGATCCCTGTTTCAAGGGAGCTGACAGGGAAGGTGGAGAGAGACTATTTATGAGGGCATGGAGTGACAGGACACAGGGAATGGCTTCAGACTGACAGAGGACGGGGTTGGATGGGATACTGGGAAGGAATTCTTCCCTGTGAGGGTGCTGAGATCCTGGCACAGGGTGCCCAGAGAAGCTGTGGCTGCCCCTGGATGCCTGGAAGTGTCCAAGGCCAGGCTGGACAGGGCTTGGAGCAACCTGGGCTAGTGGAAGCTGTCCCTGCCCATGGATGAGGGTTTGGGACGAGATGATCTTTCAGATCCCTTCCAACCCAAACCATTCCATGATCATTGCTCCATTCAAAGCCACCACCAGCAGCTGCTCATTCAGCTGCAAATGCCTTCATTTCCAGGAAGGCCCTGAGTCTTCCCAGCACAGAGGTGTCAGTCCTGCTCACTGTCCTTATCCCATGTCCCCTTCAGCACACACTGAGCCAGCCTCAGCTCCTGCCTGCCTTGGGTGGGCCTTCAGCAGATATTTAATCTGCTTTGCCTGCCCAGCCACCATAAAATGCTGGGATCTGTCTGTCTTCTCCCACATACCCGTGATGGAGCTGCCCACGTACCTAATGTTGAGTCTGGCTAAAATTTCTCCATTTTTTAGGCATGGGTGTACAAAAATTTTGCTGGAATCAGTTCTCTGAGTTTCCTGGAGGGTGGTTTTCCTCCAGCAAACAGCCCGGGGAGCTTTTATGTAGTGTCAGTCATGAATTTCTGGCTCCTGGCACCTGTTTTGCTGTTTTGACACCAGGCTTAGGAGCACAGGGGAAAGTAATAATGATATCTGGAGTTAATGTTATTTACTAAAATACAAATTAACGCTCAGTCACATGGTGGCATGATTTGTCATCTGGAGCTAAAATTAAAAGAAATTAAGGCTGAGTCAGAAAGTTATTTCAGATCCAAGTGGGGAATGCTGTTCTGAGGCCATGTGAGAGCAACACTGACATCTTCTGGCTCAAAAAAAAAATTATATCTCCAGCTTTTTCACCGAGAAAACCACTGGGAAAATCTGCAAAAAGTGAAGGAGGGATGGGGTAGACAAAAGTGCTTTAAAGTATCAAGGACAAGCATTGGGGCAGTGGGTATTATCTGAGCCCACTTTAACAGCCCCCCTTAGCATCACCACAGGGGGCGTGTGACACTGATGACCCAAAATACATGAGAGGAGGAGGTGAAGGAGTGGTGCTCTTCTCTCAGTGCAGGTGACAGGGCTGTGGCCATACTTTTATGCTGAAGTCTACAAGTCTGGAGGCAGTAAATTACCTGAAAGCCACATTCCACTAGGCCACATTGCTCCCAAACCCCATCCAACCTGGCCTTGGACAGTGCCAAGGGTGAGAAGACACAATTTCTCTGGGAAATATGTTCCAGGGTCTCACCACCACCATCACACCATCAACCTTTTTGACACATCTCACCTCTTCCAGACTGGATTGACCACCACCCTTATCACCTTACTCCGCCGCATCCTTCCACTTCCTCTAACCCTATTCCTTTAAATCTCTCCCAAGGTTCTTTCTTCCCATCCCTGAAGCCCTCGGAAATCGTCTTCAAGATCATCTTCTGGCTGGGATACTTCAACAGCTGCGTGAACCCCATCATCTACCCGTGCTCCAGCAAGGAGTTCAAGCGCGCGTTCATCCGGCTGCTCAAGTGCCAGTGCCAGCGGCGCCGACGGCCCATCTGGAGGGTCTACGACCACCACTGGAGAGGGGCCTCCATCAACAGCTCTGTGCAGGACTCAGAGACAGACCTACGGCCCAGGATTAACACCCTGAACAGCTCCTTCATATTTAACTCCTCCTTCCAGGAGAGAGCCAGTAAGAGGCGAACGCTCAGCTTCAAGGGCTGGAAAATGCTCACCCCTTTCCAGAAACCAGCGTCCACCCAGCTGAAGGAGAAGATGAACAGCCTTTCTAACAAAATCCGGGGTGGCTCCAGCAAAGGGGGGGCCACAGCCACCTACAAGACAGAGGTGGAGTCTGTCTCGATCGGGATCCCTCATGATTTCACGGAATCCATCGACTACCAAACCCATGACTTAACAGACTGCTGTGGGCTGAGAGAAACAGATATTTGAGGCTTCTGGGGCTGCTGTCAATGGTTTCTTTAGAGGTATCCAGCAGAAACATGGAGGGATACCACCTGTGGGTCTGTCAGGCAGGCTGGAAGCAGCGATCAGGTATTAAATGCAGTTGCCCAAAGGTCGTCCAAGCATCCCCCACGCGGAACTCAGCCCCTTGTGTGGGATTATGGGCTCCTCAAATTAGAGCCAATGGCATATCCCAATTCTGACAAGCCACAGCAGGAGGAGAAGGTGTGGATATGACCTTAGGACAAGAGCTGTCTCCTCTGGTGGATGGTTTGGCTTGGAGGAAGATGTGCAATTAAGGGAAACCAGGATGTCTCCTTTGCCTTAAAAACACCACAGTGAAATCTAACAGAAAGATTGAATCCCAAAAGTTGCCAACCCTGCCTTAGTACACGTGGTCATGTCTCCATCCAGAGGCAGCATCCAGGAAGGACACTGCCAAACTGGCAGCTGATCCTTTATGTGGGTGGGTTGGGAGCTTGTAGGTCCTGAACAGGACATCCAGACGAGGCCTTGGCTTTGGGGGGAGAGCAGACTGGGGTATTCCCAAGCAAGGTGGAGGAATCCCAGCTCTCAGTCATCATCTCTGCAGTGGCCACAGCTTTGGCCCTTCCACATCACCTGGTTTTAGGCCAGAGGAGTATTCCAGATGTGTGCACTGTTGCCAGGGGGTGTGCAGGTCTCTCTCCTCTAATTCCATCCTGTGAAGCATTTTGCATTTCACTTTCCAGTGAAACACTTGCAACCCACCTTGCTTTAGTGAACATCCACCCGTGACACACAGAGAAACCAGCTCCTTTTGGTGTCAGTCATCCCCAAACCTTCCTGTCCCCTTCTTTGCTCTCGTTGTTTTTCTCAAAAAACGCAGGATAAAAATGCATCCCAGGGGCTTCACTCAGGACAACAGGAAATGGCCCCAAGTTGTGCCAGGGAAGATTTAAGCTGGATATTAGGAAGAATTTATTCACTCAAAAGATGGTCAGGCACTGGACCAGACTTCCCAGGGCAGTGGTGGAGTCACCATCCTTGGAAGTGTTCAAAAGACGTGTGAATGCAGCCCTGGAGGAGATGGTTTAATGGTGAATGGGTGGTGCTGGGTTGATGGTTGGATTCCATGATCCAAGAAGTCTTTTCCAACCATAATGTTTCTGTGATTCTGTGGTGCAGGTCCTCAGCCAGCCTGTGCTGTGGCTCAGGAAAGGTGGGATGGCTGAGGTTGGAAGTTTGCATTTCTACTGCCTGTAGAGTCCAAGCTGAAGTGGAGCTGAGGTGCAGTTGGAGCTCCCCAAAGTAGAGAGATCTTCTCCCCAGTCAGGGTCACACTCATGATCCTTTTCCCAAGGGACTTCCCACTTTTGGTGGGAAGGTGGCTGCCAATTGCCTTGGTCGTGTCAAAAGTGATAACAATTAAAGTGGGTTTTTCCCTGCTCACAGTCCCAGAGTGTGAGCACCCCTTGGGAGGGCACCACGGCCTCCTCCAGGGAACTCAAGAAGCTGAAGTCATGGACAGGCATGAAGCCACCTTGACCAGGCAGCTCAGGAAATGGTCACTCAAACTCTACTTGGTTTGGATTGCAGGCACTGGTTTCAAAATTCAGAGTGGTTTAATCAAATTTCAGATAATTACCCCAAGGAGCCACCATCAGGTTAAGCCATGATCATGAGACACGCAGGTGATGGAGGCAGAGGACAGATCTGAGGTGAAGTGCCTCAAGCCAGGGAACTAAAGAACAGGAATGTGAAGTCCTGAAGGGGAGAAACATGGCACTGAACATGTCCTGGGTGGAAACTGCTCCACATCAGCACTGCCCCTCAAAGCCTGGAGGATCCTTTCATGGAAGTGCCTGCAGCACATCCGGCTCATCCCACTAAGGGTGGCTGCCAAAGGAAGATGAAAGGCTCCCAGGCACAGCAAGGAGAATGTCACCTTTCCTTCTGATGTTCTGATTTGCTTTAAAGGAAAACAGAACAGGAGGGAAGTTGGAAATTTTTTTATTTGAGACAAGATATCTGAAGTTAGCCCTGTCTCAACACCCTTTTCTTGATGCAGGACAAACTGGACCAATTATGGCACAAATACCAGCAGATTTTGTCCAGATATTTTCCTCCCAGCAGCAAATCCCAGCACTCACACTGAACTCAGACTCACAACCTGCATGTTCTCCAGCTCTGCAAAACCAGCTTGAGGTTGCCAGCTCTGCCCTACCAAAGCAGGGGACTTCTCAACACCCCATGGGAGCTTCTGTGGGGAAATACATTTTTTTCCTCTGTTTATTTGGCTTTGAAGGGAAGTGAGACCTTACAGTAATGATGGGGCGGCACAAAAAGTCATTTTTTAGTGTGAGGATTGCAGCTGCCACTGGTTTCCTGGGTGTTTTGGGGATCCTGATGGGAAGCACTGGGCACGTGGCAGAGAAGGGACCAGGGAGAGGACATCCATGACCAGACAGACAGACATACACACTTCACTGTGTTTATATAAATGTGTCATTCCCAAAATACCAGGCATTCTCCTATAAATGGGCAAACATCCCTCTATAAATGAAGATTTAGCAAATGCTGGCAAGCAGTGCATTCCCATAAATGAGCTGATATTACTGCTTACCCTTCTCCCTGATCTTTTCAATATACTTTTTTTTTTTCCAGTATTGGAATATTTATATTTACATCCTCCAGCCCCTTGAAAGCTTTTTGAGAAGGAAAAAAGGATTTAGTCTGGAGGTTTGCTGCCTCTCCATCCCAAGTCTTTACAGACCTACAAGGGAGAAAATAAAATCTGTTTAAGCACACACATCACACACACACACTTAAATGCCCAAATTCTGGCTCAGTTATTCACTGTATTTGATCTGGCCCCAAGAGATGGCCTGGAAGGTGCTGTAGGAAAGCCTTGAGCTCTGCTGTGCTGCATTCAGGGAAAATACTTGGTTTTCACCCCGCTTTCATTTGGCATCTTGCATCAGAAGCAGTGCCAGGACTGGACTCTGAGGCTGCTCATGCAGAGCTTCATTTAGAGGAGACAGGGCTGTCTTTGCTGGCAGGGAGGAAGGAAAATCTTGTATGAAATACGACCTGAGTGTCTGGAATGGAGAATTTCTCCTTGAATCCCTTCATTTCCAAGCTCTCCCAAGTTTGGAAAAACGGGCTCAGACTTTCAGGAGGTAAATTCAGTCCAATCCCACAGATTTCCATGGATCCACAAGGGTGTGACCAGCTGAGGGAATGACCCTGTTCCAGGAAATTTTCCAGGCAGGCCATTTCCCAAAACACCTGCACCTCAGTTATCCATCAGATCCCACCTCATTGCACTGGCTCCATGTCACAATTGCATTGTCAGACCTTGCTGCTTCAAGGAACCAAGGGTTGGGGGTGGAAAATGATTTTTTGTGTCACTGGACTCTCCCAAGTCCATGAGGGAAGGAAGGTCCCTGTCAGCCTGAGCTGGGCTGCAGCTGGGTTGCATTACTATTGTTTACAGTGTGTATATAAGTGTACATTTTCTTTAGCAGAACGTTGGAATTTTTTATGTATAGATTTTTATTTTTCATCCCCAGATGTATTTATTAGCCGGAGTATTCCTGTTTTGTGTTTCAGGTTCTGCCAGATTGATGTAAGCTCTATGAAACAGAATGCACATATTTTTGTTTGTTTGTACCAAATACATGCACAAACCTGTCTAAAACGTTGCTGTAAATTGTTGCTGTGTCTGATTTTTAAAACAAGGGTTATAGGGGATGAAGGAGGGAGGAAGAAAAACCTGAAAATTATACACTCTTGCTTATATCTCCAAGACATTTTTTTGCAATTTCACAAGGATAATCTTTCCCACTTGGAAGAATTAATGATAAAAGTAAGTCAGGAGAGGACACTCTCAGTTTCTTGACACACAGGCATGAAGAGATTGCACCAGCCACATCCAGAGAGCAGGTTTAGATTGGATATTAGGAAAAAATTCTTCCCAGGCCTTCTGGTGAGGGCCTGGCACAGGGTGCCCAGAGAAGCTGTGGCTGCCCCTGGATCCCTGGAAGTGCCCAAGGCCAGGTTGGATGGGGCTTGGAGCAGTCTGGGATAGGGAAATGTGTCCCTGCCCATGGAAAGGGGTGGAATAAGATGAACTTTAAGGTCCCTTCCCACCCAAACCATTCTGGGATTCTTATCTATGTGATGCATATCTGAGATTGGAAAGGGAAAGGCAAAAGGGAAAATCAAAAGGAGATCAAACATGAAAACACTGGATCAATATTTAATAGCAGTCAGAGGTGAAAATTATTTTGGGGAATTTGGGAGAAGAAATAGAGAGTGGAAGAGATTGAGAATGACCTTGAAAGTATCTTTTCACCTCTGAATATGTGTAATTTGACTCCTGTTTGCTTTTGGGATTATTCAGTTCAAAAAGGGTGGAATGGACTTAGAATGGATCAAAGTTACAGGACAGTTTCCACCCAAGGAACATTTAAATCAAATGGCACTCTGATGACTGAGAATCCAGGTCTGTAAAACCAGGAGAAGACAAGCAGGGAACGAGTGTTCACTGCCTCTCATGGTACAAGAACTGACATCAAACCCAATTATCAAAATGAACCGAGTGAGCGAGGTAATTCTTCACATGGCTCATTTCTGATGGTGGAACTCATCACCACGAGATATTGCATCTGTCTGTAGGGGTTGGAACAGCAATTAGGTGCCTTGGTGACAGATAAACCCATCAAGGGCAGTTGGAAACGTTTATATAATCTCTGAGCTGAGAAATCCCTGAGGCAGCAATTGCTGTCAGCTGGGAGGATATTTCAAGGGATATTTCACTGCTGGCTTTTTCTTTCCCTCTGTTCCTTCTGAATTTCCTGTGGTCAGAGAGGGGACTCAGAATAAGCCAGGCTCTGGGAAGGTCCAGCCCTCTCTGGGACCCTTCCCTCTGCACACTGGCCACCCATCCATGCCAAAATTGCACCCTGCCTTTCCCTGCCCACAGGCAAAAATGAGGGAAAAAAATGGAAAATTCAAGTTTAGTCCCAAATGTACATCGAGTCATCGAGGTCAAAAGATTTTGCCATCCCTGTGTGCCAGTTCCTGCTGGGAAATTTCTTTTGCCACTTAGAAATTGAAAACCATCCCCTCAATAAAAAGACTTTTACAATCTTTTTGCAGGACAGGGATTGTAGCTGGGACTGGGAGCTGCCCCGGAGGTTTCCCAAGAAACTTCAGCCATCCTGGGTGAATGTTTCCATTTTTTTTTCCACTTTCAGACTTCTAAGGGTTCCTCCCTGGAGACTCACAATACACAGAGTGACACTAAGGTCACTGACAAGTAGGTTTTGGGATTTTTTTTGGTACCTTCTGTGGGATTCAGCTCATGGATTAAAACCTCTCCATTCCAATGAGGTGTCCGTGAATGAGACATGTTCAAATTCCATTAGAGAAAAAAATAATTAATTCTGGATTGAATATGGGTATTCCATGCCATTTGAGCCATTCCAGGCTATCCAAGACACCAGGAAATAGGACAGAAAACCTGATGTGCAAAACTGGCTCAGGATCATGGCAGAAGGACCTGGGCTGGGACAGAGAGAAACTGAAAGTCTGATCCCTCCTTTTCTCTCGGGAAAAGAGGACACAGGATATTTACTGTGGTTGAACTCATCACCAAAAGTCAGATCAGGATGGACCACACACCCCAGCCCCTGTGACATGCCAGGACACAGAGTCCTGCCAAGAGGCCGGGAAGGACAAATCAGGGAGTGTAAATGACACTGAGGTCCCAGGAGGCCATTAAAAATAAAGGTTTATAGCAAAAATGTTCAGTTCTGTTCAGTTCAATAAACCAAACTTGCCCAAATTTAAAGATTTCCTGTGTGCAATGCTGGTGGGTAACACGGGTCTTGGGGTTTGAGGGAAGGGTGTAGGCATCAAAAATAGGTTTTATGCACTTTCTGAGAACATTATCTGGAATTTATTGTGCCCAGATCTCCAATTTAACTTTTTATAATACAGCCCCGAGCAGGAGCTTTCACATAGTTTGGAGGTTGCTGGCCTTTCTTCACTTCTCTCCTTTGCCTTCAAAAAGACTGAGGCAAGGAGGGACTCAGCTCATTTTAGTCCAGCTCACCATGGCTAAAAACCTCACTAAAAGAAAGCATTTGGGATTTTGACCAAAAAAATCAAGGCCTGATCCAGCTGAAAATTTTCCCTTCTTTCCTGCACAGCTGCTGCTTTCAGGATGAAAAAAAAAAAGAAAAAAGAAAAAAAAATTTAAAAATTAAAAAAATATATCCCTAAGGGCTATAGATGATTGATAAATCTCACTGAAATGTGACCATAATTAAGTGACAGCAGCACTGCTGAGAGGCCCAGCACTGCCTGTTCAAACTCCCCTGCTCTCCCCTGGCAGATCCATGGCTGCTTTAAAACCTGGCAGAACAAGGGATGGATCAGGAATTTGAGTTCAGCTGTGGCAGGAGAGTGTTTTTGGAAAGAGAAGGTCCCAAATCTTAGCCCCATCTGTGGCCAGGAGGCTTCAGCTGGAATCATTAGGAGAGGAACACCATGGTCTTTGTCAATGGAGACTTCCCATTCCCAAAGTTTGCAGGAGGTGTTTGAAATTCACAAAACTCACAGGAACACAAGAAAAGACCCCCAAAAGCCCCAAACCCAGCAGATACCAACAGGAACAAAAAGAAAAACTTCAGTTGGGTTGAGGTATCCCAAAAGCTCTTCCTCATTTGCAAGCTGGAAATTGGAATTTCTCCACACATCCTTGGGAAAAGGGAACGCCCTTGGGTCGCCTTGTTTTCCTCACAGCAAGGTGGTTTTATGGGTGTCTTGCTTTGAAAAGACAGGT
>WBNO01006774.1:0-14144 GCA_013400575.1 Peucedramus taeniatus
AGCTCAAACCTGAGGCATCAGTGGTAGAGAATTTATCTATGGAGAGAACACATGGCTGCCCAGGCATGGCATGGCAATGTGTGGCCTTTTCTTCCAGCTTATTCCTGAGCGTTTCCTGTGGGTGGTTGTTGCATTTCTGACATGATGGAGATTTTCTATGGAGCTCTTAGATGTGATGTTCACCATCATCAGGAGCCCACCAGTGTCTGGAGGCCTCTTCTACAACATCTTTCAGAACATTTTTTGTAGGAATTTGGTGCCCATGGTATTTCTCCCAGCTTTAATTTTCCAGCTGGAACTAGCCTGGGCACAGGGATGTGTCTCCATCCCAACCTGAGCATCCAGGACCTGAGCCCTGCACACTCTGGGCCATCCAATCCCAAATGGATAGCACGAGTCCTGACACCAACAATCAAATATCCACCCCGTTCCAAGAGGAAAAAATAGCGAAATGGGTTTGGAAAATATTTGGGAAAATAAGATAAGTGGTGCACGCCGAGGTAGAGGGAGCCAATTTTGTGAGTCTCGGCTTCAACCGTAATGATGTGATTTAGATTAATTGCAGTGTTTTATTGCTTTGAATTGAAAACAGCGTTTTTGTAGGCGAGACAGCAGGTGCAGAATATCTCAAAAGCAAAGATCCAGTTTTTCCTGAATGCTTACTAAGTAATAAAAATGGGAAAGGAAAACAAGGCAGGAAATTCACTACACAAAGTGAATTTTTTTCCTAAATCCGAAGTCTTGTGCTCCTTGTAATCTTCCTTGAAGCAATCACAGGTCTCCGGGGAGCAGATTTCCATCCTGCCTCACTGAGGATTTTGATCAAGTCTTTGCATAACAGAGTGGATCTGTTTAAACCATTGAGTTGTGTCGATGAGCTTTATGAGGGGCTGGAGAGCATCTAATTTTGGGGCAAGAGCTGAATAGCAGGACAAGCATTAACACAGAGCCATGGCTTCAAGATCAAAATGTCCAGTGAATCCTGTGGATCCTTATCCCTCACAGCAACAATGCCCAGTATGTTCTGTCCTGGGAATAGAAAGAGAATTATGAATTAGGCTCCTTGAAGCCCATCCTTATTTGCAGTTCTCCAGCAAAAGGCTGCTGTTTGTTCATTCTGGCCGTGTGTCCTGGCTGCAGTTTGTCCTGGGTACACTCTGCTGCTCAGCACCCAAAGTGCTTCCTTCCTAAATTAGCCACGAATTCTTCACCCTTGATGGGATTGAGTGCCCGAAGCTGCACATTCACAGTCTCTTCCTTGGGATAATCACAAGGACGTGGTGCTGTGCAGTGAGACAGCATTTTGCTTAGTCAAAGGCAAAGAGAAGAGTTTCCAAGGCCATGGAGTGGCAGGACAAGGGGACTGGTGTCCATGTGACAAAGAGGAGCTTTAGATTGGATATGAGGAAGGAATTGTTCCCTGTGAGGGTGGGCAGGCCCTGGCACAGGTGCCCAGAGAAGCTGTGGCTTCCTCTGGAACTGTCCAAGGCCAGGCTGGACAGGGCTTGGAACAGCCTGGGACAGTGGAAAGTGTCCCTGCCCATGGCAGGGGTGGCACTGGATGATCTTTAAGGTTCTTTCTGAGTTGTAGATTCCCCATATTCTTTCCTTGGGAGCAGTGTGGCTTTCCCAGCACTGCCTCTCTCATCCTTTCTGGGTATAGATTTAGAAATCCATTCCCTGTTGGAGCAGCCGGGTCTGTTCTGCTGAGGCTTCCAGGGATCTTCTGGAATGGGCTGAGGAAAGCTCTGGGCAGTGCTGATGTTGGGGAGCACACCTGGTGCAGCTCAGACTCTTCACCTACAAAATTCAGCATCCCTGGTTGTTACCTACCATGGTTGGTTTGCTCACCACCTCAGTTTTCATTTTGTTTCAATGAATGAAACAGCCAATGCTCTGTGTTGTACAGGAATTTGCATTTGGAAATGCAGATTCAACCATAGTAACAAAGGGCAGAAGCATTTGGGCTAAATTTAGGGAGCAGAAACTACAGAGAGACCTAAAGAGAAGGGTAACAAGCCTAAATATAAACAAACATTGATTATTTTAACTAGCAGTGCGATTTTTTTTTCTCCCAAGACAAACCATTTCGTAGCCTTTCTTTTCCCTCCCATTGATGTCCAGGTTGGTTTGATATTTTTGAGAAGGATAAGGAGTGAAATCCCTTAGCTTGGAGGCAGGAATGGGGCTGAGAGAGCCGTGCAGGGCTGTTAAGAAGGGCTGGATCAGCAGAGCTGTCTGGCCTGGCTGTGTCTGCCCATCGAGCAGGGAGCTGATGCTCTGAGCCCGAGCTGCATGGCCACGATGGCCAGCAGCTGCCAGAGCCTTCCTGGGGCTGCAGAGCTTCTTCCGTGTTCCCAGGAGCACGAGGAGGAGGGACAAGGTTCTGGGTATGCACTGGAGTTAAATGAAAATAGAAAAATTACTGTAGAACCACAGAATGTCAGAATAGTTTGGGTGGGAAGGGATCTCAAAGCTCATCCTGTTCCACCCCTTGCCATGGGCAGGAACACCTTCCACTATCCCAGGCTGTTCCACTGTCCTGGCCTTGGGCACTTCCAGGGATCCAGGGGCAACCACAGCTTCTCTGAGCAACCTGTGCTGGAGCCTCACCACCCTCACAGAGAAAATTTATTCCAAACATCCAGCCCAAACCTATCCTGCTTCAGATTAATGCCTTTCCCCATGTCCTGTCCCTCCATCCCTTGTCCCAAGTCCCTCTCCAGCTCTCCTGGAGCCCCTTTAGGCACTGGAAGGGGCTCTGAGTTCTCCCTGGAGCTTTCTCTTCTCCAGACATCAGCATTCATCTATTTAAGTTAAAAAGTGGTCTGATGTTGGCCCAAGATTCAGCTTGATTTGGTTCAGCTCTGCTGTTGTAGAGATCTGTCTTTACACAAATCATTCTAGGTTTTTGGTGAAAACTTTGGGTTCTTCCAGGCTGGAAATCACATCCCTGGGGTTTGGAATTTCTATTTGTCATAGAGAAGCAGCTCCATCCCTGCCCTTCCCTGGTCCCATCCATCTGTACCCATGGTCAGGTGAGCAGCACCAACCCCCCCCTCACTGCATCCCCACAGTGGGGCATAAACCTTTCCCAATTCCAGCTCTTTGCTTTAAATGAGGTTTGGGGCATTACCCAATCCTTCAGAGTTTTTGGGGGAAAGACAGCTGGGAAAGGGCAAGCAAAACTCTCCTATTTTAGTGTGCATTGCATAAGAGAAGCACAGGAAGCGGGGAGAGAGCTCTGAGGAGGAGAGATTTATCCCACACAACACTGCCAACGGAGCACAGTCTGGTAAGGGCACCCAGGGCTTGTTCCTTCCATGCTATACATAGATCCTCCTGCCTATAATGGGAGAATTAGGTAATTTTACACAGTTTTCGGTATAAAGTATGGTTTGTTTAGTGTAGCTGATTACTGGAATGGCTGGAAAATGAGCTTTCCTTGAGTTGTGACACCGGAATATTTGTTCTGTGAATGATTGAAGGCTCTGTCCCCATTTGTTTTCCTCATGACCCTGTCCTTCTGCTAGTCCCATTTCCATTTTTAATGTGCTCCTTGGCATAGCAGCAGAGCGAGAGTGGGGCTCTCTCATTCAAGGCAGGTTTTTTTGTTTTCCTTTTTCCTGTTTGTAATTTTCTGCTGTTACAGATCAGGTTGTAGTTGTTGGCAGTGATTCATGCAGAGAGGCAGAAGACCCAGATTTTTTGTTTAGCATTTTTCAATATGTTTGGCATTTTAATGTTCTCAAACCACTCTTTAATTTGTTACATCTTGCTCACTCATAATGTACAGCTGGGGAGAGATTGGTACCATAGAGAAGTTCCTGAGGGCTCCTTGGTGAGGAGTGTTAGAGACTGGAATGTTTTGGTAATTATGGAACAATTGGCAGTTTACAGAGGGTCCATTACCCGCCATGAGTTTAAGATGCTGGAAAAAAAAAGTGTTTTGACTGAGCAGATTTTTTACTTGTCTCAGTTAGAATCATGGAATGGTTCAAGTTGGAAAACACCTCTCATACCATTGAATCTAACCATTCCCCCAGCACTGTCCAAGGCTGCCACTGACCCTTGTCCCCACGTACCACATCCACACGTTTTTTGAACACTTCCAGGGGTGGCAACTCCACCACTTCCCTGGGCAACCTGTTCCAATGCTTGACCACCCCTTCAGAGGCAAAAATTTACAATCCAAATTTCCATACTGCCATTGACTGCAGCATTTATAGTAGCTGCAAACCCACTGTGGTGTGTCAATTGGATTTGTAACCTTACAGATGATGGTGCTAGCAAGGTAAAGTACTCTGCACATAGTTAGGGAGAAGAAGGGATCCTTCTGTGAAGTTGTCCAAGTTCTGTTTCATTTAAGCTCTGTTCTAGTGAGATTGATAAAAGGCAGTTGGAGAGTGAGGCAATTGGAATGAGGGGAAAAGTGCTGGAGCAGCAGGTAAAGCCCATCCTGATTTATTGCTCTGCCCACAAAGGAAAAGATTTAATCTGAGGGTAGATGCCAAGACACCCCAGTCCCTTGAAACCAAGATGAGATGAACTGTGGACAGAAACAAGGAAAGCAGTGAGACTGGACTTTCACCTCTTTATTTCTCCCCCCACCTTCACCTTACAAATGAATCAATTCCTTTTTTCCCAAACGCATCTTGCAAAACAAATCCCCTGAGCGGAAAGATCGCCGTGTGTTCGAAACGCCTTCGTAATTCCTTCCTCTTCCCCGTGCTGCCTTTCCCGCGGATCCGAGCACGGAGCCACCAGGATCTGCAGGAGGAATCATCTCCGCCTGACAGATGGGACTCGGAGGCACAGATGGGGCTCCCTGACTGGAGCAGGGAGGCAAAAGCCGCGCGCGGCGGCAGCGCCAAGCCGGGAACATCGCGTCTCTCCTGGATCCCGATCCGGCGCTCCTCGCACGGGTTGGACACAGCTCAGGCAGGAGAAGGATGAAGTCATGCCCTGATCTGGTGGGATTTCTGCTGGGAAATGTGTGATCTCGCTGGTGGGGTGAGGTCCAGACGTTCACAAGGCGTTCCAGCGTCACACAAGTTTTTACTTTGTTTCTCCAAGGGTTTTGGTCTTCTTGTGGGACAGCATCAGGTGCTGAAATGTGGATTATTCTCACACTGCCATCCTGCCTGATGGCTATGGAGTCTCCAGGAGGAGATGGTTGGAGATAAGGGAGGTTTCCTTCAGAAATCTTCCTGGGTTCTGGTTGTGCTTGACAAAAATCAGACCTTGTCTGTCAAATGTTCTGATTTTGTGAAAAGGGTGAATTTCCCAAATTTCTGCTTGTCATATTTTAAATGTGGAGAAAGATACCTTCCTACCAGACTGGGAGAAAAAATGCACGAAGGCTCTGAAAATCCCCAAAACTGAAGCAATAGGGGATATTTTATTAGGGTGTATTTAATGGCAGGTATTTAAAGGCAGATAAATCCTTTTCTATCTTTCATTAACAAACAGAAGGAGGTTGCGGCCTCCCCTGGAAGTGTCCAAGGCCAGGTTGGACAGGGGTTGGAACACCCTGGGATAATGGAAGGTGTCCCTGCCCATGGCACGGGGTTAAACAGTGCAAAGTTTATGACCAACTTTATATTTGGGATGAGCTTTAAGGTCCCTCCAATCCAAACCACTCCAGAATTCTGTGGTTCTATGAAAATTTCCATCAGGTTTAAACCCCAGAACAGGTGGCGAAAGGCAAACATTCCTGAGTGCACAGCCTCCAAGGAACCCAGGAAATGACATTGTCATCCACGATTCTCATCCTTTCATTTATTTCCTTGTGGAGGTCAGGTCAGAATTCCTTGTTAAAGTCCCTCATGGAGAGTTAATCAGTGAAGGGACTCGTGGGTGGAACGGTGTTTGAGCAATTCCTTCTTCAGCGAGATGGGCAGGGATCTTCTCCATGAGGGATTATCATTCCATCCTCCTCCCTTGCAGGAGGTGTGTTTGTGTGTGTGTGTGAGCTCAGGAATTCAGTGATTTATTTTATTTACCGCGTCGGTGGTGGAGGAAGCGCGTTGGGTAACAGCGGTTCTGGATCGTTTCACCAAACAAATCAGAAAAACTCTTTGCTCCAGAGCTGGGCTCAGCATGCCACCACTGAGAGCTCCTTTTCCACCAGAGTTGGGAGATATTATTAAACTTTGCATCGCTGTGAATTATGTATCAGTCAGCACTTTATCAAAATAGCAACATCTTGAAATACTTATTGAACAAACATGAAAGTAGCGTCTTGGATTACTTAGGAAGCATCTTTACACAGCGAGGAGAAATACAAGCTTTCTGTTTTTCGGGTAATAAAGGGCAAACAGGCTCAATAAATAGCTGCTTTTGGGAAATGGGATTTAATATTCATGAAAGTCAGCATTCTTGGGGAAAAATTATAATGAAAGAGAGAGAAAGCCTAAAAGCTCAGGGCTCTCCTCTACACAATAGGCAAAACCATCAAGGAGCACATTTGGGATACACTGAAGTTCAAGTTTTGTCAATCCCAGAGAGGGTTTTTAGTGGCTGGAGGATGTCAGGGAGATAAAATTCGCCAAGGCCTTTGGGAAATGTTCCGAGTTCATTAAATGAGATGGTGGTGAAATCAGAATATTTTAAACCTCACATTTTTAATGATTTTTATTCAGCATTTGACACCTTTTTCTCAAGTTTTTTGGTACATTTTTGTCGCAAAGGCCTTATTTGACATTCTGTGAAGATAGTGGGACAATCTAATACTAAACCAAAGGTTGCCAGCATGAAGCCACACCTCAGTAAGCCCCCAGCTGAGTTCTAATGCTGTCCTAATTCCTTAATGATCCTTTTATTCCAACAACCTCCAGCTTGTCCAGAAGGAGGTCTCTGCTTGCTGGGGACTGTGCAAACCCAGAGTAATAAATGTTCCCTGTCGTGCCAAAACCTGTGGCTCCAGGGAAGAGGCAGGGGAAGGGGCATGGAATGGTTTAGGGTGGAAAAACCCTCAGAGACCGAGAGTTCAACCTTTCCCCAGCACTGACCCATGTCCCCAAGTGCCACATCCACAGGGCTGTGAAACCCTTCCAGGGATGGGAACTCCCCTGCTGCCATGGGCAGCTGTGCCAGGGCTGGACAGACCTTTCCATGAAGGAATTTACCCCAATATCCAACCTAAACTTCCTCTAGCAAAACTTGAGGCTGTTTGGTCTTGTTACTTGGGGGAAGAGACTGAATGAACTCTGTGTAGGAGGAGGAATGGAGGGTATCCTCCTCTCTTGAGGGGTATGTGGGTGGTCTTGTCTGGGATGCTCCAGCAGATGCCTGTTTCAGTCCCATTCCTCAGTCTATCCCTTCTTAAAAGTGATCAAATCAATTAAATTTGCTTATAATTGCTGTTATCAAAAGCAACAATTTATATTTTTTGCAATGCCACTTGCTGCTACGAGCAGGGCTTTGCTACAGAATTTTACTCAGCCACTGATTGTTTAAATTTAATTTTTTTTTTTTTTAATAAGTGACTGATGAGACATCCTGCTCCCTGGATGAGTACAAAGCAACAGTGTGAAGGCGTTCCCAGTGCTGACACTTTTTGGGATCTCCTCAGGCCTTGCACTGGTGCAGGCTCAGGAATCCATAAAATCCTTTTGGCTGAGTGTAGGCATCCCTGAATTCCCTGGCACTGCTCTGATGCCCATCTGAGGGAGGGGAACTCTCTTTGGCACTGTAATTATATCTGAGCTGAGCCTCTGCAAAGCAAAGTGATGTCAGGACCAGTCCATCACGCTTTTCCAGTAAAAGTAAATACGAGACACTTCCCTTCTGCCTCTTTGCATGTGGAATATGCTTGGAAAAAAAAATAAATTGTGTTTTGAAAGGATTGTTATGGATACTTGCTTTCAGTAATGATCCAAGGCACCACCTGTTCCTGAGGTCACTGCTGCCAGTGAAATGCACACGAGCCCTGGTGAGGGGATATCAGCAGCCTTGTTCCAGAGGGAAAACCACTGGAGACAGTAAATAATCTCGGAATCTGATTTTACCTCTCCTCTGTATTTATATCATAGCCCTTATCTGGCACTTGTAGGAAGCTAAGGACGACCTGGGGAAACGTGACAGCTCTGACAACAAAATGTGTGAAAAAATTCCCTCAGCTAATTGGTGCCCTGTGACTTTTCCAGTGGGAGCAGCCTTGCAGGCGCTGGAGGAAATGGAGACAAAGCCCTGCTCTCATCTGCTGTAAGCTGAGCTCAGGCTGCTCAGGCACTCGGGGCTCTGCTGATTTATTGTGGCAGCTGAGGGGATGGAACTTGGAGTTCTTCATGTTTTTAATCATTTAGAACGTTGTTCTGACCAGCAGGGATAAGCTAATATAGAGGAGTTTTGTGGGGGGGTGCTTTGATCCCTGGGGGAGCACAGGGGAGGAACCCCCAAGTGCCCTGGGATCCTGCCAGCTCCACAGCCCTGGGATTGGGGCAGCTGGAGAGACCTTTGCAGTGGCCACTCACAGTCCCACAGCCAATACATGCCAGGGATAAGGAAATCCCTGAATTTGCAGGAATTCTTTCTGTACTCTTGGGTTGGTCCTGCCTTGCTCATCCCCACTGCTGCTCAGCCTCTGGACAAGGCACAAATATTCCATAACCACATCCAGGGATCCACTGAACTTGATCCAAAACCAGCTGCACACCTCCATAAACACTCATTTCATGGCATCCAGCACTCGTCAGCAGCACTCCTTACCCTCTGAGAGCCTCCTGGGTATCCACAGCACCTTTTGGGATCATATTGGACTGGGATCGATGGGATTTGGGGACTGGTCTATACTGGTGGGACATCCCAGCCATTTCCAAACCTCTTGCAGTATGAAAAGGTTTGCACTTCAAACTTCAAATTGTTTCACTTCTAAATACCCAGTTCAGACCTGCTATGATGGTAGAAATTCTGTAAAGAGGGCAAACAGATCTGGAAATTCAGTGTGACTTCTCCTTAAATTGGTAGGAATATCAGTGTCTTTTACTGTTTGTAGGCCTTTTGACCTCATTAATATTGCCAATTAGAAACTGGTAATTTCCTTGTTAATATTTTCAATATTAACAACAGGTTATTGTTAAATTATAAATATTAATTAGAATCTCTTCCATTGTGCATTAACGTTAATTGATATTTTGTGGCTCTCCTTATTTGTTTAAGATATTGGTTATTCTAGCACAGGCCTCAGTCCATGATCTAATGATAATCATGCTTTCAAAACATGAAGAAAATGTTTAATATTTGACTTTTATATCTTTTTTTGGTTAAATTTTTTTGTTTCTTTTTGTAAAATAGCTGAAGTGTAGTTTGAAGGGGTCTGTTAAAGTTGTTCATCTCTGATTTAGGAAGCTAAGAAATATTTGCAAAAATAACAACTCCCAAGTGAAGCCCCTTGTTCCCCAGATCAGCTTCCAGGGAAAGAAAGAAGTGCAAACACAGCTTGCCATTCCATGAGGGGATTTTTTGTATTCCTGGGTCTCAACTCTTCCCTGAAGCAACAGAAACGGGGGAAAGGATCCTGAAGCTTCTTGACATTTGTAAATTTGCTCTTATTCATCTCCCTATCTCAGATTTCTCAGCTGGATGACAAATGTGTGCCATCCATGGAGTTCTGTTTTTTAGATGTCTCCATTTATTGGATGCTCCGGGGTGTTTGGATTCAATTGGAACTTACAGCTTGTCTATGTTTTATTTGCATAATAAGACTCTGAATGACAGAGCAGCTCCAGCCAGACGTGTTGGCTCCAAACACTGCAATTGAAGCTGGGAGTATTTTGCAAGAGTGAAAAAAGAATGAGGCTGAGAGAGAGAGAGAGAGAGAGAGTCTGATCACGTGTGAAAAAGTTACAGGAGGGAAACACCATTCTGAGACAGAGGATTCCTGGGATGATGATTTCCAGGAGCAACCTGGGATGCTGGGAGGTGTCCCTTCCTTGTAGGTCCATTCACATCCAGAATAATCCATTAGTCAATAATTCTATGGTTCTGTGAAGTGCTTCTTACCTTTAGAAAGAGAAACAGGTAAAAGGAGAGCCAGAGCTTCACATCCCAGCCCCAATCCATGTTTTCATGCTCTGTGCAGTCCTGTAGCACAACCCCACCCATCTCATCTCCCTTCCTGGCTGCCCCAGTTCTCCAAAAGAAGCAGGGAAGGGCCCTTCCCTAAAAAAACAGCACCCAGGCATCATGTACTCACCCATATATACATGAATACAATATAAAATATAATATATAGCACATAACTCAGATAGGTGTGGTTTCAACTTACATGTACAGCCCGACGTGCCTGTGCGTAACTCCTGTGTGGAGAACATTTTTCTATGGATTCCAAAATCCTTCATTTTTCCCCTTAAGAACCAGTCTGTGGCAATTCAGTGATGAACCTTTGGAATGCTGGATGTTTGCCCACGATGTTCCTGGGCTCCTGCATGGAATGGGTGGTTAAAGTGCTGTTTTGTGTCCTTCCAAACTCAGTTCCTGAGATTTCCTTGGAGAAGCAGCCCAGCTCGTGTGAGCTGAATCACAGAGAGAAACTTAAACTATGTTTAAGTTGCAGCATTAGTTGTTCCAGCCCATGCAATTCCCATTTTTTTTTCCAGAATGTGCTGGCTGGAATCATCTCCAAGTGGGCATGAGCTGGCACTTGAGATCCCTGGGTTGGTAGTGCAGGAATGTGGCATCCATTTTCCTTTTTCCATACATTTTTGAATGCACATCTATAAACTTGGCAAACACTATGTGCAGGCATGGAGAGCACTGAGCTTTGAAGCATCTCTGATATTCCAAGAGTTAATCCAGAGCCAATCAGATTTATTGAGCCATGCACTTTTATTTCTAAAATGATGCTTTCAATCCTCATCAGGTGAGTTCTGCACTTGTGCCACACTGATAATGGAGTCCTTTGTATAAAAACAAGACATCAGTAGAATAAAAGATTTTCCTTTACGTTCTCCAGTCATGGAGGTTATTGATTGTGACCATGGCCGTGTCAGGCCGTGCATTTTGAGATGATTACTTCATACCTCAGGTGATGTGATGCACCATAAAGATGATGGATGGTGATTTGCACTTCCAGGACTTCCAAGTGAAGCCTGAATAATCTCTGTGGGTTTTTTTTTTCACCCTTACAGCAATACCAAAACTGTTGGCCTTCTCCTGAAACAACAGAATGTGCCCAACCATCCCTTAAGCGCTGCCTTCCCCAATTCCTAATAATGACATTTATTTCCCATTGATTAAATTCCCTCTGGTGTAGCTCCTCCAGGCAGAGCAGTGTGTGAGCAGACATTATGAAGTTAGTAAACACTATAAAGTGTGAAAGCATTTGCTGCAGGAGCTGTAGTCTAAACATTCCAGGAGAAAGCAGGATTCTAGCTCCAGTCTTGGCTTTGCCTCTGAATATGATTGTAACCTTGGGCAAAGCTCTTCAGTTTGCCTCTCCTTAGTTGATTTAATTTGTGTAGCAGGATAATGAGACTCAGCAAGTCTCATCATTTTTTTTTTCTTTTTTCTTTTTTTTTTTTTTTGCTGGGATGGTGATGGGGAGAGGCTGGAGGGCATGGGGAGAAGCTGGCTGGAGGATGGAGATGGGAGGAGGAGGGATCCACACATCCCTGCTGGATTGACTCTGGAAAAGTGAGGCTGAGTCTTCACTAAGTTGTGCTGGTCATCCCTGTTTGAGGCTTGTTTGAAGAGGCAAACACGTGTAGCACCAGAGAGGTGCTGCCATGGACTGAGGCACAGCTGCTTGGAAACCTTGAGGGGAAGAATATCCTCAGGATGAGAGGAAATGGCCTCAGGGTGTGCCAGGGAAGGCTTAGATTGGACACTGGGAATAATTTCTTCTCTGGAAGGGTGACACAGCTGCCCAGGGAGGAGGTGGGGTGTCCATCCCTGGAGCTGTTCCAAAACCATGGACATGTGTCCCTTGGGGACAGGGGCCAGTGCTGGGGAATGCTGGGACTCACTGATCTTAGAGGGCTTTTCCACCCTAAACCATTCCATGGTTCTCTGATCATAAATTGCCAGGGTTATGCTGAGCTCCAACCCAGGACTTTCCCCCCCTCTCCCTGGCATCACTTTTTATTTCTTTTGCATTAACACTAAACTATATTCTCCAAGAAATCCGGTGAACTCTGACTTTAGGACGGGTCTGCCTCTCTGCTTCCCACCTGGCTCTTTTTCTCTCTGTTTTCTCATCCCCACTGGGAGATTCACAGAAATTAAAGAAATTAAAGGCTTATTTCATTTCCCAATCCATCTTCCTGCAGGAGCTGCCCCTTTCCCCACTGTGCAGGTACGAGGGCTCCTGCCCAGTCATGTTTTAAAGAGTGGGGATTAACTGCTTGCTTGGGAGTGTGTTTGAAGCTGAAACCTTTCACTGTCAGGAAGTTGTTCTTCAAATTCAACCTGAATTATCTTTCTTAATTTAATCACTCCCAGCTATGCCCAGTGAGCTGCACTAAATCTTTCCATTCTTTCTGTTTACATCCTTCACGTGTGTGTTGACAGATATATTGCCCATAGGTATTGCTTGGCTTCACTATGTGTATTTAATTGAAATGCTTCTAATTATTCCTCCCAAATCCACCTCTGTGGCCCCTGCTTTGTTTTTCTTTTACTTTTCCTGTGCCTGGTTTGCAGCAGCTTGTTGGTTAAAATGATTTGCAAAGTGTGTTCGATGCCCAAGTTTTGGGGAAACTGGAGCAAGGGAAGGAGGCCACATCAACACGAACAAATCATTAATTTTCTAAATTCTTGCAGAGCTTTGGTGTCTGTGTGAGATTAATTATCCTACTTGTGTTCTCCTAATCTTCTGGCTTGTCTGTGGCTTGTCCCTGGGAGTATTTATGGGCTAAAACTGAAGGCTTCCACTGGAAGATTTTAAAGTGGGTTGGAATCTCTCTCCCAACACAGTCTGAACCTCTGCCATCCTCCAGCATTAGCCACAGCACCAGCTTGTACATGTTCTGCTCAGTTTTGATCTAATATTCCTTTTTCCTCTCTGCCTAGAGGGAGATCTAGAAAGGTTTCCCTGCTGCAGCCTAAAGCCAATTAGCAGCAGATTTCTTTCACTCTTCAGGCACTCTGCACCTTCCATTGGCTTTACCAATGGATAGAGAGGGAAGATGGAGAGCTGGGATCAAGGCACTGTGGAACTCAGCTCAGCTTCTCCTGCAGCTCCAGCACATCTCAAAGTTCCAGAGGCAGGAAATTAGAGATGAGCACTGGGCAGGGTGAAAAAAATGTTGCAAATACTGGTAGGGAAATAAAAATTAGGGACCAAATGCTCTGCAAACTCATCCAGTTTGTGTTTATGCTTTGATGTCTTTGGTTGTACATGGATGGCTGGGATGGTTTGAAAGTGCAACCTCTGGCCAGGAAAATGAGGGGAGAGTTCTGTTCCATCAAATAATTGTTTTCCCTCCAGACTGGCCTTCAAATCTCCAAACACTCTGTAAAACCCACACAGGCTGCTTGTTACCTCTGGTTGTTTAGGACAGGACCTGGCCACAATCCCAAAACATGACCAGTGTAATTCCCTCCCCTCTGCTCTGTCCATAAATGGATCCTGCTGGAGATGGAGCCATGGGACAGGAGATTAAGGCTTGGGTGGATGAAGGCAATTGTCCTGGAATCCCAGAATGTTTGGGTTGGAAGGGACCTTAAAACTATCCAGCGCCAACGCTGCAGGGACATCTTCCACCATCCCAGGTTGCTCCAAGCCCTGTCCAGCCTGGCCTTGGACACTGCCAGGGATCCAGGGGCAGCCACAGCTTCTCTGGACACCCTGTGCCAGCCCCTTCCCACCCTCCCAGCCAGGAATTCCTTCCCAATCTCCCATCCATCCCTGCCCTCTGGCAGTAGGAAGCCATTCCCCATTGTTCTCTCACTACAAGACCTCCATATATTACACAGAACAAAATATTATTGACTGGAACAGTAATTTCACTGGGAAATATATTTACTGTTGAATAGAGTAATTAAATTAAATAAATGCCTAAGGAAATACTTAAATCCCCAGATTTTTGTCTAATTTCAATTTGAGAACATTAAAAGCTTCAAGCAAACTAAAAAAAAAATTGTCAGAAATCCCCCATACTTCCCCTCCCTGGCAACTCAGGACTCAAGCTGAAAAGTTG
>WBNO01006774.1:14227-78811 GCA_013400575.1 Peucedramus taeniatus
AGCTGGCAGCTCCCAGGCCCTCAAGGCCCTGCTGTCCTTCCCCTGTGCTCTGCAGCAAAGCCCAGGAAGGTCCTGGGAAGGTGCTGGGGCTCCAGGGGTTAAAGGAACTGAACTTGTCAAGATATTTTTGCGTTGCCTGGCGGAGTTGTTTGTTGTGTCGTTGGTGCTGCAGGGTATCAGTCACTTTGAAGGAGAGGATGTCCAGGCAGTCCCACAGCCAGACAGTGACTGGCACTGTCAGTAAATCATTGTGTCAAGGCTTGGCTCTGCAGCAGTGCACAGGGAATCCTGGGGTTGTTTGCAAGGAACTGGAGCGTTTGGGATTCACCAGCCTGCAATGGAATGATCAATTAGGGCTCGTTAGTGGCACTCAGTGCCAGGGTGGACAGGAGGAATCACACCTGCCTGGCTCTGGCTGGGTTCACAGGGCACTGGAACAGTGGTGCCCTTGGTGCTCTGGGATATTTTTTGGTCCAAAGCAGGGAAGGGAAATGTTTTTCCATGTAGTTAGGAAGGATGAGGGATTTGGGATTGTTCAGCCTGGAGAACAGAAGGCTCTGGGGCAACCAGTGCCTTAAGGGGCTCCAGGAGAACTGGGGAGGGACTGGGGACAAGGGATGGAGGGACAGGACACAGGGAATGGCTCCCAGTGCCAGAGGGCAGGGATGGATGGGAGATTGGGAATTGGCAATTCCTGGCTGGGATGGAATTCCCAGAGAAGCTGTGGCTGCCCCTGGATCCCTGGAATGTCCAAAGCCAGGCTGGACAGGGCTTGGAGCTGCCTGGGACAGTGGAAGGTGTCCCTGCCAATCCTTAATGTCCTTTCCAACCTAGTGCAGTCTGGGATTCTGTGATTAAAGTTTTGCCTGAGTAGACTCTGAAATTCCACATCCCAAAGGAATCGGGGCAGATCTTTAAAAAATATTGGATTCTTTACCCTCATGTATATAAAGGTTTAACTTTTTAATTCTTTTCAAGCAAATCTATAGCAAAGTATGAACATGTGGGTTAACAGTTGACCTCCAGATGAGAGCAAAGAGCTTTTCAGTTCTAGGCATAAAATCCAAAATTTAAAATCTAAAATTCAGTGCAATCAGAAATGCAATATTTTTTAATGATAAAGCCAATTTAAAGAGCCAAATATCTCTGTTAATTTGCAGATAACATGGTCTGGAAGGAACCTGAACAGCATTAAGGGGCCAGGCCCTACTTTAAAGACAAAAAGCCTGGAATTTGGTAGGGATGAAGGAGGAAAGTTATGGAGTTGGACTTTGATGATCCTTGTGGGTCCCTTCTAATCAGGGTATTCCATGATTCCATAGGTGACAGGTGTGAGGAGGATATTCCATGATTCCATAGATGACAGGTGTGAGGAGTGGCTCAGGCCACCCCTATTTCCATCACCCTCCAGACTGAGCCCACAGGTCCCCCTTTTCCTCGCAGACAACTCAAAAATTTCTGTTTTCCTTTCTGCTGCCTGCTACCCCATCAGCTCTGCCCCCAAAAACCTGAAAAATACCCAAGCCTAAACCCAAAACAACAACAATCCACAGGGAGTATCCAGCAGGGAGATTTCTGCCCCTGGGAGAAGCCTCACAAGACACCTGGGAAGCCTCTTTTCTTTCTCCCGGACGTTTTCTTATCTGAGCCGTTCCTCAATCCCATTTTTCTTTCATCTTCTGCCGTTCACCTCAGGTTCCTCCCACCCTCTCTGCTCCTTCCTTGGAGCCTTTGCTTGCCATTGATTTGCAGAGCAGTGCCAAGGCATTTTGGCAGGGGAAGGGATGCAGATGCCTCCGAGATGCCGCCGGAAGGCTGCGGGGACGGGAGCAGGGAGGATCCTCGTGCCTGCCTTGGGTAACCCCAGCTCAGTAATTGAGGTGCCACTCATATCCCAGCTAATTGTGCTCCAGCTCAAAGGCAGAGCCTCCCCTGGCGCCTCCTTTAAATAATTTGGGTGTATATCCAGCAAGCTCCGTGTGTTTCATCTCCTCTCTTTCCTTGTGCCTATTTGTTTATTTATCCTCAGGCTCTCAGGTCCCTGCAGTAAAAACCAGCTGCTTCCTGCATGGCAGGTAATATGGAAATGGGGGCTGCTTTTCCTTTCAAATTAATTCAGTGTTATTTTCATTTGATTTTTCCAAAATAGAAGTGAAAGATTCCTATCGGTGCCTAGGAAAATCTTGGAGTAACTCCGGAGCAGTTTAAGGGTGCAAATAGGGGATTTTTGGGGTCAGCATCCTGAGTTTGACCTTCTAAGCAGGAACCTTTAGTTGCTGGAAGTGACCAGGGGGTTTCTGACAGGCTGAGGTGTTCTCTTCCCAGGGTGAAAATCCTTGGGAATCTAGGGAAGTGCCTGAGCTGTTTGCCTGAGTTGTGTCCTGGTGTTTCTCCTGTGCTGTCCCATGGGGCTCATCCCAGTGTGACCCCACAGAACACTTGCTGGCAAGGAATGCTTTTCCCTAAGTTAATGGGAGGGCATCTGGGGAGCCAAAATCACAGAGCAGGTAATTTCCCATCCTGCTGGGGCCTGGCAGAAGGAGCTCCTCTGCCTTTCTTAGTTTTTACAGCATAACTTGATTGCTCTGGTTTAGTTACCTGAATGTCAAATTTTAGTTGAGGTATGGAATAATTTCTGCTGATTCTCCACTTCTCCTTCCCATCCCAGAAAATCCATCTTGGGGCTTTCTGCTGTTCATTCTGCTAATCCATTTGTCATTGCTTAGAAACTCCTGGTACTGTAAGGATTGCTCCTCTTAAGGGGGTGAAATGTATTTGTCTTTCTCATAAGCTGAGACACAAATCAGAGATTCAGAGAACCAGATAATCCCAGACTGGCTGGGTCTGAGGGGACCTTAAAGCTCATCTTGTTCCACCCCCTGCCATGGGTAGGGACACCTGGGGTGTCCAAGGGTGTGGGTGAAGATGGGTCAGTGGAATTTTTCCCCATCAGATGATGTGTTTACTGTGCACTGAACACCATTTAGAGACACCTGAGCTGCAGTAACAGGCAGGACTTGGTTGAGATGTGTTGGAGGAGGTCAGGTCAGCCCCGTGGGCTGCCCGGGCTAAAGGAATGTGACTCCTGCAGCTTGTCCCCTCAGGAAGAAAAGGTCCTGCTTTCTTCTCTTCCTCCCTCCACCTTCCCTGCTCCAGCCCTTGTCAGATCCTTCTCTTGTGGTTTTAACCTGGCAGAGAGCTCTTTTCTTCTGAGCTCTCCACTGGCTCGTGCTGACCTGGTTCATGGGAGACGTCCAGGAGGCTGCAGGGAAGGGAGGGAAGGGGAGGACTGGGAGCTCTGTGCTTCAGCAGCACAAATCTGCTGGATCAGCTTCACTCCTGCAGCCCAGCAGGACTTCCCAGCTGAGGAAGGAGCAATTCCTGCTTGTTGCTTCTAGGACCTGAGCTTGCATCCAAACATTTTGCTGCCTTCTGATGGAGAGAGTGATTTGCACAGGTCAGTGGTGAGGGTCTGTGACACCCAGGAAATACCCAACCTTGTCTTCCTGGGACACAGAATTTCAATCCAAAGTACCACAGGAGCAGTTAGAAACTCATATTCTGTTGCCTGATTATTTTGTTTGAATCTGCATTGTTGCAAAGTTTGACAACACGCGAAGGGTCCCTGCACACCGCAACACAACATTCATCTGTTGGCAGCTCCAGCATCCATCTGACAGCTCTACCCACAATTATCAAATCCTTTATTTGTTGCCTTGTTGTAGCACTTCTGATGATTATTTTTATCCTTTTGTCTGCCAGTATCAATAAAAACAACAGCTGAGGTTCACACGCCGTGACGGGAGTGTGGGAGCTGGGGGTTGGCGGTGCCGCGGTGCTCAGCGGAGTGATCACCACCAGCAGTGGCATGGGCTCTGTGTGTTAAAGCCCTGCTCCATAATTGAGAAGAAGGGGCAGAAATTCCAGAAATGCAGATTGACAAGTGCCTTGGCTCCTGAGTCCTCAAGGATTGTCACGTGGCTGCAATCCTTCACTTGTCTCTTGGTAAACGCGATGTTTTGATGTTGTTTTTTTCATTTCTGCGCCTTTGGTAAAAAGCTTTACAACCACATGAACTGAAAAAAATGCAGGTCCCATTCCATGGACTGGATCAGTGTGTGGCAAGACACCTTTCTTTGCTAAAAGTCTTTCTTTACCAGTGTTTGCCAAGCTCTTTCTTTATGCAACATTTAGGACGCGAAAATAAGTATTTACTCAGATCAAGGAATTTCCCTTTGAGGGATGAAAACGTGCCAAATACTTTTAGTACATGAAATAAACTGGGAGAATAAGTAACTGTAAAAATCACATCGTTGTGGCAATTGATTGGTAAATAAAACCCTGGGAACTGGTGGAATGATGGTGTTGGGATTACAAGGAATTTCAGGCCGGGATGGCTGCAGTGACCATTCCATTGGGCTGAGCGTGGGTCATTACTGCAATTAATCATCCTTAATTGAAGCATCCCTCTGAAGGAGTCCTTGTGCACCTCAGCAGTGGGAGGTGCTGGCAGTTCTCCTCCAGTTCCCTTTGCTCACAGACTTGCAGGAGCATCATTTGCAAAGTTCACATTGACAAATCCCTGTGCCGGGTCCGTGGGGCCTCAATCCGTCACCAAATAACAGCATCAACATTTCTCCTGGCCTATTATCATCACTTCAGCTGCTGCAGCAATATATCCTGCACCAATAAATCAAGGGCCATCATCTCAGATGGCCAGAAACATAAACAGCAGTTTAAAAAATGTATCTTTTAGCAATCTCCTTTCCTCTTGCTTTTGGTTAGTTTGATGAGGTAAAAATAGCTTCATTTTCTGGGTTTGTCTTCACTTCCTCATTTACACAAAGCCAATCTGGTATTTCCCAATTTTTTTTTACCAGCCACTCAGCGAGCCCTGAGCTACCACATTCATTCTTCACTTTTTCTTTTTCTTTTGCTGCTCCTTTCAGTGAGTGTGGAATGTCATGGTGGTTGGAAATGGTTGTATTTCCCCAGGCAGCAGGTGCTTATCTTTGTGGTTACGACACAAACCTGCCAAAGCCTCTCTTACACCCAACAGCTCTCGCAGGAAAATTGGAAATCTTGCTCTCCTTTAGTGAGGAATTCACTTTTTTTAAGGCAAACTGCAGCTGCAACACCTGAATTATGGCATGGTGAGACTTTGGGTTATAGCTGCCTGTTCCATTTTGCCATTCCCAGCACAAGCCATGTTTTTATTCATTCCCATTTTCATGAAAGAGCTTTATGTGCTGAGCCCTGCCTTCCCTCCTTTCCACCCCACGTGCATCGTTAAAGGGGCTTTCTTAATTTCCTGTTTTAGGCTTTCCTCAGAGATTTCTCATTCTGTTTTCCCTTCCCCATAGCACACAAATATTTCTGCTGGCTGGAAAGAGCCTGACTGGGGTTTTTTTGCTGCAAATTGGCAGCTCAGGTGATGACAATTGGCTCCCTCTGCGTGTTCCAGCTGCAGCTCTGGTGCCAGATGGCTCCACACACGTGCAGGGAGTTTACATTTCGTGTTCCTGGGTGAAAAATACCCCACTTGGTGGTGGGGTTGGATGGTTGGACACTCCCATCCCAAATGAGCCGCTGGCCTTGGCAAAGCAAAGGTGCAGCTTTGTAGCTGGAACTCACCTTGCACGAGTTTATTCAGGCACCCACCTTGCACAAGTTTATCAGAGTGCAGAGAATTTGGGTGAAGAATTCAAGTTTGGAGTCTTGGGGATGACTTGGGAGGGCAGCAGCCTGCAGAGAACTGAGAACAAAACACTGGCTCTTTTTCTGGCTGAAAATGGTTTATTTTCCAAGATAAAACAAGTTGGGAATTGGAGTTATTGGCCCAATCAGAAAAATCTCTGTGTCATGCAAAATGAATTTTTTCCTTTCAATTTTCTATTTATTTTTCTATTTTCTTTATATAATAATATATTTAAGAGAACATTCCCATCCAGCTCAGAATCCCAGACTGGTTTGGGTTGGAAGGGACCTCAAAGCCCATCCCATTCCCTGTCCCAGGGCAGGGACACCTTCCACTGTCCCAGGTTGCTCCAAGCCCCATCCAGCCTGGCCTGGAACATTTCCAGGAACACTTCCATCGTGGCCCAACCCATCATGTAGCTGGTAGAAAATATTTCCTCTAATGACAACAATCATGCACAGGCCTGAACTTGCAATATCAGCATGAAGAGGAACTGAACAAGGGCCCAGAGAGAGTGGGAATTTGGGAAGTGCTGACAGAAGAGCAGGAAATGTGCTCCATACATTCCCATAGTTACCTGGGAAATCCTGGGAAGAGGTAGAAACCCAAATGATGTTTGAGTTAATGCTGAAGAGAGGAACACCACCAATAAAAGTTTCCAAATTCTGTGCTTTCAGTGCTGTTGCAGTCCAGATGTTGGAGTTGAGAGCAGACAATGAAGGAAGTTTCCTAACCTTTCCTACTGCCTGAATTTTATCCTAGAAAACAACTGGTTTTCTGATCACCTGCTATTCAGCACTCAAACCTCTGACCTATATTCAAATGAAAAGTATAGAACTGACAAAAAAAGAAAACAATCAGCATTTCTTTCACCCCCTGAGTAAACTGGTTTGACAGCTACATAAAATGATTTAGTTTTTTGTAATACCAAGTATAGCAGGATTAGCCCTTCATCCTGTTGTTTCAGGATGTCTGCATTAATTATTTCTAGTCCTCTTTAATTCAACACTAAACTCACATTTTCAGTTCAAGGGACTGGCCCGTTCCTAAATCATGTAAATATTATTCAGAACTAGGTGATACCCACGTGCAGAGCTGCCAAAGCACACTCATTTATTTTTTAACTTCTTAGTCAGCCAGGGAGCAAAACAATCCATGATTTATACAAGGCATTTAATGAATTTCATCCTTTCCCCGTTGGGGTTTCAATATTGCTGAGACACGGGCATGAGGAGAAAGAACAACAGCAGAAATCCCAAGGAAATGATCCTCCTGCATTCCTGGATTGTTCTGTTTGTGTGTGGAAGCAGCCAAACTGCTGCTTTTTTGTTCAAATCCTAAACTGAACAGGGCTGATTAAAGCCCACAGTGCCAAGGAGGGATTTGCTTTCTAGGACAAAACCATCCTTTTGAGGAATGTTCCCTGCTGAGCTGCCCATCACCTCCCAGCACAGCAGGATCCACCTTTAATCCTCTCAAAACTTCCTGTCTGGGTTGGATTTCTGCGGATGCTGAGCACAAACTTTGTGTAGGTGGGAAGTTCAGGGGGTCTGGTGTGAGGAGCTGGGATTTAGGGCACAGCTGGAAAGGTCTCTGTGCACATTCCCAGGGTGGGATTGCTGAGTGACCCATGGGCAGGGCAGTGGATAAGGTGACTATCCCAATTTGTCCATCATTCCAGAGGTCAATATCAAGAAAACTGGGAATGTGTGGACAGGGCTGATTTCCCTATGTCTCCAAAAAGCCTCACCTAATCCAAGCTTGTGCTGCTGCATTTCAGAAACTCAAGACTTGCAGTTACCCATCTCCCATCCTTCCCATTTTCACAGTCTGTGATTCCTCATATTTTACTTTGAGGTGGGAGGGGCAGAACTTTCCTAAATTGAGAGCAGCCTGATGGCTTCAAATCTGTGCAACTGTTCCAGCCTGAGCGTGGATTCTCTTTTAAACTGAGACTGGGGACAAAGTTCCCCAGAGATGGAAGTTCTCTGTGGCTTTTTGAGCTGACACAAACTCTCCAGCTTTGGTTTCTATGACCTGTGCATGGTTCTGGTTCCAAGCCAGCTCTGGAATTCTCTAGGATTTCTGTTTGGAAATTGAAGTGTTATTTCAATTAATACCACAGGGATATTTTCTCCCCAGCTCAGAGGGATCCCATGGAGGCACAAACTATGCAGATGTTACAACTGCAGAGGTGTACAGCAAGTAATAATTAGAGATGATAATATTTATCTCCAGTAATAGCCATCCTTAGGATACAGCTTGTGCACGTGCTCCTGGCATTTGGAATGTGAGACACGAGCGTTGCAGAGCAAATCCTGCTTTTTGATGGAATTTTAACATCTTTCTGTGATCTGTTAATTATTGATGTTGGCCAGATCATTATTTTCTGAGAATCCTTGTTGGAAGGGGCAGCTATGAGGCAGCTGTGGTGAGCATTGTCCTTAATCCCAAAATCACAGCCCCCAGATGGGTTTTAAGGTCTTTTCCATCCCAAACCAGTCTGGTATTCTGAGTTTCTATTTAATTGTTTGTCCTGGTAATTATTGTAACTGTTCTAAGGTACTTTATCCAAATAAATTTCAAAATTGAGATCTAACAAAAATCCATACGAATTAATCCTGAATTTATTTCCTTTCCCCTTCTCCCCCAAAAGCAGGACAGTGAACTGCTCCCTAAAATCTAAAAGCAGCAAGAGCTGCAGTCCCACAGATAATATTTAAATTAGAATTTACTTCAAACTAAGATGGTTTGCATTTTGCATTTAATTTTTATCTCCTATTCAAAGGCAAAAAAGTATTATGTGTAACCAAATTGTCATTGCATTTGTATTGGCTACTGGAATTTGATGCCGTTTTGTATTTTAAGTAATCCAGGATGATAATTACACTTATTGCTTCCCTAACTGCACAGTTGCTATTCAGGGTAGCTCATGTATATTTTATGTATGTTCGGTATCAGAGCAGACCTTTTGCAAATTGATTCATTTGCATCATTACATCCTTCTTTCAGAAATCATTTTCTGATCATGAGGCAGAGACTTCTGCTGGAATCACAGAGATAATTCCTAGAACTCAGCCTTGGAGCTGGGGGGAACTGAAAAAGAAATGAAATTAATGACAGTTTTATATTTTTCAAGTTTGAAGTGTGAAGTTTTGATAGCATTTAGTAGAAATTTTTCACAGAATAATGGTTTGGGTTGGAAGGGACCTGAAAGATCATCTTTTCCCATCCACTGCCATATGCAGGGACATCTTCCACTGTCCCAGGCTGCTCCAAGCCCTGTCCAACCTGGCCTGGGACATTCCAGGATGGAGCAGCCACAGCTTCTCTGGGCATCCTATGCCACTGAATTTTGCTTTTGTTCATTCACTTGGAAAAAAAATCAAAAAAGAACACATGATTTGGCTCATTGGAAAGGATCTCCAGCTCTGGGGCTGGGTGGGACCTGTGCCTGTCCAGTGCCTTGGAGCACTTCTGGTCCTCCACCTCTTACCAATCTCCCAAAGATCTCACTCCCCAAAGATCCTGATTTAAATCAGAAATCCCTTAGAGGATTCCCTCCCTCCCTCCCCTACACAAATTGCCACTGCCTGAAGCTGAAGAGAAGCAAAACTGCAGGGTGAGTGAGAGATGAGTGGCTTTGCAAGGCTGATGCACCCTGGCCCTGCAGGGACAGAAGGAAGGGGACAGAGCCCCAGCTCTGTGCACACAAACAGAGCAGAGCTGGCTCCTGCTGCCTGCAAAGGACCCAGCCCCTCTCTCTGCTTCTGCAGAGGCTTGGGGAGAAGATCCTCCCACACTGGCAGGGTGACAACTGCATTCATCTGCAACATCTGAGGGAACCGACTCATTTGATGTTTTGTTTTGAAAAAATTATTGAGGACTGTTTTGTATGCAAAAAGAGTTGAGTATTTTTTTTTTCTTTTTTTTCCCCCTGCCTCGGAGTCCCAGATAACTGAAATTATGCTTATCAGAGGTCCTACATTTAAAGTTGCTTTAAAAGGTGTTGTGACACATGGAGGGAACATGCAGGGTTTGTCTGGGCTGTGAAGAGCCTTATTTGGATTTACTCACTCTAGACATGAGTAGCCAGCAAAGAGTAAATCCCCCTTTTTGCTCTTCTCCTGAAACAAGATAAAATAAACCTTAAGTGGATATAGCCTCATTTTTTGGCCTAACTCTGATAGGCTAAACCATCTAGCAGATGTTTGGGCAAGGAACAGGTAACTGAAATGGGCAGCAATCATTTTTCATTTATTTTGGAAAAGCAAAGAAAACGCAGTAAGGACACAAACACCATGCAGTGTAATACTTCAATTTGTTACAGCATGAGAAGGGAAAATGATTTCTAGGAGTGATTATGGAGAAAATGCCTATTTACATGTCTAGGAATTTTTAGGCAAAAAGATGTGGTTTCATCCTTAAGCTATCACTCTGTTCTGTGTTTTTATCCTAAATCACACCATACACAGAACAGATCACAACTCAAACACCAGTTCATCCCTTTTCTCAAAGGAGCAACTTCTTAATATCTCCTTTGCATAAAATTTGAGGGCCCCTGCCCTGTGTTACTGAGTGCTGCTGATGGTCTTTTGATAGCTCTGCTTTTAATAAGCTGCAGATTATCTCATCTGTGTGTGTACAGCAGCATACTTCAGAGCATAGGTATGGAAGGAGGAAAGTTGGATTGGCAGCACATGAAAGGGAGCTGAAAAGCTTCAAAGGGCAGGGAGAGAGAGGCAGAAAGCAGAGAAAAGGCTCTGGAAGGTATTGGGATGAGAAGCTTTTGAAATATAGATAACCTACAGCAGAGAGGAGCTCTGCTCTCCCAGCACTAATAATTACACAGATAAGAGGGTGAAGTGAAAGGAAGCCAGGAGATATGGACAAAGTTCAGGATAAAACATCCTGGAAAGAAGAAGCCATGGAAGTTTTATTCTGGAAGAAAGTCAGGTGAAGGCCAGCTTGGAAATCGTTAAGAATGTGAAATGTTTGTGACAAACCTGGGGGACACACAACAAGGTCAACCCCAGCCCTGGGAGTGCTTTTATGTGACCAGCACAGGTCTGAAAGCTCAGGGGACAGAATCTGAGAACCAGGGAATATCCTGAGTGGGAAGGATCATGGAAGTCCAAGAACAGAAATATAATAATAGAAAAAGAAATAAATAATAGGGAGAAAGTGATGGCTAAAACTCAAGACATCAGTTCCCAGCAGTGGGAGAATTCAAGGTCCTGGTGATAAAACAGCCCCAGGGATGGTGAAAATCCCAGGAAGGTGAGCTGGGCCATCCCTGCTGAGGCTGACAGTGCCACAGCCAGGTGCTCCATTCCACAGACACTTTGTGACAGTAAAACACTTGGCACAAGGAAGAAGAATTCCTCAGGTACTTCAGCTCTTCACTCACTTCAACCACTGTGTGGAAAAGCCAGCCTGGAATAGTCACAACAACGGTGAGGATCCTTGTAGGAGGGGAAAAAAATACATTAAAAAAATCAATGCACCTACAGAGGAACTGCCTAATAATGAGGAAGATAATTAAAAGGAAATTAAAGGAGCAGCTAAGAGGAGAATATGTTTGTAGGCGGCTTAGATGCTTTGAGGGCAACAACTTATTTTACTACTCAACACAAATATGCACAACATAATTATTTTCAGGAAGATATGCCAAAAAGAAAATATAAACTGACATACAAAGGAATTATTAGGTTTGGTTTGGGTTTGTTTTTTTTTTTTTTTAAAGGAAAAAAATGCAGCCTCCCAATTGAAAAGCGAAAGGGAAGCCAAGAAGATGCTGAGCACTTACTGGATGTGGAAAAGCTACTAACAAAAAGTTTTCTGAGCAGATCAGAGGCAGGAAACTTGCCAGGGAAGCAGTCAGGCTGATGGATGATCAAGGCATAACAGGAGCTCTAAAGGAAGATAAGGCCATGGATGAGGAGAGAGATGAGTCCTCACTGCTGTTCCCTGCTGGAGCCTGGGGATGGCTCCAGGCTGGAGCTGCTTTAGTGGGAACATGAAAAAAAGAAAGAAAATCAGAATATGCTGAGCTGGAAGGGACCACAAGGATCATCCAGCCCAGCTGCTGTCCCTGCACAGACACCCCAAAATCCCATCCTGGACATCTTTGGGAGTGTTGTCCAAACACCCCTGGAGCTCTGGCAACCTTGGGGCCATGTCCATTCCCTGGGGAATGCCCAGCACCCTCTGGGGGAAGAACCTTTCCTGAAATCCAACTTAAACCTCCCTGGCACAGCTTCAGCCATTCCCTGAGTCACTGATCACCCTCCTCTTCCTCTCCCCAGGAAGCTGGAGATGGGATGGGTCTCCCCTCAGGCTCCTCTTGTCCAGCTGAACAGACCCAGAGCTCTCAGCCCCTCACAGGCCCCTCACCACCTTCACCACCCTCCTCTGGACCCTCTCTGATGGTTTAACATCTTCCTTATCCTGGGGTGCCCAAAACTGCCCCTAACACTCAACTCAAGGTGTCCTCTGAGGAGAGAGGGGCAAAACACCAAATGATTTCCAAGGAGGAGTAGATGGAGGTAGGAGTTCCTCAGAGGAGTAGATCCTCAGGGGCATCAGAACTGCTGGTGCAGTGTTTTGTGAGTGATGTTCCCAGGGTTACCACATCCATAAAGGAAAGGTTATCCCAGAGAAGTTTGCTGTGTTGCCCTCCCATCTTTGCTGAACACTACTCGTGGATATTTCACTTTGTCCCTTTGTCCCAAACTGCTCCTTGTGCTTGGTGTGACTCACATGAGATCCAGGCAACACCAAGCCCAGAGATGTTGCTCTACAGAAGTCGACTAATCTTTAAAAATGGGCTAAATCCCAAATTAGAATGATTTCAGCAGAGTGAAGCTTAGAAGACAATTGCTATAATTATGCAAATGTAAACAAGTGAAAAGCCTTAACACAATATATACAAAATAATGATTAAAAGGAATTAGCGTTGGGAATTAGCAGAAATTGGGCATTTGTACATAATAATAGGGCTGGAAGTTAATGATCCACAGGGAAAGAGTTTTGCCAGTTGATATTAAAGCTCAGATAATCTTTTGTTCAGTAACTTCACACTCGTATTTGTTTAGGATTGCAGCCTGTGCCTGTATCACCATGTTGGAATTCCAATCACTCACCAGTTTTTAATTAGGCAGCAGAACTGATACGATAATTGTGGCATGAATTGATTATTAACTGAAGTTTGTGTGATAATTAATAAGAAAGTTCTTGAACAGAACACAAATGAAACAAAAATAACACAAGCCTTCCCAAACTGGCATTAGCACAGCGTGGTGGTGACCCAGAGTTTTAATTGTCAATGTGCATTTAAATTCCCTCTATCCAGCCCAGTGCTTGAAATCTTTATCAGTAGCTGCCATTAAAAGAAAATTTATTTGGTTACCAAGGCCTTTTTCCAGGCTGTGAGATTTTCAGCTGATCTGCCAAAGCAGCCTGGGTTCTGCAGGGCCAATAATTGATCAGGGCTCTGCTTTTTGTGCTCTATTTCTGTTCTGCTTTTATGGCTCCAGGCAGGAACACAATCCCCAGAATCCCATAAGTGTATCTGTGCTGGGTGGGCACTTTGCTGCTCCAGGGTATAGGATATTTTATCCTAGTGTGCAGTATTTATATGGCTGGTGTGCCATTGCTCTGCTTGTAGAAGAAGCATTGTCCTGGAAATCTTTAAGGATAATTTTTGGAACTGTTATCTCCTAATGATAAAACTGAAGGATAATAAAACTGAAGGCTGCCCAGAGAAGCTGTGGCTGCCCCTGGATCCCTGGAAGAGTCCAAGGTCAGGTTGGATGGGGCTTGGAGCAACTTGGGATAGTGGAAGGTGTCCCTGCCCATGGCAGGGGTTTGGAATGAGATAAGCTCTAAAATCTCTTCTAACCCAAACCATTCCATGATTAAGTTGTGCATTAGAGATTCATGGCAGAGCTGATCTGTCTGGAGTTCTGGTATCCCAAGTGATGCTGGGGACATTTTCTCCTCCCCCCTGAGCAAACACACAGTGAGGGACAGTCACTGCCCTGCAGAACTTAAAATCCAGACCAGGTTTGGGGAAGCAGAAAACTCTCTACAGAATCAGATCTCCTGTAGCCCCTCCTTTCCTCAACCAGGGAAGTGTCCCCTGCCCCAGGGCTCTCAGGGAGGAGCCCCACCAGCACTGCTGGCCCCTGAGTCACAGCCACCTCTCCTGCCTGGGGTTGGACATGTCCTGCCCTGGTGGGACACCCAGAGAACCTGGGAATTGTGTGACCCAGCACAGACTGCCAGGTCTCTGCCAGAGCTGAAACTGAAGCTCATTAAACATAATGAGAGTGGCCTGAAGTGGCAGTGGGAGCAGCTGTGGCTGGGCTCACGTGCCTGCCCAGGAGCTGTGGGATGGGTCAGGCAGCTGATCCTGCTGCAAACTCCTCTTTGATTGCATGCTCCTCTCTGCTTCCTGTCAGGTTTGCATTTAGCACATCAGCTCCTGATCTGTGGTACACAGCTGTGAGTGCTGCTGCAAGGAAGGGCAGAGGCTGAAGGGTAATTCTGGAGAGGGGCAGAAATTTCAGTTGTGTTAAAAACTGTGTTTCTGCAGAATTTTTGCAGTCCTTGCTATTCTAATCATGAAACGACTTTTCCATTTGAAACTCCTTTTTTTGCTTTGTGATATCAAAGTGTGTAAGAAATGTCTCAGCTCTTCTTCATGGAGTCTGGTTAAACACAGCAGGGAGTTTATTTGGCTTGGAATTAAAACAAAACGTCAGAATCCATCCAGGAATGCAACACCTGTCCTTCCTACAGCTGTAGCTAAAATGGATGGGAAGTGTAATTTTTCCAAGATTTACCTGTAATTCATTTTGGAAAGGTGAGACAGGAGGCACCAAACCAAGCAGGTTTTTTTGGGCCTGGGAACCCCTTTATGGTACAGGGAGGTCCTGAGGTCCTGCTTTGAACATTATTTGGTGACTATTTGACAGTTCAGTGATCACTCTTTGCCCTTTATTTTACATACAGCCCAGCTTAGGGGGAAAAAAAGATAGGAGTAAAGCTCTGCCAGTGCTCCACACTTTCTATAAATCCATGTCTGGGAATGTTCTTTTCCTGTGAAGAACATCCAGGTGTGGATGCTCTGTTATCCTCAGCTGCTGCAGCTGATGCCAGAGCCACCTTGCTTTGCAACAAGAGATTTTTCCTGGGATTTATGACATATTAGGATGAGATGTGTGGCTCCAGAGGTTGGATGCAATGGATGGAAGGAAGGAAGACAAATAAGGAGGAATTCCTAGGCTTGAGTGTGCTCAGAGCTGCATCCTTCCTTCTCCAAAGGCAGGCAAAACCTTTGCAGGGGCTGGGAATATTGGCAACCATTGGAGTTGGACTTGATGATCCTGTGGGTCCCTTCCAGCTCAGGATATTCTCTGCTTCCATGCTCTGGCAGAGCAGCATTTGAGATAAACTCTCTCATTTGGAGCTGAGTGAGCAGCGAGTGCCAGCTCCGGTAGCCGTCGGGAAGGAACAGGAGATGCTCCATCATTCTGCTCCTTCTCCTGAGGAACACGTCAGGCTGCTCTCCCAAACCTCAGGCATGTGCCAGCAATCTTCAAGTACTCAGAAAAGCCCAGAATATCCCAAATCTAAAATTCTCTCCAGTAATGAATTTTGAAAATAATTTCTAGCCACTATTACTTTTGCGTTACAAGTGATTTTTACTGCAGGCTTCAGGAGCAAGTCTCCTCCTCCTCCTATCTGTACAAACAGCTATAAACTGACTGCATTTTAATAACTTTTTTCCAAGAAGTTACAAGGTATTTCATTAAAATGTCAACTTTTTCTTTCATATATTTTATGATTCTCTTTCTTCCTTCTGCCACAAATATGTTGTTGCCAACATCATCATGACACAGTTTGCTGCCAAGACTATGGAAAGTTAAAAAAGGAAAGGAAAAATGAATTTCTCTTCACTTTTTAGGTAAAATTCTTCCAGCACTAGGGGCTGAGAAAGCAGTCAGAAATATCTGAAGTGCCAAAGACAAATGTTCAGAGTGCCAAAGCGGTGACATGAAAACATGGAAGCAGTACCAGGGAGCGATCCTGCGCGAGGAGTGATCAGCTGGGGACATTTCCTTTTGCCATTTGTGGATTCCACGTGGCTCCTCCTGATGTTTCTGCTGGGATCAGAGCAGCACACGCTGCCTGGGAGAGGTTTAGCACAGCGAGCCTGCTCCAGTTTGCAGCAAACCTCGTGTCCTTCCCACCAAACCATCTCCAGCTGCTGCACGGAGTCCTTCGTGCCCTCCTGCACCCCCCAGGACTTGCTCTTCAAATCTGTCCACCTGCTGTCACCCAGAGGGTCCCCAAACCCAGCTCCAGCCATCTGCTCTTGGCTGCTTTAATGAGGAAAGAGCTGCCTCACCCTCCTTTAACTGGGAATGGGGGGAAGGACTGGAATCCCCTCAGTTTCACCTCTGGGAAGAGCCAGGAGATGTGACCGTGTTTGTTACTCAGGTGCCTCAACACCTCACTAATTAAAGCCAGCCTGGCTTAGCACAGGGAGTATCCCTGCAAAGGCTCTCATTTTCAGCCCTTCAGCAGATGGATCCTTGCTGGAATTTTGTTATTACCTCTGCTGTCCCAGCACTGGAGCTGCTGAGTGGCCAGGGAGACATTAAATTAGCTCTGTGCCCAGGATTTCTGGACTTCTGCCTTTCCAAATCTCCATTTCTGAGCATGGAGGATCCTTGCTGGCATCCTGAACACCTAATTACACTTTCAAAGCATCTTAAAAACTTTCAGATTCCCAAGTGTAATTTCCTGCTCAGCAGGAGAGCGAGGGACAAATGTTATTTCCACTGGTGGTGAACCAGTGGTGGGTTCAGACTTCCCAGCACTGCCCCTGGCACTGGAGAGCTTTGGGTTCAGCTGGTTGAGTTTGTTGGTTTTTTTAAACAGCATAAAATCCCTTTCTTGGAATTTCTTCTCTTCAGTGCTGCCCTCACCCCAGAGACCTTCTTTTAAAAGTGATTTAATTTCTTTTCCTCTGCCTTATAGGCCACAGCTTGATTCTTCTTGCACTCCTGGGTCTTGAAGCAATTTTACAGGGGAGGCAAGGAGTTGCTGAACAGAGCTGTTTTGTTTACATTATGTAAAGTTGGGAATCTGCCACCAGAGCAATCCCACGCATCCCATGCAGCGTTGCAGGCACTCAAGGGCGTGGATGGATCAGATAAAAGGAGGTGGAGTTTTCAGCAGAGGGCTGTGACTTGCCCAAACGAGTTAATTACACATTAACTGCGTCCCACTTTCCCAATACAGAAACGTTTGTAATTAACAAAAAGAAAAAAAAATTAGCGTGTAATTCAGAGTTGGCCTTGGGCTGTTCTGTCACATTTCTGACTCTGGGACCCGAGCTGCCTCATCCTCTCTTCCAGCTGTGATGCAAGAGGCACAGAGAATATCCCTGGAATCTGCCTACACCCACTGCTCTATTTTAGGCTCCCATCTCATGGAAATAATATTGGCAAACATCACCAATATCTTATGGAAATAGGGCTGATGGAGCAGTGGCATTCAGGGGCTCCTTCCATGGCCAGGTGACCTGGCTGGTGGAAGAGGGAAAGGCTGTGGATGAGTCCACCTGGACTTCAGCATGGCCTTGGACACATCTCCCACATCTCCTGGAGGAGCTGCAGGTCACACTTGGACAGGGTCACTCTTCCCTTGGTTGAGAACTGCCTGCTGGTCGGGCCCGGGGAGTGGTGCCACATCCAGCTGGTGTCCCATCACCTGTGGTGTCCCCCAGGGCCAGTGGCCAGCCCTGTGTATTGTCTTTATTGATGATGTGGAGGAGAGGATTGAGGCCCCTTCAGGAAATTTGCTGTAGACACCAAGATGGGTGGGGGTGTTGGGCTCCTGGAGGGCAGGAGGTTCTGCAGAGGGATATGGACAGGCTGGAGCCATGGGATGAGGGCAGGAGGTCCTGTGGAGAGATCTGGACAGGCTGGAGCCATGGGATGAGGGCAGGAGGTTCTGCAGAGGGATCTGGACAGGCTGGAGCCATGGGATGAGGGCAGGAGGCTATGCAGAGGGATCTGGACAGGCTGGAGCCATGGGATGAGGTACAAGGCTGAGTGCTGGGTCCTGCCTTTGGGTCACAAGAACCCCCTGCAGCTCCAGGCTGAGCACAGGGGATGGAAAGCTGGGAAAGGCCGTGGGGGTGCTGGTGACAGTGGCTGGACATGAGCCCAGCTGTGCCCAAGTGGTCAAGAAGCCCCAGCCCCGGTGTGACACAGCCCCAGGGCAGTGCCCATCACTGTGCTGGCACTGCTGGGGCATCTCCAGGGCTGGGGACAGCTCTGGGGCAAGAGGGACACTGAGGGGCTGGAGAATTCCTGAGGCAGCTGGGAAGGGGCTCAGCCTGGAGCAAAGGAGGATCCAGAGGGATCTTTTCCCTCTCTGGAATTCCCTGCCAGGAGGGCACAGCCGGGGGGGTCGGGCTCTGCTCGCAGGGAACAGGGACAGGAGGAGAGGGAACGGCCTCAGGCTGGCCCAGGGCAGCTCAGGGGGGACACAGCAGGAATTTCCCCATGGAAAGGGGGCTCAGGCCTTGGAACTGCCCAGGGAAGTTTGGAGTGCCCATCCCTGGAGGTGTCCCAGGAATTCCTAGAGGTGGCACTCGGTGCTCTGGGCTGGGGACAAGGTGGGGATCAGGCACAGCTGGGACTCCATGACCTTGGAGTTCTTTTCCAACCTTAATGATCCTGTGAAATAGATTTGCAGTGATGTGTGCAATGTACAGGACATTAATTTCCTGGGATTGTCTCAAGCAGAGTGTTGCAATTGTGAACTCCATACTGCACATAAAAATCCATATTCCCATACTTTTATTTCCAGCCCCAACAGCCTCCATGTAGATTATTTTCCACGTCACAGGCAGCTGGAGTCAATGACTCTCCCATGTACTTGAGACATCAACTCTCCCCCGTGGAATATTGATTTCCAGGAAATAATCTTCACACAGCCATCTTTGCTTAAATATCACATCAAGATATACCCTCACTCAAAAATAATGCACATTCCTGTCGTATTCTACTGGAAATTGAATGTATTGCTCTGTTTAGCGAAGTGTTTAAACAATAAGGGACCAAAAAATATGGAGATGCCTCCATGCTATGGAACATTTTTGTATTTACGTCCCTGTTACTGAACATGAGTGGAAATTTAATGCTTTTGGAGCAGTTGGAACAGTGAAATAGAGCAAAAAAGCACAGGGCTGGCAGCTGTTTTAATGCACGGTGAAGCCAGGAAGTTGTTTAGACTGGGTTTGAACTTGGCCAGCACACAGAGACACAGATATTGGTCAGAAAAGGGAGATATTTAAAGATCTGTTGGGTCAAGAACACATTTTATGGCATCAAATATTTAATATTATCTAAGTAAATAAAAAATCGCATGGAAGGGAAACAAGGTTAAAGCGAAACTTTATGGCTGATCTCTCGTGCCATTAAAAGATAATGTTCAGAGCTAAAGGGGATATTTTCCAGCACACACATTGCAGATTGTGTTAAACTTTCTTCTGAGATTGGTGTTTACAGCACGTATAATTTATTAAGAAATACAGAGAATATTTACTTCTCTACTTAGTTTTTTTTTTTTTAATTTTAATTTAGAAATGCTCCTTTTTTTTTTTTTTTTTTTTTTTTTTTTTTTTTTTTTTTTTTTTTTCTGTAAAAGACCTTGAGATGAGCCTTGAGGTTCTTCAGGCCAAGGGAGGTGTTGTGGGGTTCTCCTTTCCAGCCCCTTCCACCTCACCTCATATCCAAGAACCAGAAGAAGACGTGGCCCATTTTAATGGGTAAATGGACAAATGTTTCATGATGGTTGGATTAGAGGATCTAAAAGATCTTTTCCAACCTCAATAATTCCATGATTCACCCCACAAGTACCTCCTTGGCTGTGCCAGTGAGATGCTGTGTCTGCACTGAGATTTTCCCTGGTTTTCCCTCCTTTGCTGGCAAAAGTGACTGAAAGAAAAGAGGAGGATTTAAAATTCTATAAACCCCACTGTGGAATAGGTGAAATGATTCTTTTCCCTGGCAGAGCAGCAGCTGGATTTGGATCCAGTCATTGTTTTCAATGGATTGGTTAAACTTGGATTTTAACCTCCAAATGTGGAGTCAGCAGGAATTGTCAGTGTCCAGCACTTCCTGGGGTGATTTCCCAGCTGTGGGAGGCAACAGATTCCAGTTTTGTGGCAACAGAATCCATCTTTGCCTCAGATGCATAAAGAAAATGGCATTTCAATTTGAATATCATTTGTCTGTGGAAATTAATTTTCATAATATTTTTAATGTGAAAGTCTGACTTTAATCCAAAGGAAAAAACACCCCAAAAACCTGAATCTAGCATCATTAATCCTCTGTTTCATCTCAAACAAGGAAAACTCATCTCAAAAAATTTCAAGGAAAATTTCTTCTCAAAAAGAAATTTTTGGGGAGCAGTGCAGCTGTTGCAGCAGCCACAGATGAAATTATCTCCTGCTCAGAGAGAAATGCAAAATGAAATGCCATATTTTTGGATTGTTAAGTGTCACTTCAGTGAAATGTACTCATGGCTGAATAGCTCCCGTTTATTTTCTAGGCATGGTTAAAAATGAGGAAATGGTGACAATTCTTGAATATTTTCAATTGCTTTTCCTCCTGTTGTTCTTGCTGAATGGGGAGAATGCCTTTATATTTGTGCTTTTAAAGGGAAAATATTCCAAATGTTTGATTTTGCCTCCACTTCACCTCTTTTCCCCCTTTTTCTCATATTTGCTGCTGAAAAGAGGAGAAAGTTCAGGCATGGGGAATGAGGACATAAGGGAAAGTGGGGGGAGAGTGCAAGAGAAAACCAGAAATGCAGTTTATTCAAAGGAAATGATAAAATGGAAGATTGTGACTTGGATATTTTCAGTGAAAAGCCTTAAAGGATTGAAGGGAAGGGAGGGAATGCTAAATCCCATGTGGTTTTGGGGACTGCCTTGTCCTGAGGAACTCCTGGTCAAGGAGCAGATAAAGCAGGAAAAATAGAAATGTTTTTTGAGAGAATTGGTGCTAATCCATGAAGGAGCTGAAGGCAGAGCCAAGGGGAGAGGAGAACTTGGGGTTCACCAGCAGCAGGTTCAGCTCAGGGAGAGCAGGAAGGTGAAATAGCACAAACATAGGAGAGCTGCCCCCAAATCTGTGTCCAACATCAGGAGGACCTGGGAGAGTCCAGAGGAGCCATGGAGCTGCTGCAGGGCTGGAGCCCCTCTGGAGCCAGGCTGGGAGAGCTGGGGGTGCTCACCTGGAGAAGGGAAGGCTCCAGGGAAACCTCAGAGTCCCTTGCAGTGTCTGAAGGGGCTCCAGAAGAGCTGGAAAGGGACTGGGGACAAGGCCTGGAGGGACAGGACACAGGGAATGGCTCCCAGTGCCAGAGGGCAGGGATGGATGGGAGACTGGGAATTGGCAATTCCTGGCCGGGTTGGAATTTCCAGAGAAGCTGGATTCCTGGCTGCGTCTGGATCCCTGGAAGTGTCCAAGCCCAAGCTGGACCACCCTGGGATAGTGGAAGGTGTCCCTGCCCATGGCAGGGTCACTGGTGGGGCTTTAAGGTTACTTCTAACCCAAACCATTCTGGGATTCTGTGATTTTTTGAAACAGTAAAAGGCAGAAATCAGATATTTGTTTTTGGCTTCACTGGAGTGAGAGGGAGGAAGGGAAAAAAACCCATAAATAATTAATAACATCCCCCCCCCCCCAAATGTCTTTGAAAATACCAACAATTATCAGCGTAAGAAGGGAAGAGCGGCTTTATTTCAGTCCTTGTTTCAAAGGAACAAGAGACTGCCTGTGACACCACAGACCAGTGGGGCTTTTAAAAGTTAAAAATAGCTCAGGAGAAGAGCCATTGAGATGGATTATGGACTGGCTTATGGAGATGAAACCCAGGGTGTCAGGGAAGGAGAGAATTCCAAGTAAAGAGGGAAAGCAAGTGGGGTCAGTGCCATGGGCCTTTCTTCTGCCTGATCCTGAGTGGGGATGACCTTGGTGAAGGAGAAATTTCCAAACAGATTTGCACAGTTCTGATCACACCAAGCTGGAGAGAAGCAGCCAAACACCACCAAGCAGGCAGAAACGAGTCAGGAGAGTTGAAGTTAATTATAAAGATGAAGAAGCTATTCGTGTCATTTAGCATATGGCACCGTGGCTTTGAACTATTGAGATGGGAACTTTATTTAGGGGACAGCAGGGATTTCATGGCCATGCTGCACCAAACTCTGGGTTCAGAGTCAGGAGCTGACAATCAGATGTGTGGATGTGCTGCTCTGACATGATCTGTCCTCCAGGATGTTTTGGGGAAAAGCTGAGTTTCAAAGAGCTCCATCAAAAAATAACATTTGGGAAAACGAAGCGAGCGGGGCGGCGAGATTTTCTGATTCCTTTTTAGGGTTTGAGTGTGTGCCTTTGAGTGTTTGGCAGCAAGTGAATGTTCAGTGGCTTAGGGGTGTGATGATGCTCTTTAAAGGGAAGCACTGTGCAATCATGAGGATGGACTTCATCCAGGAGATCTCTGCTGAAACTTCTGTGACATGGACACGATCCCAAAACTTTGGCTGCCTTTTCAAAGTCACTCAACTTCCCAGGGCAGCCAGAAGGGGCTGAGCACTTCCTAAGATGTGTTTGCTCAAGATGTTTACAGAGCTGTCACCCAAAAATGGCTCTGGACCCAAGTACTCTCTGAAGATCAGGCTCAGGACCAAGCTGAGCTCTGTGACTTGCTGCTTCCTGCTCCTGGTCATCCAGCCAGAGACCTTCCCAGGATTTCACTGCTCTGGATTCCACCTGGAACTGGACACAGGCAAGGAGTGTGAGTGGTAAGAAATAACCAGTTTTTTTTCAGACCTGGAATTTGTTTCAGCTTTGGCACGTTTTGCCCAATCCGATTTGTCCATCTTTAATGCAATGTAAATACATTAAGCCCTTTGTGAAATATGTGATGTTTGTAGAGAAGTATGGATAGCTTGGCCTCCAAAATCAATATATAACCCCTTGCTATTGCATAGCAAAATTAATTTCTGTTTGGACACATCCTCAAAGTAAGATGTAGACTCCATTACCTCACATGCTTTTTAAATTTAAACACAGCAATTGATGTGTTGGTGAAATTGTGGAAGCTGTGATCTTTATGGATGCCTTTTGGACTGCATTTATCAGAAATCCCTGGGTTCATTTGCTTGTTTCCTTTAGAAAGGGTCTGTAGATTGTCATGGTTTTGGACAAACTGAGGTGCTGAACAAGCTCTTGGTGGCACTGCCTGGTGCTGAGTGGCTGCCCAGAGGCCCTGTCTGCCAGGAGCCAGGGAAAGGCATTTTAGTTCTCATTGAGATTTTTATTAAAAAATATTTCTAGAGGAGCCATGTTCCCTCCAGCTCCTGCCCATGGCTGTGTTTCAGCCCACCTTGGAACTGTCCCTGGTGATGCTGTTGGATTCTATGTCCCCATCCATCCCCATCCCCACAGAGCTGTCCAAAGCCCAGGGCAAATTAAAAAGGCAATTCCCATTTCAAAGGTCCATGTTTGGCTAAGATCAAATATGATTTAAGCTGTTTAACAGCTTAAAAAAAAATTAGTTTTTTTAACAATTCTCCCTAACATGAGAGAGAAAATAGAGGCTGTGTCTCAGCCTGTCCTGCAGAATAATGTGTCACCTAAATCTGTTTATCAGAATGGTTTTAAAGTATTTACACCTAAACTTACAGGTTTTCCAACACACCTGAAACTGAAAACAGAGAGATTGTGATACTTTTTCTTTCATCCAGTGCATCAGAGTCACCTTTGGCTTGTTTCATCAAAGCTGGATTTAAGATGGTAGAGGGACTGAGCTGTCAGCAAAGATGAAATGGATAAAGTGAAAAACTCCTTAATTTTTGTGTTTGCCTTTTTTTTTTTTTTTTTTTTTTTTTTTTTTTTTTTTTTTTTTTTTTCTGGTTAACCCAGGGGATTCTACTGGGTGGATGAGAAGTCATTAGAAGCTAAGCTAAGTTTTCACCTTTGCCAGCAAAACAAAGTCCTGAAGGCTTTAGTCTGAGCAGCCCTGACGAGCCCTAATGTGTCCTGACACTGCTGTGGCTCAGCTGTCCCTGTGTCCTGCAGACCATGGCACTGAACTAATGGAAAAAGGCAATGGCACTGAATTAATGACAAAAGGCAAACTCTTGTCCCCTCGTGGTAGTGATGGCTGTGGGAGGCAGATCTGGCTGATTTTACCCTGATCTGGGGATGCTTTTCTTGCAGTGTTACCATTGGTGTGCAAGCACTAATGGGGACATTCCCATTGCCAACGAGGAGAGCTTCCCCTGTCTGGGAAGGGAACTGGGGGTCAGGATTCCCATTTCTTTTCCCAGATGTGCTGTTCTGTTTCTCTTCATGCAGTTTTCTTAACATGGTAAACTTTCCTGTAATGACACAAGGAAGGGTTTAGAAATGCTGAAATCAAAGTTTGTGGAATCCTTGAATGGTTTGGGGTTAAAGGGACCTTTACATTCATTCATTTCCAACCCCCTGCCATGGGCAGGAACATCTTCCACCATCCCAGGCTGCTCCAAGCCCTGTCCAGCCTGACCTGAGACACTTCCAGGGATCCAGGGGCAGCCACAGCTGCTCTGGGCACCCTGTGCCAGGGCCTCCCCACCCTCCCAGGGAACATTTCCTTCCCAAATCCCATCTAAACAGTTTGTTTTAGCCTGATGCTGGATTTTGTTGTACCATGTAGGAGACTCTTCACAGTTTGCCTTGGGCTGTGAGTAAATCCTGTAGCTTCACTCCTTATCCCTTCATCCCTCTCCCCAGCACTAAGTGCTCTGTTAGGAAATTAATTAAGTATAGGCATGAAGTATTTTAAATCTTTTGAGAGCATTGCTGTGCAGAAAATTTCCCTTTCCTTCCACCTGCACACTCAGACAGAGTTTTGTTTATACACCAGGGAGTTTCCGCAGCCTCAGGTGCTGTGGGAATTATTTAAAGTCTGAAACGGCCACACCACGAGGTTTTGGGGAGAGGATCCTGGGGAGAGGCTCTGCTTTTCCTCAGCCTGTGGTGATTTGTGCAATCCCACCAGCAGGAACATGAGTTCTGTCTGCTCTTAGCATGGGCCCAGCTTCCAGGATGGCTGATTTGGAGCTGATGCCTGTGTTGGAGCCGGCAGTGTTTGGATGGAAAAATTAGTTATGTCAGCTCAGCCTTAAATCCTGGAACTGTTTTAAATAAACTGTTCTTCTCTTCCTGTAACACTGTCATGTTGGGGCCAAGAAATGGAGTTTGGGACATGGAGGATTTTCTACAAACCGAATTTATGTTGTTGTTTTTTTTTTAAATATAAAAAAAAAATCTCCAGACACTGCAAATACAGTGACTGTTCCAATCAGGATCAACATTAATTTCTTCCTAGCTTTCAAATGTTATAACTACATTTCTCCCGACATGTTGGCATCTGTGTTGGTATTTATAAATTTTTGCATGCTTTGACTGCCATGCAAATCCTTCCAGAAAGTACCCTCTGAGGAGCTGAAGTGAGAGAGAGAACTCGGCACTCGGAATAACCCTGCCTTGTACAAGATTATTTAGCAATTAAAGTTGTGATGTTTTTATCAAACGGATGCGCAGATAGCGACTCCTTGGCATCAATAACAGATAAAGCTGGGTTTGCATTTACAAGGAAAAGAGCAGTTCTGTTTCTCTGAGCTCACACACCAAGCATCAATTCACATTTTAACTGATTTTATGTGTTTGCTTGCAAATCCCAGAAAGGCTCATGGTGCAGTGTGGGGCACCTGGGCTGACAGGGGCTGTTCCCTAGGGATAAAGTTCTCAAGGCAGAATAATTATCAAGTTATTTAATTGGAGCAAACGGGATTTATGTCTTCTTTCTGTTTCTGAGCTGTTGTTCAGTTTGATCTGTCAGTGTCATTAATGTCATATTCCCATCTCACGTTGAACCCAGCTGGAACAGGAGGTGCTGAGTACCTGCCATCACCTTCTCCCTGGACTATCCAGCCTCACTGGGATTTGCTGGAGTGCAGCTGCTGCTCTGGGAGGGAGAGAAGCTGTTCTGTAAACAATGCCTGCTCCCAGACTGTGGGATCCATGGGGAAAGGTCAGTGTTTAGTGCTCCATCCCTCGCTGCAGGCAGGTGGCTGAGGGTGTGGCCAGAGCCACGGGAGGATGAGGGTCTGTGCCCTCACCCCTCTGTCACTCCATCATCCCAAGCTGCAGACATTCCCCCTCTCCTCCCCTGTAATCTCCTGTGAGCTGGATGACATTCCATGAATGTATTTAAACCTATTTCATTTAAGGATGAAATAGGATCTGGTTATTTTTCTTCCTAACGTGTTCCTAACCAGAGATGGAGACAGTGATGGGCTGTGACTTCCCCTGTTGAAAAAAGTGACAAAGGAGCAGGGAAAGTTCTGTCTTTGCCAAGATAGCCAGGAAAAGGGATAATACAGAACAAGGTAAAACCCTCTGTGTGTCCATCATCAAGGAAAGACCATCAAGCCCATTCTTACATGAAATCCTCTTGCCATACTGATCCTGACCTCTCCTCCCCATCCAGAAAAAATTGGTCAAGGCAAAATGAGGTCTGTCCTGCTGATTATCAGCCACAGATTATATAGGTCAGCCTCTGGGCTTGTCTGCTGAATTTCCAGGGTCTGAGAATCCTGGAATCATGAAATGGTTCTGGTTGGAAGAGACCTTTAACATTTATTTCCAGCCCCTACTATGAAATCCTGTCCCTGTCGAAATCGCTGGGAATTTTGCCGTTGTTTTCAGAGGAACTCAGATTTCTTTGCAGGTTTTTACAAGGCTTTGAAGCTGCCTCTCTGAAAGAACCTGTTTACTCCTGTATAAATGCAATACCCATCCCTCAGATATTTATCCTGCTGCACTGTCAAACTGGAGCGAGTGTTGGAAGCAGCACCAATGGCTGAGAGGGCTCAGTGAGTTCTCCCTGCTGATTAAAGTTTAAACCAAGTTTAGACTAAAGCAGAGACATTAATGCATGCAAAAGTTGAATATTTAAACCTGAATACATAAAGTCTTTACTGGGAAAAAGCCTGTGAGGAGATAAAGGGAGGTCTCATCACTGTTTGTCACTGATGTCACCTCCCAGTTTGTGCAGTGCCAACGGGTCACACTTCCCCACTCTGAAGTTTGCTGTCCACTGAGCATTCCTCCTGCCCTCTCATTTTCCAGCAAATTCCAGGAATACAGGCACTGGGGAAGTTTCTGCTGCTTGCTGTGAAGTTCCTGGCTGGGAGGAGCTCTCCAGGCGCATCCCTGACGAATGTAACCCAGTTGTGCCTGTGGATCTGTCACCACTCCTCTCAGATTGCAGCCTCATGCCATCCCAAAATAGCTCTGCAGAGACATTAGTGCATAGCTTGTACCTCTCTGCCATATGCTGGGGATAAAGGAATCTAATTGGGCTGCCTTTTTTGCATGTATTATAATGTTTGAGCTTCGGTTCCTGCAAAATAATTCTTTTTGCTTTCAACAGCAACAGCTAAAATATATTTGACTCGGCTTATGCAAACAACCATCCCTGCCCTGCTTTTAGCTTGATTAATGCACTGAAGGAAAAGATCTCAGAGGAAGATGGAACATAAATCTTAAGCTCATTTTTGGGTTGGCTTCTTTTTTTTTTTTTATTAATTAGTTGATTTTAAGAGCTATTTTAATCATGGTATCAACCCTTTTGCAATGGGTTAGTCATCTGTTGAAATCAGATCTTCTCTGCAATTGCCACCACTGGAGTTCAGTTTGAATAAATCCCCAAAAGATCCAGGAGAGGTGGATCTGGTGCAGAACTCACCTGGTGCCCTGAGCACCCTCCTGACCACTTCCCACGTGTGCCAATACTTCCAAAATGTGGTGGAAAATTGCATCTCTTTAGCTGTGCTGCATTTTAAAGCGAGTCCTTGGGACAGAAGCCTCAGTGCCACAAGCAGCAAAATGCAATTTATCCCTGGCACAGCAGTGCCTCACATCCATGTGTGATTGTGTCCAGTTAAAAGAGTTTGCTCTCCCATCCAGGCAGGAAATAAAGCACTTAGATGGAAGTGATGTGTCAAATCACTCCTCGACAGCACGACTCCAGGATCAGATTATGCTTTCCAGTTAATCCAGAACATGAAAATCTGTCACAGAATGTTTTCTCAATTCTTTTCTCAGTTATAGCTGTTATTTGAAGAAATGATCAAATATGAGGAGGAAAATCATGAGCAGCATCTGCTTAGAAAATAAAGCGGGGACTTAACTATGCCTCGATACCATCAAATGAGTCTCTCCATGGCTGGCTCTCCAGGCATCACTGTAGTAAACATGATTAAAATAGCAGAGAAAATGCTGAGAGTGCTTGAACAACATCTGAAACAGCTCCTTTATTTCCTTGCTTCTGCATGGGATGTGTGTGAAGGAGCCACGTGAGTTTTTGTGCTTTGTGTCCACATTTCCACGCCCAGCTGGTGCTGGTGGGGCCATTTGGAGCTGCTTTTCATAAACACTTGTACTTTATAATTGTTTTTTTCATTTCCCTTTTTTTGGACTTTTTTGCCAAAGTGATGCTCTCTCAAAGTTCTCTTTGTCTTCCAGCACAGACCTTTCTTCAGTGCTGCTGTCCCAGTGCTTTTATTTGTGGCATTTTTCAAGCACAACCCAGCAGCAGAAGATGCTTTGCATCCTACAAGTTGCTCAGATGTGAAGTTATTGATCAAACGTCTGAGGCACAGCATCTTACAGAGGAAAATCAGGATTATTAGCACCTCTGGGGATCTCTGTCCTTATGTGCAGCCCTTTTGGAATCCTCCTTCCATCCCATCTGCTCCAGGCTTGCTGGCAAGTGGAAAAGCCAAGCATCTGCACTGCACTTGTTTGTGTGCACATCAAAGTGCTCCAGTGGTCAGAAGTTGTGTCTCTGGTGGAGCTGAATTTGATATTTTGTTCTGCTCTTTCTCCCTGATGAGTTGCACGACCAAGGGGAAACCGTTCCAAAATATAATCAGGAATATTTGATATTGTTTGGGTCATTCCCTCTACATGGTGGGACACTTTTAAGTTTGCTGAAGGGCAGGGAGGTTCCTTTGTCCCACTTGCCACTCACTGCCACCCCCTTTTATTTATTATTTTGTCAAAAACTGAAAGTTTGGGTGAAGGGAGCAGGAGGCGTTGGTGCAACAACCAAATCCACAGCAGGAAATTTAGTGAGTTGCCAATTTATGGTCATCTAATTGGCTCAGAAAGAATTGGAATGTTTCTAAATATCCTCCTGCAATCAATGGTGACTGCCTTTATTTTGGGCCTGGGGCAGATTGAAATTGAGACAATAAATGAGAGTGTCTCATTCCAAAAGAATGAGAGTTGGCAGCTCTGCACAGGCTCTGCTTTTGGGGGAGGAGGAGGAGGAGGAACAACCAAGGGCTGAGGTTCCCCCTTCAGAGAGGGTTGGGGAGATTAAATATTTGTCAAATCAACCTCTGGTTTGCTTTTTATATGTAAAAAAATGCTTAATTTTCCTCTGCCCAAGTTCACAGGCACTGGCTGGAGATTAAGTACTGCTGAGAGAGCCCTAAGAAAGGGAAAAACCAGAAAAAAATTCCTACTTTTTAAATCTGTTTCACACTAAACCCCTTAGAGAATTCAGATGCGTGTAAAATGTTTGGAGATTCTCCGTTTTCAGCCACCATTAACTAAAAATTCCTGGAACTAATGGTGTTTCAGATCAGCATCTTTTTTATCAGACTTTCACCCTTCCTAGAGAGCCACGACCTGTCTGTCACAATTTAACACACCTCAGCTGAGAGTGGGGTGCTAAGAGCCCGGCAAACCGTGGAGTGAGGGAATTTGGGAATTTTATGGCCCTGAAAGATGTGGGAACATCGATCCCTCCCCACTCCAGCAGCCTTCAATGCCACGCTGCCAAAGAAGATTTAAAGCTGGGAACAGATGCAGGGTCCCCCTGACTCCCAGGCACGTTCCCCCGTGCACATGATCCCTTTTGAAGTGCTCCTGGTGCTGGAGGTGGAATTTGTTTGGTATGAGCTGGAAATGGAAATAGCCCTGCAAACACAGGGACAGATGGCAAAATCCCACTTGGAACGTGGGGCCAGCGGAGCGGCCGCGGTTTGTTTGCACTGCAGGGCAGACAGCAGACACTGAGTGTCTGCACAGCAGCTGGGCCAAAGAATCCCCCAACCTCCCGAGAGCAGGCAGCCCTCACCTGGGTGATTCCACACAGAAAAGAGTCTGGGAGCCAAGGGGAAGCTGTGAAATTTGGGAATGAATGGGGGTTTCTGGGATATTGATGGGGTTTTACAGCAGAGCACGCGTGGAGCTTCGTCAAGTGAAGGTGTTGGGGTTTTAATGCCAGGGACATTTCTTACTTGCTGAAAGTTGAATGATGTGTTTTCTTGAGGGAATTTTGCATTTCTTTTTGTTTTGTTTTGTATTTAAAGTATATTTCAGAAGAGGCTGGACAAATTATGGGCTCTCATGTGAGTCCAAGTCAACGATCGTTGCAAACTTTTGAAGTGATTGCTTTAGTTTTAAAACAATTTTTTCTCTCTTGAAATGAAACATAAATACATAAGAATCTAATAACTGGAGTATGACCAGAATTAAGGAAAGGATCCAAGTGCCTTTCCTCTTTAAGTACCAAACATAATTAATAAGTGAAGCAATATTTAATCTTTAGTGTGTGCTGGATGTTGTGCTCTCCTTTTTCCTCTGCTCTTTCCCTGCCATGCTGGATTTAGTGCTCTGCTCACACCCTGGGCACTTAAAGCTGATGGCAAATTTTGTTTGAAAACAATATTAAGCTGAAACCACCAGACCCTGTGTCCAGCATTGCCCTGCAATCCCTACATCTGCCTGACTTTTCCTACATCTTTGCATCCGGCCAAATTCCCTGAGCACATTATTTGGGCTCTCAGGCCCTGCTTTCCCCACCCAAGGCCCTAAAGAGCAGCAGATTTTGTTTCAGATTGCCATGACAAGGGCCCCAAATGTGAGCCATGGAAAGGAGGCTGCTATGAGGTTTGCAAAAGGTTGTCTTTTTTTTTTTTAAATCTCAAAGTGCTTGGATTTAATTGAAAGTGAAATTCCTAAGGGGGGGACACTGAGTGGGGGCTGTAGAAAATTAACTCCTTTTAATGGAATGTGGCTTGGCTGCAAAACTTGTTCACACTGGTGTGAGGCTGAGTGATGTTGTCAGTGCGTGCACGTGTGTGCAGAGAGGTTTGATAGATAAATCTGTGTACAGAACATATTTAATCCTGGGGTTCTTGTCTTTTAATCACTAGGTCTTGCTCTGTTTCCCAATGCAGAAAAAACTCCTCACCTCAAAGGAAAAGTATTTTCAGATTTGAGTAATTGTTAGTCACAAACTATGATCTAGATGCTTTTTCATCCTGTAGTAGGAAAAGAAAGGGTTATATGGAAATCCTGAGTGAAAAAAGAACTGAGTTTATTGAAGTAAAGAATTTATCTCAAGCCCATAGCAAAGTTTTGAATACGAAGAAGTGAAGCAAATCCCAGGGGTAGGAAAAATTACAGACAGCACAGGGCTATCTTTATTTTATCCAGGTTGTTGATTCCAATCTGTGTTATTCTTCAAGATACAGAAAAAAAGAAAAGTGTGAGTTTAAGTCTTTCCTATTACAGATAAATCCTATCATTATGTCCTTTCCATGATATTTTGTCTGCCAGGCTCATTTTATAATATATTAGGAAAGCACTTTTTTCTACTGTGATAAGAAGGTGGTTTAAAAAAAAAAACCCAAACCACATACAAGCCTTATTCCTGATTCATTTATTCTGCTCATTGTTTTCTCTGTATAATTCCTGCAGGAGACACGGCCAGGTCAGACCTGATGGTGGGAAAGAGCCCTGCTTGACAAAGGCTGTTCTCTTCTCCTGCATTCCCAAACACAGGGATGGACTTTTCTGGGAGCTCCCATTCAGCTCCAGGCCCACAGGACCTGGCAGGCTGTTCCCAGGGTCACTGTTTCCCAGGAATCCCCCACCCCAGAAATATGGGCTGAGCTCTTTGTTCCTAGAAGCACACCCAAAATTTCATTGTGCTGCCCTGAATGTTGTTTGCTTATGCCAAGGCAGTCACTCGAGGCTGGATCAATGACCCACTTGTTCATTTGGTGTTTTAAGGACATTAAACTGGCTAAATATTAATGAACCTGGTGGGCTTTGTGTGCACTGAACTTTTCCATTATACCCTTCAGGGAACGTGGCCCAGAACACAAGAAATTTGCTGTCCCTGCAGCTTGGGGAGGGGATTGGGTGACAGAAATATTGTTCTGTGTTTAGGGCAGAATCCCAGAGAAATAACCTTTATCTCCCACGTGCTGGTGCTTGGCTGTGTTTGCAGTGCAATGTGGCAATTGCTCCTTGGGTGATCAGAGATGAATAAAATGAGGAATAGAAGGTGAAATGGCACATCCAAGGTGAAGAATCTCATAAATGGTCAGGTCCAAAGGTGCTGTTGTGGCTCCCTCATCTCATCCTGTGCCCAGAAACTGCTTGAATTAAAACAAACAAAACACAGCAGAAAGGCTACAGCTCTGAAGAAGAGGAACCTAATAAAAGTCCCAGAATGGCTTGGGATAGAAGGGAACTTAAAGCTCATCCAGTGCCACCCCCTGCCATGGCAGGGACACCTTCCACTGTCCCAGGCTGCTCCAAGCTCTGTCCAGCCTGGCCTTGGGCACTCCCAGGGATCCAGGGGCAGCCACAGCTTCTCTGGACACCGTGTTCCCAGGCCACTCCCCACTCTCCTGATGCCTCAGGTTTTATTTTTTCTGTTTTTCAGCCTCTGAGCTGCTTTAGTGTGCAGTTCTGAGCTTCACATTAAGTGCTGCTGAGCTCTCTGCACAGAGCAGGGAGACAAAACAATTCCTGCTCCAGCTGGGGACCAAGGACAAATGATCCAAATCTCAGGCCAAGAGCACAAACAAGGTGGGCTGGAGAGAGAAAAACAAGCAGGATGGGAGTGCATGGGCTAAAGCTGGGATGGGACAATGAACTGCAAGGTGCCAATGGAGCAGAACTGATCCAAGGCAGAGACCCCGTGCCCGCTGGGGCATTTTGGGACCATTTTGGTTGATCTTGGCTGCAGCCCTGGCTGGGCTCTTGTGCTGCCCAAGGTGGATCCATGGAGGAGATCCTTTGAAGAAATCCCTGCTTTCTTCTGGAACTCTTCCCAGCCTCTGCTCTAGGGCAGCCTCTCAAGGCATCACTCCCAGCCAGGAATTCCCATTTCCCAATATCCCATCCATCCCTGCCCCTGGCTGTGAGAAGCCATTCTCCCTTGTCCTGTCACTCCAGGCCCTTGTAAAGAGTTTTTCTCCATTTTTCCTGTTGGTTCCTTCATGTCCTTCAAGGCCACAATGAGGTCACCCCAAAGCTTTTCATCTCCAGGCTGAGTTATCCCAATTCCCTCAGCTTTTCCTCTTAAAACACAAACGATGAGCAAAGCAGCAATGCTCCATGGCTGACATTACCAGTGGGCTGGAAATGCATAAAAATTCAGCCTCAATTTCACCTGCAATGCTCCATTATTGGAAAAAAAATACAGAAACCCAATAACACAACTTCCATGTGGTGCTTCACCTTGGAGAAAGCATGGAGTAGCACCCAAATTTTAAGTAGTCTGAGAACAATCTGCCCTGAAGGAGATCCAAGTTACACAAAATTACCAAGCCAAGTTGCTTGGAAGACCAAACAACAGATCAGTGGAAATGGATTTTGAGTTCAGAGGGACTTTAAAAAGGAAAAGTGGAAAAAAGATTGCAAGCCAACAGAGAAAAGCAGACGTGTGCCTGGAGAAATGAGAACTGAACTCGCTCTGTGCCTCCTCCTTGTGTGGAACAGATGCAGTGCATGTTTTATCAGCCCTGAAGGACTTGTGCGTGGTGCCTGATGGCTCTGCAGCTGCACCTGCATCTGCACCCCGTGATTCCTGGAGTTACAGATTCCAACAGCTGCTCTGGGGGCCCATCCTGGTGACTCAAATCCTTGGGAAGACACCTGTGCAGCAGGGAGAGGAATTGTAGTGAGGTGAGAACCTCTGCTGGGGGGGTTGTGGGTTAAATTTAGCTTTTCAGAGTAGACTTGAAGCAGGAAAAATGGTTTGTTTTGTAGGGGAAAAGGGAATATTGGAGGAAAGCATGAGGACAAGCTCCAGGTGGCTGTGATGTTTGAAACAGAAACACCCAAATCTCCAAAAGTTCAGCCTGTGATGGGAAGACTGGCAGCACCTGTCACCAGGAAAATATATATCTTTATTTTTGCTCTACATCCCTGGAGATCTGGGAACAGGGTGCCCAGAGGAGCTGTGGCTGCCCCTGGATCCCTGGCAGTGTCCCAGGCCAGGCTGGACAGGGCTTGGAGCAGCCTGGGACAGTGGAAGTGTCCCTGCCCATGGCAGGGGTGGCACTGGATGGGCTTTAGGGTCTCTCCCATCCCAAACCCACTCTGGGATTCTGTGATAAACAAAGTCAGCCTTGGCAATGCTTTCCATTCCACTCAGGCATGCAAAGCAATTAATTAGTTAATTAACTATTGCAGAGCTCCTGACAGACTTGATTAACGATGTCAAAAGCAGAGAGCTGGATAAAAACCTGGCAGGAAAAATGAGGTTTGGGAGAAGTAAACTGGAGGAGCTGCAGCCCTGGCAGTGCTGGGGGTGTGCAGTGCCCCTTCCCTTCTCCCTGGCAGCAAAATTATTTTGCAGATTTCTGTGCAAGCCCAGCCCCTCTGGAGCTGTGCTGCTCCCTGGTTATCCTGAGGTTGTCCCTGCTTTGGTATCTGAGCTCTCCTGGTGGGCTGCAAATTGTTCTAGATAAATGGTTGCATTTATTTTCTCCTCACACTGAGTCCAACCACCTGCTTTTCTCTGCTGCTGCAGGAGCTTGTAAAACACTCCACACTCCATGGATTTTTGAACTGGAGCCCATAAACATGGCAGAACAAATTTGGAGCTAATTTTACAGTGGCACAGGTTGCCAGCAAGGACCATTAATTAAAGAAATCTTTCCTCTGTCATCTGTAATAATCCTGATTAAAGGTTTTCCCTTCTAGATCTCTCAGATACACTCTGTGTGTGAACTTGCATGGGCTGAAGCAGAGCTAAATAAACCATTTGAGGTTTTTCACCTTTTAAAAACTCCTCTGAGCTAAGATCCACCTTCAGACTTGGTGACATTAATGATTTCAGGGAAGCAGGAGCCACAGTGCTGCACCTCCTGGTATTTATCCCAAAGATTCCCTGTTGCCTCACAGGGCTGTTTTCCAGCTGAAATGTAATTTGGAATAACATTACAGCATTAATAACATGCATTAAATGAGCTGAGGATTGTTGGACTATAAATCAGTAATTAATATGGATGCACAAAGGTATATTTTGACTAAAAATATTAAAATATATTTGAAATACAATATATTTTATTAAAAATAAGGTATATTTTGTCTAAAAATAAGGTATATTTTTTACTTTTTATCTACCAGGGTTTGTTATTTCTTAAAGCATGAAAACTGGGATTGTTCTGAGTGAGGATTTGATCCTGCTGTTTTAATTGGTAAATTGCTAAAGCTTTGGAACTGCCTAGGGAATTTTGGAGTCCCCATCCCTGGAGGTGTCCAAGGAACAAGGTGGGGATCAGGCACACCTTGGACTCTGATCCTGGAGGGATTTTCCAACCCAAATGATTCCATGATGTTGTGGCTCTGTAATTGTCAGTTGCAGCACTAATAAATGGAATTATAGGAATAAACCTCAGGTTCCCAGGTTTGGAATGTTTGTCCCGTGCCTCTAAGCTGAGTTTTAGCCATGGACACAAATGATAAGTCAATGTTTATTCACATTTCTCGTGGCAGAAAGGAGATTTTCCTTTGGGGTGAGATTTTGCTGAGCACTTTGTTTGACTTTATTCTTCTCATCGGCATTTCCTGTATTTCTTCACCTTGGGAAGGGGCTCCTTGGAGCCTGCAGAGCAGCCAGAGCAGCTCCCTCTGAGCCACTGCAGATTTTGGGCAGGAAAGGGAGGAGCTGGAGAGGTGCTGGAGGGATGAGTTTCTCCAGCAAAGGGCTACTGCAAAAAATAAAGGTCAATGGCAAAGGCCAGAAGGTCAAAGACTGACTGGAGAGAGTACAGAGTGTGAATCAAGCCAAAACAATTAGGGGAATCACAGAAAAGTAGATTGGAATTTTTGGTAACAATTCCTCTTTTAGCAAGGTCAGGCATATGTAGTAACACACAACAGCAATGAGAATTTGTTGTATTTCAAACATGATTTCTGTTAACATCTGCTAAAATTTGGTTTAAGCCTTCTTGATTACACTTTTACCATTTTTCTCAGTGCCTTTCTAAGCAGATTTTTTCATCAGAAAAATTACAATTACAAAAAAAAATTGCAATTACAAGGCAGTTTTTTCATCTCATGACACTTCAAAAGGGAATTTTCTATTTCTTAAACAAAATTACTTGAACTACCTTTCAGACAGAATAATCACTCACTGGAATAATAAAAAAACCCATGAATTTTGTGGCACTTAAGGACAGGGGTTAGTGGTGGGCTTGACAGTGCTGGGTTAGGTTGGACTCAATGATCTTTGGGGCTTTTCCAACCTGAACAATTCCATGTTTCTGTGGCTCTAAATGTAGACAGGAGATAGATTTCTAAATGTTGCATTTATAAATATTTTAAGAATTCAGGAGTGGACCATCATTTAGTTATTTTTTGCTGTTTGATACCCTTAGTCTGTGCTTCCTGTAAACCTCATTGGGATGTTTTGGTTTGACTTTCTGAGCTCCACGTGTACCCAGGCTGTGAATGTCTATTAATGCCTATTTGTGTCTGCAAATGTCCACTGTGGCCATTAATGTGTCTGTTAAATCCCAGTGCCTTCTGATATGGGAAAGAGGCTGTTTTGTGAGATAAAGTGGGTGTGTGAATGCTCTCATTTATCAGGGGCCGTTGAGACTGATAAAGGGAGTGGGACAGGGAGTGTTGGTGATGACTCTTGGTGCAGCTCCTGTGAACTGACATGGGTGGCATCACATTTGTTGAACTAAATTGGTGCAGAACCCCAAAAACTCAATGATTTTGTTCTCTATGCCAGACTTAACCCATGCATTGAGATCAGCAATGAGGGCAGTGAAAGATCTGGTTTATATTTACAGTAAATAGCATTTAATTCCCTTGTCACAGGATTGCCCATCCCTGTCCTCACTGATACTTTATTTTACACCCCTGCTGCATTCAGGGAAATATTTATTTCCACTGTTGGTTCCTCAGTTTGAGAGGTTTGGGTAATGTCCCCTGCACTGAGCTGCAGGTTCAGCCAGGTTCCTTCAGAGCACTCAGAGTGAATTAACCCCATTCTGAAGCAGAACTTCCTCTCCCTCTAAGAGCCATAATTTGGGATTCTGAGCACATTCAGCCCACCTTGGGAGCACACAGAGCACTCCCTTTCACTGAGGGAGCACAAACTCGTTGCCCTGCTTCGCAGGAAGCTTCTCACTTCCACAAAGTTCAGCCAAACTCCTCCTCATCTTCTGACAGCTCTTGTGGTTCCAAATCAAATCACTCCTTATCTCCTTCCGTTCGTCTGATTCCACTTTCTTCCTTCTCCTGACACGCTCGTTTTGGCAGAGCAGCACACTCTGCCAGTTTGCCATCTGGTGCTTCTCCTCTTGTACGGCGTCACTTCTCTGAAGAGACTTTCCACTGCACTTCAGAAACTTGCTTCAGCTTTCCCCAGAAATCTCCTGCGGGATTTTGTCCACTCAGCTCCAAACTGCCTTTGGCCGCTCTCTTTATGCGTCGGGAGGACACTAAATTGAGGTGTTTTGTGGAAGTGCTGAACATACTGCAGCTATTTTGTCCCGCTGGTGAAAAATCTCTGACAGTTTTTCTAAAAACAAAAATCATTTGAATTCACTAAAAATGTATATTCTGCCTGTCCTTGTAAAAATGTAAAGATTCCTGTGGAGTAACAGCCACAATTGGATGCGTGCTCCGATTGCAGCTCCCTGCTGGAGAAAACTGTGTGTTTTTATATACAGTGACTAAATGCAAACACTTGCACATTTAGAATTTCTTATTTTACTCCAAAGCTTTGAACAAAAGCCTTCTAATTAACAAGGTGCTCTTAATTTCGTGTCTGTTGTTTCAGCAGACTAAATAAATCCCTGTCAGTAAATATTTATGATTGATTTGCTTTGAGAAATGCATTTTTTGGTCTGATTCCTCTTATTCTTTGACAGACAAATAAAATAAGCATATAGCATCGACTTCTGCTCTGTTACATTTATGCAATGAATTAAAAAGAAAAGTATAAAACAGAACAGAAATGGCCTCATTATATAAAATTTGCTGGCCCATTATGTATAATTTGCTTAAATCTTTTGAGACAGAGTTACAGGTCTCACACAGCCATGACTGCAGCAGCTCTGTAGCTTAGAAAGTACATTTTCCTGTGTTAGTTTTTATTCACTAGTTAATATGCTTTAACATTTTCTACCAAATGTCTTGTCTAAACTATTTTTAAAAGAGCTCACATTCTGCTACCAAAAGTCTAGTTCAATATTGCAGTGAAACCCAAGAAATCTGGAGGCAAATTTGACATCCTCAACTGAGATGCTCTTCCTTTGTGCTCTGCATTGCTGTGCAGCCTCAGTGTCCTATAACAGGGACAAATTTAAAGGAGAGATTATTATCATATTTCCATCCCCATGAATTCACAGGATTCCTCGTGTGAATGAAGAAAGAAAATAGTCAAGCCAAGTTCTCCTTGTGTTCTAAGTCTCAAAGATAAAACAAATGCTGCTGAACATAAGGTTTTAAGGCCAAATCCAAAAAAGGATTTAGCAGTGAGGCAGACTTCAGTGCCTAAATCCAAAACTGCACGACCAAAATATCATCAGCTCCACTGTGGAAGTAATGAAACTGTCCTGGCTGTCCCCCTGCTCTCTGAAATTTCGGTGGTTTTCAGCTTCCCTGTGTGCTCAGCTGCCTCAGCTTGTTGGGGAGGGATGTCTGGCTCCCTCTGGAAGCCAGCAAGGAGAGGAATGGCTCGAGGATCCTCGGAGCACATCCTCCCACACGCTGGCAGGCTCGGGCCCCACAGGACTCACTGTAACTCTCTTTTTCCAAATGTTCCGGGTGGAACTGGCTGTGGTCCCCCCTTCTCCACACCTTACAGCCAGGCTTTTGGGGAGGTTTGGTCAGGACCAGCTTCTTCTCAACACAAGTTCTGTGAGGAATGGCTGAGGGAGCTGGGGCTGCTCAGCCTGGAGAAAAGGAGACTCAGGGCTGCCCTCATCACTCTGCACAGCTCCTGAAAGGTGCCTGGGCTCAGCTGGGCTTGGGCTCTCTCCAGGAACTGACAGAACCAGAGGACACAGCCTCAGCTGCACCAAGGGAAATACAGGTTGGATATGAGGAAAAAGTTTTTTACAGAAATGGTGATAAAGTTCTGGAATGTCCTGGCTGGGGAGGTGGTGCAGTCACCATCCCTGGGTGTGTTTAACAAAGCCTGGATGTGGCACTGGGTGCCAGGGTTGAGTTGAGGTGTTGGGCCTGGGTTGGACTCGATGATTTGAAGGTCTCTTCCAACCCAGTGATTCTGGGAATTCTGTGAATTCTCTGTTGTCACCTTCCTGGAGGTCACCCTGGCATTGTCCATCCCAGAGTGAGTGGCTGGAGCAGTGGGCTGGAGATGGAGGGGGTGGCTTTGTCCCCTAAAGCTTTCCTTGGGATTTCACCTCTGCGTGGGGATTAATCCAAGGTGAATTTCACCAGAGATGGATCTGTACCACGTGTGGGCACAGCTGGAGAGTCCTGCACACTGAAACACAAACTTTAACAACTTTTTGGTGTCACTGTTTGCCATGAAAAGCATCAAGTCCTGGCATCAAGGTCAGACTCCAGCACTTGCTATGGAAGGTGTGAATTTGAAGAGCTGGTTTTGCTCGTAACCTTTCTCCTTTCAGTTCTCTGGTTTTGTCACATGGCAGCACAAGGAAAAGCAGAGAAATCCTCCCCCACCAGGCTGGTAGTCCAGGAATTTGAGTATCCCATTGTGAGGGGTGTTTTGTGCTCCCTTTGTCTTTCATGGAATCCCAGAATGGTTTGGGTTGGGACCTTAAAGATCATCCAGTTCCAACTCCCCTGCCATGGGCAGGGACACCTTCCACTATCCCAGGGTGCTCCAAGCCCCGTCCAACCTGGCCTTGGACACTCCCAGGGCCTCACCAGCCCCACAGGGAAGAATTTAACCCTCACATCACATCTAATCCTACTCTCTGTCAGTGTCAACCCCCATCAGGCACTGGAAGACCAGAATTAGGTCACCCCAGATCCTTCTCTTCTCCAGGATGAACAATCCCAATTCCCTCGGTGTTTTTTGAAGGCTCAGAAGGACAGGAATTTGGAAGACATCAACATCTACGTCACAAGTAGAGGATCTGATGACCTGGTTATTATTTTAAAAGTGTTGATTCTTGCTTTCTCCCCAAATGCTGTGACCAAAAGTTGTGTTTTTGTTATCATCTCTGAGGTCTCTGGGAATCTGCAGGATTTCAGAAAAGCAGAGTTTATCCCTGTCATGCTGAAATGTCCTTATTGTTACTGGGGGAAGGCAGTGCTAATGTGTGAGAAATATCTGATTCATTTCCAAAGATGTTTCTGATTTGGGAAAGAAACCGTTGGAGGTTGTTCCAAAGGAGCTCAGGGTAGGAATTTCTGATTCTTTAGTATTCTCTTTAGTTTCCTTTAGTTGAGAATTCAACAGGGATTTTCTTTAAAATGCTCTTGCAGTGGTACTGATTGATTTCCTGTCAAATTTATGGATTGTACAGTGGCAGGAGGAAGAGATTTCTCCCAAAGGATATAATTTGTTATCAGAATCTTGGGGGTTTGTTGGACTTCTGATTAAAGAATAACAGAATTTGGGATTGCTGCATCTTCCAAGTGTGATGTGCTGACATTTCAACATCTGTGTGCTGCTTTTACTCTTTGATGTTCAGATTATGTCTCTATTACTGGAAAGAAGTTCTTTTTTGTGGTGTGATTTCCAAGAGGAGGCAGAAGTACAATATCAGAGTTTAGAATATAAACGTTTGTTTTCAGTGGATCCACTTTTAACAATATTCTAATTAACAAGGTGGTCCTAATTTCAGGCCTGTTCAACAGCCACAGGAAAAAGCTCTTTACACCCTATTAGGAGGAACCCTCATAAGGAATTCCACAGCAAATATTAGCCTAAAATTACTTCTTTTAAGTGATGAGTTCATATTACAGAATAAAATCTTTAATGAGCTCAAGGGAGCTACAGTTCAAAGATGCATCTGGTTTTTAAACATTGAAACTGTTTCTTCAACAATCAAATACAGAGCACGGAGGAGATGTTGCTGTGCTCAGTATCTGAACCTGTCTTCAGGGTGGCCTTTTCTGCCTTAAATTTGTGTCCTACAGCCCTTTCCAGCAGACCCAGCTGCAGGACATTAAAAACCTCGTAGTGAAAATGCTTCATGCAAGTAGAGAGACAACAGCAAACGAGATGAAAATGGAATTAGATGGTTTGTGCTGGGCTGTAACGTAGGCTTGCACCAAGTGACTGATTTGCATTTTGTCAGCCCGACTTTTTCAAGAGCCTGAAACATTTCTGGCCACGAGAGGCTGGGTTTTATAACTGCAGGGCTGGATCCCTTCAAGGCTTTGGGGCCTCGTCCTGTGGTAAATGAGAGAACGTCCACTGACTTCAGCTGGAAGGGGATCAAGCCCTTTAGACATGCAATGAAACATCTCTCTAAAGCCTATGAACTTGAGCCCGGTATTTATCAAGCCTGTGTCATATTATATGTTGAAATCAGGCAACAATTGTGTTTTCATACGGCTTTGGCAAGAAACCAGGAGGGACTCGGGGACTTCACTGATTTTCTCATGGAGAGAAGCTGGAGGAAATATTTTTACAACACCCCATAGGGAGAAACGTGGTGGTTTGCTCCCCGTTGTCTGTGGTGTTCCTTGCTGTGGTGCTTGGCCCTGGAGGGGCTCTTCTCTCCATTTCTTCATAGTTAATATTTTAACCAGTATTTAAGGGTGGAAAGACCCCTCAGTTCCTCAAGGACTGCAATAAATCGATCTGTCTGGGCCACTGCTCCTCCATCAGCTCCTGTGCTCTGTGGTGAAATACCCCAGGACGTGTGTTAAGAGGTTTTATTGGTACAGTGGTGTGGTTGCTTTCTGTGCACTGCTGAAATGAATTGCTGAGTCTCATTTAACTGAAATACACGTTTTCTCACACTGGTCATGGATAAATTTAGTCTGGGGATCAACAATGCTGAAAAAGAGAAAACGGGTATTTTCCCCCAATATTTGCATGATGCTAAATGTGCTATTAAAATGGTGAGATTTAGGAGATGGACCTAATGGACTGTAATAATATATAATCCATCCCTGCAAGATAATCTCTGTATTCACAGGACTGTCACAGTCATATGCAAGTCATCCACTGAGATCACTGTAATCAGCCCACTGTCAGTGTTTCTTTTCATTTCCAAATGCATATCTCGGGTCTGTCTCCATCTGCTTTGGCCAAACACCGAGGCATTTAACAGCTGAAAGATAACATCTTCTGATAGGGTTTATCATTAAACCCGTTTCTTGTTTGTTTGGATGTTATCTCCTGCGAGATTGATAAAGCATTCAAAACCTATACAGAATATAAATTGCAAGAAGAGGCATTTGAATATGCCAGCAGCTTGCTCAGTGCTGGCCTCGGTGGGGACATTTGCAGGCTTTGAGGTGCCATCTGTGCAGGGGCTGAGAGGGGCCCCAGCAGTTCCTGGGACAGACGATGACATTCCTGCAGTTTTTTGAACTCAACGCTGTTTTGTGTCATTGTCTCTGAGTTTTGCAACAGCAGAGAACCAGGGAAGGGAAAGTGTGGGAACACCAGCAACAATGGTTGTCTGAACGCTCCCAAAAGGCCCGGAGGCAAATTCTATTAATTAAAAGAAATAGGAAACTCAGTGGGTCTGCACTTCCCTGGGAGCTGCAGTGTGTGGGGCAGAGCTTCGGTGCAGGGCTGCTCTGGGGCTGGCAGTGGGCAAGGACTGCTTTGATTTCCCTGCACTGGCTCTGGGTCCTGCCTTCTGCTTGGTCCTGTGGGGCAGAGGTGAGGCTGTGTCCTACACGGGGCTGTGTCCTATAGGGCTGTGTCCTACAAGGCTGTGTCCTACACAGGTGATTTGTCCTACACAGGGCTGTGTCCTGGAGGGCTGTGTCCTACAGGTGCTGTGTCCTGCAGAGAATCTGTGTCCTACAGGGCTGTGTCCCACTCAGGTGCTGTGTCCTACACAGGTCTGTCCCCTATAAATGAGCTGTCCCTTACAGAGGAGCTGTGTCCTACACAGGTGCTCTGCCCCCCAGCTTTTTCACAGCCCTGCCAGAGCCCCATGCCCCCTGAGATGGAGATTCCCAGCTGGTTCCTTGAGGCTCCTGAGGAGCAGGAAATCCTCTGCCATATCTCCTTTCCTGGTAGCAATGGGCTTATCTCAGGTGGCTGTGGGTCACAGCACGAGGCTCCTTATGGGGTGGAGGTGGCTGTGTGGCTGCCCTGGTATTGGGACACTCACTCTGGGAACCCCCAGCTTGCCTTTCCTCTGCTGGGAGCTCACCTGAGCCTCACTGTGCTCAGGCTGCTCTCAGGCATCCTTGCCCTCTCCGCTCCCCTCCTGTGTCTCCTCCCAGAGGCACCAGAAGCTCCAGAGAAGGTATTTTTATAGCCTACATTGTCAAAGTGCTCCTAAAATTTGGCTGTCCCTTTGCTGCCATATGTCCCTGGCAACTTGCTGACGCTGAAGCAAGCCCCCCTGACAGCCAGCACAGAAGCTGTCAATCACAGCCACATCCATCCAGTCACTTGACAGGCCCCAGGGACCACCTGCTCATGGGAATGACTCCTTTCCCTCATCCCCCAAAAGCTGTCCCCGATCAAACACCTGCTCTTTCCTGGATCCCTAACTCCTGCCACATTTCTCTGCTCCTCCTTCCATCACCTAGAAAGAAAATCAAAATCCAAGCACTACCTGTCAGTGGTAGTAGTGGGCATAAAGGGGAACAGCTTTAGCAAAGTGTGGTTCTTATTGATCTTCTTGGCATGACTTCCCTGAGCGTTGAGTTTCTCGTTCCAAAGTCACTTCCAGCTCCTATCTGAAATTAGATTTTAAATTTGGTGGCGCCCTTTGTGTTTATGAGCTCCCAAAATTTGCACAAGGATCTGGCTTTTCCTCATAGCCTCGAAGAGCTGCTGCAAAGAACTGTAGAACTTTTGATGTAGAAAGACCGTGAAAATGGGAAATGTTGCTGCAAGTAGCTGTTATTGCAATTGATATTTCAATTACTGCTGACTTTATTGTTTGTGTTTGGCTTGAATTTCAGGGCCCCATGTCTTTGGTTTACTCAGATCAAAGATTAGCTGCCTGTGTCTCTGAAGAAAGGAGAGCTTTGTTTCAGGGGTGGCTTCAGAGAGGAAGTTTCACTTGGGTGGCAAGAGCTGGCCCAACAACTCTATTTTTAGGTTGAGAAAAAAAACAAAGCAGAAACCAAAAATAGCCAGATATCGAGCAGATTTGCTTCATTGCAAGGATAAAACACCTACTCCTGAAAATGTAAAGAGAAAACACCTGTAAATTACAGGGGCCACCAAAGACTTGTCCCTGCCATGTCTGCTTTTCCAGCTGGTGTGGAAATTGTCTTTTTCCTCACTTTCTCCCACTGCTTGAGGACAGGAGCTGGAAGAAAATGTCTCTCTTTTTGCAATGTAAAGTTACTGCCAGGTTAGGGTTAGGGTTAGGGTTAGGGTTAGGGTTAGGGTTAGGATAAACTGGCTTGTGGAGGGGTCAGAGCGGCTGGAGGGGCGTGGTGGGGACATGGAGCTGGAGTGAGAGCAGGGGAGGAGGACTTTCCATTCCTGCTGGATTTGCTCACGGATCAGCTGATACATCTAGGAAACCTCTTCTTTTGAGTCAACACCTAAAGATCCTAAATCCCATGTGGATCTAGTCCATGGAAACAGCACCTGGATTAATCTGACCCAATTTAGCAATTGCAGATTTTTTCTTTATGGCCGTGAGTCCCTCACTCTGATTATCAGAGCAGGAGCTGGGTTACAAGTGTTGAGCAGGGGAAATGGGGAATTTGCAGTTCAGAAATATCTACAGACTTTTTAAGGAAAGATGGAAGAAACCTTTACTGTGATGTCTATATTTATTTAAGTCGCCATCTTTATCACCAGTAGAATATCAAAGATATTTAAGAACTCTTCTTGTATATTTGCCTTTTCAGATTACCAATAATCCCCATTTTGTTTGTTCTGTCTGCTCATTAATTGGCCTTTTCCACTTCCATCCAGAGAGGACCTTCTGGTTCCTTTTTCAGGCATCAAGTTCTGCTGCAGCCATTGGTTTTTTGACTTTCTCGTGTGGGTGGTTTAAGTCTTTCTGGGAAGGAATGCAAATTATTGAAGATATTTCAACTTGCCTTTAAAGTCTGATTTGGAAACACTATTTTGATTTACTGACAAATGGGAAAATGTCTGATACAATTCTGGAGGTCTTAAATCTTTAGTTTGTAATTATGATAGCTTCTTTTTTTTTTTTTTTGGCTATAATATATATTCCTTGGCATTATTTAAAATTGTTTTCCTGCTCAGAGGTCAGATGGAAATGAAATGATGTTATCAGAAGCAGCTACAGCATAACTGAGTACAAATGTGCAGGTTTAGGAGGAACATTAATTTGATTAATTCTTGAAAACAAAAAGTAGAGGAGAAAGTGTAACATTGATTAGATGGGTTTAAGGAGAAAATTAAAGACTTTAATTATAACTAGATTTAAATTATAGCTAGAATTAAAGGGCATGAGCATTAATGGTTACTTAGAGAAAAGGTGCCTCCTTTCTTCTTCCCAATTGTATTTTTCAATCATTTTATAATAAAACAATAAAATCTCTCTAGCACATTTTGTTCCAGTTTTTAAAGGTCACCACATTTACACTTTAAGTAAATCAAGATGCAGGGAATGACGTACCCTGGCCAAATATTTTCACCAGCGTAAAAAGGCGTTAAAAAAATCTACTTTTTTAGCCTCTTATTTTAATAATTTAAATTTTTTTTTAACTGGAAAGCTTCAAAGTTCTGTTGTTTCCTTCTGCTCCGTTATGGTTTTCCATGCGATGCTCCCATTTCTCTGTGCTTTGGTGTGGTGGAGCCCCTGGTCCCACTTCCATGGGAATATCAGCAGTGCTCCTGCCTCATCTCCTCAGCCTGGGGCTGGGCAGCCACAGAGCTCCTTAGCAAAGCTTCCAGGACCTCCTGGAGCCACCCAGCTCCTTAGCAAACCTCCAGAACCTGCTGGAGCCACCCAGCTCCTTAGCAAAGCTTCCAGGACCTCCTGGAGCCACCCAGCTCCTTAGCAAAGCTTCCAGGACCTCCTGGAGCCACCCTGGGCCTTAGCAAACCTTCCAGGACCTCCTGTAGCCACCCTGAGCCTGAGCAAAGCTTCCAGGACCTGTTGGAGCCACTCAGCTCCTTAGCAAACCTCCAGGACCTTCTGGAGCCACCCAGCTCCTTAGCAAACCTCCAGGACCTGCTGGAGCCATCCCGGCCCGTGGCACATCAGCCATGGTTGGCCATGAGCCCCCTCTGGAATGGCAGACCAGCCCTTGGCGGGTGGGAAAAGCAGGTCTGAGTGACCACGGTGCCAAATTCAAAGTTTTTGAACTAAAAACAGCACCAAAGAGGCTCAGTGAGGAACTTCTCAACTTCTCAGCTCCAACAAGGAAGGGTGTACCCAGGTGGGGTCGGGCTCTGCTCTCAAGGAAAAAGAACAGGAGAAGGAAGAGGAAATGGCCTCAGGTTACTCCAGAGAGGGTTTAGGTTGGATATTCAGGAAAATTCCTTCATGGAAAGGGCTGTCCTGCCCTGGCTCAGCTGCCCTGGGCAGAGGTGGAGTCCCCTGAAGGGATCCCTGAAATCCCTGGAGGGATTTCGTGTGGATGTGACACCTGGGGACATGATTAATGTTAGCCTTGGCAGTGCTGGTTTTTTGGTAGGACTCAATGAACTTCAAGGTGTTTCTGACCTAAACACCTCCAGGATTCCATGCTGGAATGGACAAAACTGGTCTCACTGTAACTCACTCAAGCTGCTCTTGTGCCATCCGGTCCTTGTGCATCACCAGAGTTCTTTGCCCTGGTAAAATTCCTGCTTTGGCATTTGCTATGATAAGGGCACAGTTTTGTCCTGGTTTCGCTTGTTTTTATCTTTCCTGACCTACTTTTCCTGCTGCAGACCCAGTACATGTGAAGGCGAGCAGAGCTAGGATTCAGTTCTGACTCAAGCAGCCAGAATGAAAAAAAAAAAAAAGAAAAAAAAAATTAGCTGTAAAAAAATCTGGCTGCCAAATCTTTGTTGTTTAGTAATGCGTGACTTGGAAAGAATCCAGACCTGGAGTAAGTTTGCACGGCTCATATTAAGAAAAATACCAACCCAACACCAACCCTCTGCTTCTTTCCTTCTAGCCTGATTTCATCTGGAAATCACCAAGATGCCATAAATATGAGAACCTCCAGCCCCAAATTTCAGAGGCGCTGCTGGGAGCAGAGCTGCTCTGAAGGGAAACTCGATCCCCCAGCAGTAGAAAGGGGTTTGGGTTTATATTTGGGGTTCTGTTTAGTGCCTCGCATGCCTGCTGGGTGATTAGAGCCTTTCCCATTTTCTGGCATGGGGGAAATGGTATGTTAAGACAGGATATAATCCTTTCACACTCCGCAGGCAATGTCACAGTGTGATGTTGGCACCGTGTGAGGCTTCCTTAACCCCACAACATGTTGCACATTCCCTCTTGGCAGCGTTTTCCAGGCTCCAGGCACTAACCCAGGAGTAATCTTGTTACCCAGATCCAACTGGATCTCCGCGGAACGCGGTGCCGGGAGAAACGCGCTCGCAGTCGTTTGAAATTCAATTAAAAAATGTTGGTTCAGTCGTTTCTGGGAGTATGGAGCAGATTTCTTCAGCCTCCTCTTGGAACTGACACTTTCATTGAGAATTTTCTGAAATAACAAACATAAACTGCTGGTGTTCCTTCAGTGCTCGAGTTGCATCTGAAATGCCTTTTGCACCGTGTTTTGTAGATAAATGTCAGCAATATCTTCATTTATCCATACAGTTCGTGCTGCTTGGAGTCCTTATTCCTCCCAAATTGGTCAAAAGGGTTTTTATTTTGGAGAAAAGACACAGCTTGCACAGGTATTTCTTTACTAGATCTCTGCAAGTTTATCTCCCTTCCCTCCTGCATAGCACAAGTGGAATAGAACCTTAAAATGATGAGGTTGGAAAAGGCTGCCAAGATCTTCAAGTCCAAACTTTGACCAAAAGGTTTTCAGAAAAAAAAAAATCATTAAAAAAAAGTATTTTTCCTCAGGAAAAAAAAAACCCAAAAAAACCCCATAAAAATTCCTGAAAAATCAGAGCACTTCACAACAGTGATAAAATGAAGCAAAATAGGTAGCTTTTTCACAATAGATGTTTATTCTCTTACATCTTTCCATTCAATATATCTACTTAAAAGAGAGAAAAGCCCAAGAGGAGGTGGATGTAAATATTGTAATTTTTTTACAAAATATGTTATTCTCCTGCACCTTTCCCTTCAATATATTTATTTATAAGAGAGAAAAAATCAAGAGGAGTTGGATGTAAATATTGTGGCTGGTGCACCTTGGTGATTGTACAGGACTAATTGTAAGAGATAAACTGTAAATACATTTATATTTATATTTATATTTATATTTTATATTTTATATCTTATGTATTATATTTTATATTTATATTTCTATTTTTTATTTTTACACGTTTTGTACCAAATTCTGTGGGAGACAAAGCCAAACCTCTTCCCACCAGCATTTCACAGTACTTAGGTACACTCATCACTTCAAACAATTTCATCAAACTCATCTTAAAACAATTTTTTTCTGCCCAAAACCATCCCAGTCCACTTTTTCCCCTGCTATTTGTCATGAATCAGTAAATGAAAGGAACTGGTCAAACCTTGTGAGTCACTGAGATTTTTAGATATTTGCCTGTGTATTTTGCAAGATTTCTGCTGCTCTAATTAACCACAGAAAGGCAAAGTGTAACTGCTCGAGCCACAAGGGTGAATTTCAGTGACATATCTGTTCAAGAATGGTAGGAAAAAAGACAAAAGGCATTTCTGGACTTTTGGCTCTCCTTGGGCTTTCCTGTGGGTGTCAATCCCAGCAGGGAAAGCTGTAAATCACATCCCAGCTTTTTTTTTTTGTGTGCTCCTTAACCACATTCCTGCCACCAGCGTGCTGCTCACGTCAACAAATAACAGCTCAGATTAATTAAAATGGCTAATTGCATTTGAAATGCTGATTTATTTGTGTATGAAAACACATTCTTTACAACAATCCTGAGGTTTGAAGGTTTGTTGTTGGGTTTTTTGCCCCCAGCCTGGTGTAGGTCCTAGGGGGGGCATGGTTTTCATGCTCTGCTAGGAAGTTTCATGTGGGAATGGAACATAAATGTGGTGTTTCCCCAGCGAGATGAGAGGAGATTTCAGGTTTTATACAGCCCTGGGAGAGGCACTTAGAGGCTTTTTCCAATTAAATGGTTCTGTGAGTCTGTGGTTCTGCTTATAGGTGTTGCACACACGTAATCAAACGCAGCTTAAAAATTGCCAGCACACAAACTTGAAAGTTGAGCTGGTGAAATTATTATTTGCTCTGTTTGTTTCCATCATTCTAATGAATGACTTCCTGTTCTTCCCCTGAATCACCAATATCAACAAAACTCCATTCCCTGGGCACCCAGGGATCAATTATTTCCATTGACAGATCTTTTTTCAGACTTTCTAACCCCAAATAAGCTGCTGTTTAGGGGGGTGTGTGTCTTTACTGTTAGTGGGATGGCAAATCCCAAGTGCAGAACCCGAATTTATAAGGTTTGGGGACTGAATTTCTGAGTGTGAGGAGAAAATCACCTCCTTGCCACACAGGTCTGTCAGTCCATTTCGATATTCAGCCATTGCATTCTACCTTTTTTTCCCCAAAGAACAGGTTTTTTTAGGCCAAATAGATCCTTCGAGGTTGGAGCAAATGCTGGGGGCTCTGATAGACACAGGAAATAGAATATGATATTAAAAATATATTAATGATATAATAGTATAATATAGTATGTAATAATTATTAAAATAGTATTTTAATAATAAAAATATATAATTTTATATATTAAATTATATAAAATAAAACAAAATTTTAAAATAAGATTGCATAAAATAAAAATTTTATAAAATTAAATTTTATATAATAGGATTATAATAATTATATAAAAATGTAATATAATATTTTATAAAATATATAGATAAAGCTACCAGTGGTGTAACAGGCAGAATAATCTCCATTAAATATGAACAGCAACTCCAGGACAGTTAATTTCTGTATCAAACCTTGGACAAATTCCCTTCCCACTTCCAAGTTTACTTTGGTGAAGTTTCAATGTTTTGGCCATGCTGGATGTTAGGGAACCAGCGGGCCTGGCTGCAGCTTTGGGCTTTGATGAACAAACACCTCCAGGCTTGCTTGGAAAAGCCCCAGCACTGACCACAGACACCTCACTGGGGCTGGCACTGGGAGCAGAGCCAGCCTTGATGTGAGCAGGGTTTATGCAACAGCTTAGAAGGGAGAGATTCATTGATTTTACCCAAAAAACGAGGCAAGGGGAGAGCCCAAAGCACAACTGCAGAGCTCAGCCAGGCTCAAGAACAGATTTGTTCCCCCGTGGAGACTGAGTTTGGAGCAAAGCGCTCCCTGGGCTCCCTGTCTTGTTTGCCAGATGTGGTTTCAGAGCACTAATTGTGTCCTAGCTGGGGTATTTTATGGCTGGGCCTGGATCTGTAGCAAAACAATGAAAGATTCTGTGGCTCTGGAGGGACAGGGAGCCGGGAGGAGAGCGCTGGCCCCGGGGAGAAGGCAGGAGCTGTTATCCCTTACACACCACTCTGCCTCCTGAGCATTAATACCTGCAAAACAGATGTTGTAAACACCCTGCCCAGACTCCCAGCTCGTGTTTCCCTGTTCCAGAGGCCCCTTTTAATACTGCTGCCATTGCTAATCTAAATCTGTTATGGGGGGAGGATTATTGCCCTGCTCTGGTGGGAGTGGGGGCAGAATTCCCTATGAGCATCCAGGGATTTGTGTTTATGTTCATCCAGGAAAGTGGCTCCAAAAAATCAGAGTTTAGGAAGGTGGGCACATGGTAAAGGGGCAGATACAGGGTTTTACCCCAGGAGTTTGTGCATGGGAGTTGATGGTTCTCCCTTTTCCTGGAGAACCTTCAAGGTTTTATCCCCACTGATTCTCCCAGCTCTAAGCCCATCCCACTGCCTGGTTTTGGTTTAAACTGATAAATACAGAAACATGGCCAGTGCTCATCAGCTACTGGAGCTCCTGTCCTCGTGTGTGGAGATGTGAACCAGGAATTTCCTGAGAGCTGCCACACTTCAAACCAAAGAATTATAATTCATTGTAGAGACAAAAAAAAAAAAAAAAAAAAAAAAAAAAAAAAAAGAGACAGGGACTTATTCCACCTTATTCCAGGTGTTCTCCAAGCCACCAGCTGTGCCCAGAGAGGCCTGGTGAGAAAATGATGCATTGCAGAAAAGCTCCCTTTTGTATGGAGAGAATTATTCTGAAAATTCTCATGGTGGGTCTGTGTGAGTCTCTGGAGAATGTGAAATCTAAATTTATTTTTATTTTTAAGGGAAAAAAAAAGGCATGAAGCATGAACTTGTGTGGAGTGGTTAAGAGCTGTGTGTGTTTGGTTTTAATATCTATCAGAAGAGACAAGGGTTTTGCAACAGGATGTTTAATGTAGGATTGCTTGGGCTTGGAATTCCTGTTGAACAGCCAGATCCCAGAGCTCACTAAAACCTGGGATAGTGCTGGAAACAGAGCAGCAAAGTCAGTCAAGAATTAAAGACTGTGATTTATATGGGAGGTGAAAAATTACCCCTTGAATGCATCACCTTGGAAAAATCCCACCAATTTCTGCTCCCTTGTGCTGCCTGGAAGTTTTAATCCATTTTTAAAATGAGGGAGCTCAAGGCTGCTGTGCTCTGGCCCTTGTTGCATTATTGAAGAGGAGATGTTGGGTTATTACTAATGCAGAGAAGCACCTGGACCTTTGCTCTTTGGTTAAACATGCAGATCCTGGAGAGGAGATTACAGCAGGATAAAGTACAATATTTTTCAGACTTAAGTGAGCTCAGGTTGAAAAACTGCATTTCAAATCCCCTAAAAATGTGAAAACCATTTCTTGCATATGCCAGCTTGAAGTGGTGGCATTAGATTTATAAGGTTAACCTTGGTTTAAGGAAGGTCCTTTGGAGCAATGTGTGGGGCAGAGGAAGGAGGGAGATGCTGCAGGGTCTGGGGGCTCCTGCTTTTCCCTAAAACTCCCCTGATTCTTGGAAGCAGGGTTGAAAAACTGCATTAAAATCCCCTAAAAACCTAAAAGCCACTTCTTGCACGTGCCAAGTTGAAGTGGTGGCATTAGGTTTGTCAGGTTAACCTTGGTTTAAGGAAGGTCCTTTGGAGCAATGTGTGGGGCAGAGGAAGGAGGGAGATGCTGCAGGGCCTGAGAGCTCCTGTTTTTCCCTAAAACTCTCCTGGTTCTTGGAAGCAGGGTCAGAAGCTGCTCCTTCAGCTGCTTCCAGCACAATTGCAGGCAGTGCTCGCTGACAGGGACTTATTGGCCACAGCTGGCCCTGGGCTCAGCAGGAGAAATGTGAAATATCCTCCCAGAGCAGGGAATGGAGCAGTGCCGCGGCTGCTCAGCAGGAATCGGCCTCTGCTTTGGGGTTCTGCTTCTTCCTGCACCTAAATCCCACTCAATCTCCCCAGAAAAGTGAGGATGTAGAATCCTAGGACCACTAAGGTTGGAAAAGCCCTCTCAGATCGAGTCCAGTGCTCCCCCAGCAGTACCAAGGCCACCTCTAGCCCAGGTCCCCAAATGCCACGTTCCCCCGGTTTTTCGATCCGCCCAGGGATGGGGAATTGGTGTCAAGGGGAAACAAAAGTTTTCCTTTCCCAGCTGCTTTATCTGCTGCTCACAGCAGAGCTCAGGGCCTTGAACTGAAAACCCAGGTGGTTGAGGACATTTTGGTGCAAGTTGCAGGATTTTCCTGAGGAATGTGTGCACACTGGAATGAGTGGCAGCACATCCCACTGCTCCGGCACTGGGGCCATCGTCTCGGAGCAGTCACAGCTCTGAGACATTCCCAGACAAATGGAAACAGAGTGTGCTCACCCAGATGGATAAAAAACCCTCTGGTAATGACAGACAAACTGTGCAACAGGACAGGAATGTCATGCATGATCAGGTATTTCAGCTCAAGCATTCAGGATTTTTTTTTTTATTTTCCCTTCAAGTCTTTGGGGAAGGTGGGTTCAGCAGCTCAAGAAAAGAGATGCCAGAGTTTCTGACAAGTTAATTAAGCTTTCACTTCTGAGTATTATATGTACAGTGAAGAAAAGAAACTTAATTGTCTTTGCAGTGCCTGACAAACCCCAAGAAAAATGCCTGCATATTTTCTCAGTTTTGTCTCTATTTTTGATACTTATTCAGTGTGAGCATTATACTTTCATGGCTTTAATTAAAAGCCAAGTTTTGGAAGCTTCTCAAATGGTAGTTTTGGTACAGAGATTTGTGCGTTTAAAGAAATATTTATGTGAAATCTAAAGCCTAAAAGGAACGAGAGAGGCTTGAAAATGGATCAGCTGCCTCCCTTTATATATTTTGTCCCTCCCACCTCACGGTGTTTCAGGTAAATCATGAAGAAGAGGGAATGCTGCTTTGTTCTCTTCCAGGGATTTATGATCTCTGAGTCCTCATACACATATGACAAGCAGTTCTGCCTTTGCTAAGGTCCAAATTTCTCAAAGTATTTCTATTTTAATTATTCTGTGCAGTACATAAGCAAATTTTGGGTTTATAAGTATCTTCATTATCAATTCCTAGAGCGTATCTATGACAGGAGAAGAGGAAATGGCTTTAAGTTGGGCCAGAAGAGGTTTAGATTGGATTTTAGGGAAAATTTATCAATGCAAAGGGCTGTCCAGCCCTGGCACAGCTGCTCAGGGCAGTGGTAGAGTCTCTATATCTGAAAAAAAATGTAAAAAATATGTGTATGTGGCACCTGGGGACATGAGGCAGTGCTGGGGAACAGCTGGACTTGATGACCTTAAGGGCTTTTCCAACCTTAATGATTCCATGATCTATAATTCTGTATTTCTTTGTAATCTGCAGCCATTCTGCCCTTTGCTGTGAGAGTTGTTAAAATATAGCTGCTATAAAATCGAGAATGGCATAGAGAGCATGAATAATGAATGATTATTCACTATTTCATAATAATTCAATAATGAAAGAATTGAGATTATAAAGGAGCTGGAGAAAAAAGAACTAGAAGAACTGTTTATTCACAGAATCCTGGGATATCCTGAGTTGGAAGGGCCCCACAAGGATCCAGCTCCTGGATCTTAGGAGGGTGTAGGAAGTCAGGAGTTCTCTAAAGGGTTCCACAGAACTGGAGGCACAAATTTATTTGTGGCTGTTAAATCTAAAAGGATGCAATTATTTAATTGATGAACTTTTGTCAGTGCTTAGCACAGGCCATTTGCTATGAATGTAATTCTGCAGGGAAGCTGTGAAAATGTGTAAATATATAAATATCTACCTGCTGCCTGGAGGTGTTTGCCAGAGAGGGGAAAGGGAGGGAGCTCTGCTTTCCCAAGCTGGATCAAGACTTCTTCTCAACTCCTTGTGAGGTTTTCCTTGTTTTTCCTGGAAACCCATTTTCAAGCTGGTGCATTAAATAGTGTTTCAATCTCTGACTCAAAAACTCAAAAACTCTTACTGGAAATCCAGTTATCAACCTTAGGGGAGAGAGAGAGATCGAAGGCATGATGAGCAGGTTTGGCTGAGCACAGAAGTTATCAGAGGCTGATTTAAGGGAGTGTTTGTGTGTGAGCAGAGCTGCTCCAGGCAGGAGGAAGAGTTGGCTATTTATTTATTTAATTACTCAGCTCTGCCAAGGCCAAGAAATCAGATTTTTAAATGGGAAATTGAATCCTAGAATGAGCTTTAAAGAAAAAAAAAATTCCCACTCTCTCTCTCTTTTTTTATTTTATTTTTGGTGTTTTTATTTTTAATTTTTTAATTGCTAGAATAAAATATTTATTGAGGCTGCCTGGGCAGCTCACACAAGCTCTTGCTTTTCTTTCTTGCAATTTTCTGTTTCAAGCACCACCTAATGGCATTGGTGCACAGTGCAGAGCATCCTGCATCCCACATTCCTGGATCCTGAATCCCACATCCCTGATCCCACACCCCTGGATCCTGATCCCACATCCCTGCATTCCACATCCCTGGATCCTGATCCCACATCCCTCTGCTTCCCTCTCCAAGCAGGAGAAAGCAGCACAACTTCAGACACCAAATCCCAGGCCAAAAGTGGAATATCTGGAGGGAGCTGGAGTTGGTTTTCACAGCCTACCCCAGCCCCAAATGCCCAGAATATTTGGATTTCACCATGGAAATGCATTATCCCACAAAGTCAGCGCTCACCAGAGCAGGCAGCACCACTCCAATGATTTGCTGATAGAAACAGGGAAGTTTTAACTCTTTAAAACTTCTCTATAACGTTTGCACTTCTTATTTCCCCCCTCGTTTTTCAGGAAGGGAGCCCAGAGCAGGAGCTGCTCGCCTTGGCTGCCCCTTGAAGGAGCTTTTTGCATCATTAAAAGATTTCAGATGTGCTCCTCCCGTGCCACAGGCACAACTACAGATCATTTGATAAGGCAAACATGCAGAGCAGAGACTTGTATCAATAATTAATTCCCTTTAATCCCAAGTTTCTGGGGAGCCTGGGAACGTGGCTTTCCCAATAGCCCATCCGAGCAGCTGTGGAGGAGCCAAGGTTTCGAGTAAAGCAAGTAGGCAAATGACCCTGCAGGAAGGGCTCCTATCAGATTGATACCTTCCCCAAACCATTTGGAGTTCTGCACGTCAGCACTTTGGAACAAAGCAGGATTTAATCAGAAACTCCTGCAGCAGCTTCAGTTTTGACCTCTGTAATCATTCTTCATGCTTAGAAAATGCCATTTCGTTACTCTCCCGTCGCTTTTCCATCATTTCCTCTCCTTCTCTGCTGCTTTTTTCTCCTTTCATTTATTTTTTTAGCACGATCTCGTGGCTGCTAGACCTCCTGATGCTGCTGGGAGTCTTGTCAGATATGGGATCTTTCCCAAATCCACAGTGGTCAGAGCTGTGGCACAAAAGGACACGTCCAGCCCTCGCTGGTATGAAAGAGACTCTGAAAATATCAAACCCAGCAGTTAAAAAGGGCTCTTTTAAAGCTGTCTCCTACTTTGGGAGTTCAGGAGCTGGCTCTGGTTTCTAAATCCCTGAGGCTGGCACAGAGAGCTGAGTTCTGATCTTGGTGTTTTTGACACTGCCTGAAATCTCCAGGGCTGAAGGGGAGAAGGTGGAGGTGTCACAAACCTGGTGTGTGACATTGAGGAATCAGCCTGGAACATCCCAGGTGAATCCCAGGAGCTGCAGGGCTGGGAAAGCTCTTTGCTTCCCCTCTCTGCCTCCTGCTGCTCTTGTCTAAAGGTACTGAATTCCCAAACCTGGCAATCAGGAATTAAAGATCAGTAGTGCTGCAGGGATTTGTCTCTGGGAGCAGCAGCTTTCCAGTTGGGTTTTGTTAGGAAGGGGATTTCAATTAAACTTCGTTCTACACAGTTCTCCTCTTGTGCAACCTTTATTACCATGAATCAGAGATGCTGGACCATGACCTTGAAATTATATGTATTAAAAAAAAAAGTAATTAATTCCACATGACAGTGAGTTTCCTGAGCAGACAGGGTGTGGGAGACAGTTTGTACATCCCCTACTTCTTGCAATTCCCAACATGAATTATGGGCCAGCTGTGAAGCACAAGAAAGTGGGGATTTTAAAAGGAAATTCTAATGTCTTTTTATCTTCTTTTTATAATGATCCAGTGATACAATCAAATTAAATGCACACGTGGTGGGAGTAGCTCCTGTTTTGGTGTCAGAGAATCATGGAATAATTTGGGTTGGAAGGGAACTTAAGGATCATTCAAAGCCACCCCTCACCTTGGGCAGGGACATCTTCCACTGTCCCAGGGTGCTCCAACCTGGCCTTGGACATTCCAGGGATCCAGGGGCAGCCACAGCTGCTCTGGCAATTCCAGCCCAGCCAGGAATTGCCAATTCCCAATCTCCCATCCATCCCTGCCCTCTGGCACTGGGAGCCATTCCCTGTGTCCTGTCCCTCCAGCCCTTGTCCCCAGTCCCTCTCCAGCTCTCCTGGAGCCCCTTCAGGCCCTGCCAGGGGCTCTGAGCTCTCCCTGGATCCTTCCCTTCTCCTGGTGAGCACCCCCAGCTCTCCCAGCCTGGCTCCAGAGGGGCTCCAACCTTTGGAGCATCCTTGCTGAGAAAGTCCAGAATTCCACATCTTGTTTTCCATCCCTCTGCCCAAAAGTTGTACAAGTTGTTTCAGGAATGGCACAAATCCAGCAAAGCCTCTGGTCCAGGGGCTGCTCCCTGGCTTCTCAAACAGCAGCTTTATCCAGGGATATGAGGGGATTGAATGACATAATTATTTTCTATAAAATGTGCTGCCACTCTGGCTGGGTGTGGAAGTGGAGCTTCAGTTCCAGGGTGGAGAGGGGCTGCTGCCCATGGAATGTGCCCATGGGGATGCTGGATCCCAGCAGGGACCAGATCCCAGTGCCTGTGGCACCCTCTGGATGTGCTCTGGTGCGTTCTGGAGACACCTGGAACACTTTCATCCTGGACAGGATGATATTCCATGAGATTTCTGTTGTCCTTCCAGCAGAAGTTCCTGGTGAAAGGGGCTGTTCTGGGATTAAGTCAATTATCCCGTGCCAAAGGCAGGTGTCACATTGTGATGATTCTTGTGGGCCTCTTCCAGCTCAGGATATTCTATGACACTTTGCATGGAGTAATATTTTCATTTTTAAAAAGGTGTCCAGAACCAAAATGCTGAGGCTGCAAGTGCAGGAACCCTGGAGTTTTGCCAGGAGAAATGCACATTTTTCAGATGATCGTTTCCCACACTTATTTTATAAAAAATAGCATGACCTGGTAATCACAAATGAATTTTACAATGAATACAGTGGAAATTATTTTTTCCATGCACTTGGAAGCTGCAGGAGTTGTGTTCAATGAGAGCAGAGCTACCTGAGCCAGGCCATTCATCCCTGTGGTTTTCTTGGAGACTTTAATACCCTGTATTTAGCCTCTGTGGCAGTAACTTATTTTTAAGAGGTTAAGAGCTCATTAAGATAAGATGGAGTGAAAGATGGAGAACATTGGGAAGGAACTTTACCCATAAACTAATTTAGAGCTCAGTCACATGGCAGCCAGGCCCAGCTTTGCTCACACAGCACACGATAATGACACGTTTCAGGATTGCAGCTGAGAACAAATCTGACAGATCTGCGCACCGTGCAGTTGCGTTTGCTAATGTTGGTTTTAAAACAGCAAAAAAATCGATCCCACTTGGAAATGTTTTCTTGGGAAAGCTGTGAATCTGTCTCAGGATTGCCTGGTAATGGAGCTGGGCGTGCAGGCAGCAGGAGCTGGGGCTGGTGGCCACCTGGTCCATCCGTTGTGGACAATTTGATGCTGTTCCAGCTCTGGTCAGCTGTCCTGGATGCTCCCAGCATGGAAACGTCTGTCAGGCTTCCAAAGGGAGAGTAGGGACTTGGAGCAGCCATAACCTGGGCTGGAGATCAGGCAGAAATCACCCTGAGCTCCTGAGCGTGTCCAGGGAAGGGAAATGAGCTGGGAAGGGGCTGGAGAAGTCCTGAGGGAGCTGGGAAGGGGCTCAGCCTGGAGCAAAGGAGGATCCAGAAGGGAAAAGCTCTGCATTAAAGCCGTACTCAGACTCCACTCACTTTTTTTTCCCCTCATGTTTTCTCCCATTTTTTGATTTTCCCCTCACAGCAGGAGAGACCCTGAAGGGAACAGAGCCAGGAAAGGGCTGGAGAATTCCTGAGGGAACTGGGAAGGGACTGGAGAATTCTTGAGGGAGATGGGAAAGGGCTCAGCCTGGAGCAAAGGAGGATATAAAAGGCAAAAGCTCTGCATCAAAACTTTCCTCAGACTCCCTTCACTTTTTTTTTCCCCTCACGTTTTCTCCACGTTTTCTCCAATTTTTTGATTTTCCCCTCATGGCCAGGGAGACCCTGAGGGGCTGGAGCGGGGCCGGGGAAGGGAACGGGGCTGGGGAGGGGCTGGAGAATTCCTGAGGGAGCTGGGGAGGGGCTGGAGAATTCCTGAGGGAGCTGGGAAGGGGCTCAGCCTGGAGCAAAGGAGGATCCAGAGGGATCTTTTCCCTCTCTGGAATTCCCTGCCAGGAGGGCACAGCCGGGGGGGTCGGGCTCTGCTCGCAGGGAACAGGGACAGGAGGAGAGGGAACGGCCTCAGGCTGGCCCAGGGCAGCTCAGGGTGGACATCATGAGAATTTCTTCACAGAAGGGGTTGTCCAGCCCAGGGCAGAGGTGGAGTCCCCATTCCTGGAGGGATTTCAAAGCCCTGTGGATGTGGCACTTGGGGACATGGGTTAGAGTGGCCTTGGCAGTGCTGGGAATGGTTGGACTGGATGATCTTGGAGGTCTTTTCCAACCTAAACAATTCCATGATCCTGAGATTCTATCTCCAGGCAGAGATAAGGGTGCTGCTCAGGGTTAAGGAGTTTTTTGGTCATGCCTGGTTCTGGACAGGTCACAGAGCTGCTTTTCCCTGTGCCAGTGAAGGTGCCCTCCCTGCACCCCCCTCCCTTTTCTGTGGCTGATAAGGTGTGCCTGGCAAAACTCTCTCTCCGAGGGATTTTGGAACATGCTCTCTCCAAGTCTGAATTTGATCATGTCTTGCTGTGCTGCAAGACATCTGTTTGAGGGGGTTTTTGGAGAGGACTCTGAGATTGCTTCCCACAGTGATGAGTGAAGGGAAAGAAGCTTCCATAGGTGTTCTGCTGGCTGAGTTCCTGCTGGAACAATTATTTCAGTGCTTCTGGGATTTCATTATGGTGTGTAATTAGTGGAGGTGTCAGGAAAATTTGAGCCTGGGATAAGCAGGATTTTATCATTTTAGATCTTAATAAATCAATATGCTGAGGTTTAATGTTTGGAAAGAGCTTTGAGGTGTGGGTCTGAGCTGGGGCAGCAATTCTGGGTCTGTTCCTTGGAGAAAAAGGCAAAATAATTCCAATGAGGGAGCAGAGCTCCCTCTCCTTACTTTATAATCATCACACATTAAGAATTCACACGCTGACAGCTAAAACAGCTCCACCAAATTGGGACAGCTGGGTATGTGTCCAACCCCTGTGATCCTTCCTCCTGTCTCTAGTTCACTTCTTAAAATACAGGTTTACGTAACAGGTCACATTTTTTATTTATTTTTTTTTCTTTCTTTCTTTCTCCCCAAAAGTTCCTAAATCCTTCTAACTTATTGGAGAGATTTCTGAACTTCCAGAATATGTCTGGATAAATTATGCAGGTTGAGGGGTGAAGGGATTGCTGTGAACTCACACAATCCTGTGGTACCAGGGGGATCTTCTGCACAAACCCTCTCAGGGAATTGCTGTGCTTGTCACTCCAAAGCTGGGCCTGGGAGTTGATCAAGTTTGGGAAACAAAATTCCCTTTCAAAACAGAGGAAACAAAACTCTCCTCTTCTGCTTTTCTATTTTGCTGCCAGTGTTTCAGTTTTCTTCTCTTCCAGGGAATTAATTTTGCTGTAGCTAAATGCAACACCTCCTCTGGAATGCCAAGCAGAGGGGGAATACTGCAGCACGTTTTCAGCTTGAAAACAAAATAATTGCTTTAAAAATAGCCTTATATTTCTTCATTTTATGACGTGCTCTCTTAAGACTTGATAATCATCCTTTCTTGTACTCAAGATACCTTCCCTCCCCACACCCACTCCCTCCTATCCCCCTGAAATTCGGGAGGAATGGGAGAAGATCTCTCTGGCAGCTTTATTTCCAACACCAGCACAGGAGATGGAGGCAGCCAGGCTTCCAAAGGGGTTGAGGGCAGAGGTTTTTAACATTTTAAATGGGATTTTAATATCTTTCAGAAGCATTTTGGTCTCTGCAGCCACCTTTGGGCAATCCCTTCTCCAGGGTCTGCAGGAGTTTACAACTCCTGGAGCAAACAGTGGGGAAGGAGCAGGTCCATAGGATTGGCCATGTGGCTTTCCTTTAGGGGCTTTGAAAATGGGCATTTTCATTTGGGAAAAAACCCAAACTCCAGCTGTTCTCCATGGGTGCAGAGGTGTGGGGAGCTGGGAATGAAAGGAACACGAAGCACACTCTGAGGGATGTGATCAGACAATAAGAATGAAGAGTTTTGGCTGCAGCCAGGCTGACAGTTTGGAGCTAACCTGGCTTTCTGCAGCATACCTCAGGAATGACAAACGGGGAGAGCAGGTGGAAACAAATCCATCCAGCTGCCACAGCCCAGGGGAAGTTGGAAGGAGCCTGGATCCAGCAGGTCCCTGCACGTCACGGGGAAAGAGGCTGCTTGTTCACTGTGCACCGGTGAAAAGCCCATATTTTCTTAATGCCTTTTTAATGAAAAAAAAAAAAAATCAGATGCAGGAGAACTTTCTCATTCCTTCTGTTTTTAGCTTGGCTCTCAAATGTTTCTGAGTTATCTGAGAGCTCCCTGTAATGCTGGGCAATTCAGAAAGAGAGGAGGCCCGCTTGGAAAAAGCTGTTTTGGGGAAGGTAAAGGCTTTTGTTTGGCTCTGAATGACTTTTGCAAAGGGAGTTCATTCTTTACATTCTGTTCTTTGTTGTGGCTCGGCCGATTTATGAGTAAACAAAACACTCAATGCCCATTTCTGTGTAGGATTTGATGAGGATGACGTGCAGAGTTTGAAGGGAAACTTGCAGTTTTTGGGGTGGATAGAAAAACAAGGCTTGAGAGTGGTGAATTCTTGCTGGGGAACAGCACATTGTGCAAGAGTTCTCAAAGAGATAAAAAAAGGAGGGGGCTCAGTAATGATTCTGTGTGTTTGCTGTCTTGAGAAACAGGCTGGGAATGAACTGTTCCCTGCTTCAGGCTCTTGTTAAACAAACCCTTCTCCTGGATATTTTCATCCCACTTTCAACAGAAATTTTCCCATCCTACTCAAGAGCATCAAAATCCAAAAGAAGGGTGAGGAAGATGCTGTGGATTCGAAATCACGTGAAATATTGAGAATAATTTCAGTTAATTATTAACTTTTCTGCAGTCCCTGGCCTGTTCTTGCTTCTGGCACAGAGAGCAGGGCTCGGGGAAGCACCTCCTTGATTTTCCCCTGGATTTCTCGTGGCACAGGCTCTGTGCAGGTGATTCCCCATTCCCTCCTGCAGGAATTCACCCCTAATCACAGCTCCCTGTGCATTTGGTGCTGTGATTCATACAAATCTATTGCAGAGAAATTAGCTTTCTCCCTCAAAAATCAGACAGCGAAAGAGAGAGGGAGGGTTATTTTGGGAGTCCAGAGAATTTTCCTTCCTCTTCATTTCTTACCGTGAGCAATAATCTGAAAGCTTCCCTTGATAATTTTGGGTGGATGACTTCAACTCTTAAAGGTATTATAGGACCTTGCAGAAATTAAACTTTTTTTTTTTTTAATGGTGTCTGTTCAATGAATATTTCATTGTTCATATAAAGACTCTGAGTTTTTCTCAGGAAAAAATCCATGTTTTTTTCTAGAGGAAGTTACTCAGCTGGGAGTGAGAAGTGTGGCCTTGAGGTCTGGTGATTAAAGAGAGCTTTAAATGTGTGAAACATTTCTCACATTAAAAGTCTGTACAGGGAGAACAGTTAATACCACAATTAACCTTTGTTAAAATGCCTATGATATACTATGCTATTTGATTGGATTTATTATATTGCATATATAATATAATAAATACAATTAATATAATATCTATTTTCTTATAAATCCAAGTCAGGGATATACTTCACTACAGGAGCAGCATCAGAAAAACAACCATGAGAAATTAAGCTGAGATTTTTGTCACCTGATTCTGTGCCTTATTTAAATCTGGGCACAGATCTCAGTTGAACATCTCAGTGGTAATGGCAAAGAGCTCACAGGGTGGAAAAATTATGAAGAATAATTGAAATTATAGTTGAATATCCTGTCCAGCCCTGGGATCTCCAGTGTGAGAAGGACATGGAGCTGCTGGAGAGAGTTCAGAGGAGGTCATGGAGCTGCTCCAAGGCTGGTGCCCCTCTGGAGCCAGGCTGGGAGAGCTGGGGGTGCTCACCTGGAGAAGGAAACTTTTCAGTGCTTAAAGGGGCTCCAGGAGAGCTGGGGAGGGACTGGGGACAAGAGATGGAGGGACAGGACACAGGGAATGGCTTCCACGGCCAGAGGGCAGGGCTGGATGGGAGATTTTGAGGGAATTCCTGGGCTGTGGCTGCCCTTGGATCCCTGGAAGTGTCCAAGGCCAAGTTGGAGCACCCTGGGACCGTGGGAGGTGTCCCTACCTTGGCAGGGGGTGGATCCAGATGATCTTTCAGGTCACTTCCAACCCAAACCAGTCTGGGGTTTTATTCCTGTGATTTCTTTGAGAGCCTCCCACATCACCCAGGTTTGGATGGAGTCAGGCCAGCACAGCCTTCGGTGCTGGAGCTGCAACATCCACTCCTTTTGTCTTTAGTAAGGAATTTTTCCTTGTCTCTGGGTGGTCTGCAGGGTCCCAACTATCCAGGCACAATCATTTCAGCTATTTCTGGAGGGAGTCCCTTGCAGTGAATTCCAAGTTATTTTGAACAGAGAAATGAACTAGGGCACATCTATGGGATAATGCACAGAGAAATAAACCAGGGCTCCTCTATGGGATAATGCACAGAGAAATGAACCAGGGCTCCTCTATGGATAATGAACTGAAATACTGAAGAGAAAGGGGGATTTTTTCCAGAGCAAGCACTGATCCATGTCAATTCCATATAAGCAGAACTGAGAAATCCCAGCACTTTGAAGAGTCAGAAAAGTAAACAGGAGACTCAGGAGAACAGGCACTGGGAGCCCAGCAGAGCTCCAAGAAAGAGCTTTGGAATGACAACAACAACAACAACAAATCAAGAGGAGAGTTCAACGTCAGCCTGGCAGGATCCCCGGTGTCATCTGCAAAGGGAGCTCATCTGCCAGAGCCTGCTGCCAATCCCCACATTTCCCTGCCTTCACAGGTCCCAGGAGTGCAGCTGGGAGGCTCCTGAATTTCATCACTGAGCCCTGGCAGCTCGGGAATTTGTCAGCAGGCGCTTCCAGCCCGGGAAGGGCTGTGCAGAGCCACGCACGGTCCAGGCTCTGCTGGGCTGCAGGGAAAGGAGAGAAACCAGGTTATTTTCTTACTGGCTTGCTTTTATAGCTGGGTTTTTGAGAGGTCTCGATGTCTCAATTGTGACTGGAACTTCATTGGGAAATATAGTTGGATATGTGCATATAAATATATATATATATATACATATATATGTGTATATATTCCTGGAAATGTCCAAGGCCAGATTGGACAACGTGGAATAAATAAAAAATAGTAGGATATGTGCATATATATATATATATATAAAATAAACATATAAATTAT
>WBNO01006774.1:79279-90571 GCA_013400575.1 Peucedramus taeniatus
TTTTTTCTTTTGGAGTTCACTTTGTAATATCTGGGAAGCACATTTTGCAGTGGGAAGGCTGCCAAAAGCCTGGCTGTGTAGTAAATAAACATTTTGGGGAAAAGCTGGCTGAGAGAAGATGGTTGGTGAAGGAGGATCTGAATGTCTGGTTATTCCTTTATTTATTCACGTGAATTCTGACCTTGTACCTGGCACTTTTATCTGTGTTGTGGGTTACTGACAGGTTCATCCTTCTGGATCCCTGCAAGTGTCCAAGAACAGGCTGGACAAGGCTTGGAGCATCCTGGGATAGTGGAAGTGTCCAGGGGTGGGACTGGATGAGATTTATGGTCCCTTCCAACCCAAACCATTCTATCAAAATCAGATTAACCAATATGGTGCCACGGCTGCAGGTGCAGACTCCTCCTGCTCTGAAATGTGGTCTGGGGGAGCCCCATCCCACAGGGAGAGAGCAGCAAATCCCAGGGTGTTGCTTTCTCCTCCTGACACCCAGATCCTGCTGAGCAGGATCTGCTTCAGGAGTGGAATTGTCATACACAAAGGGGACAAAACGTGGCTTTAGGTTAAAAGGGTCACAAAACCATGTCTTGGGAGAGGTCAGACCCCTCTGCTACGCTCTGTGGACATTTGGGACTCTGATGACAAAAGGAGGATGCCAGGACCTCCTTTGTTGTTTTGCCTGGGGTTGTTCAGCCTGGAGAAAAGGAGACTCAGAGGTGACCTCATCACTCTGCACAGCTCCTGAAAGGTGCCTGGGCTCAGGTGGGCTTGGGCTCTCTCTCCAGGAACTGACAGAACCAGAGGTCACAGTCTCAAGCTGTGCCAAGGGAAATACAGGTTGGATATTAGGAAAAAGTGATAAAGCTCTGGAATGGCTGCCTGAGGAGGGGCTGGAGTCACCATCCCTGGGTGTGTTTAACAAAGCCTGGATGTGGCACTGGGTGCCAGGGTTGAGTTGAGGTGTTGGGGCTGGGTTGGACTCGATGATCTTGAAGGTCTCTTCCAACCCAGTGATTCTGGGAATTCTGTGAATTCCCTGGCTGGGTTGAATTAAGATCAATAACTTCTCTCACTTTGATCAAACTGTGCCTTACGGTGCTGGATCCCACTTGGCAGAGCTCCTGCTGCAAAAACTGCTGGAATTTGATTGCTGCCTTCAGCTCACCCACCCTGCTGGGGAGCACAGAGCTTCTCTGAGGGCTGCCCTGAAGGAGCCTCAGCCCAGCATGTGCGGAGAAGGCACAGATTTAGAGCTGGGCTTTCCCAGTCTCTCACCATCCCAGGCTGCTGGAGCTGGGAGCTGATTCAAGCACTGGATCTCGCTGGGATTATTCATCCCATGCTGAAATCCCTGCAGTGCATGGGAACAACAGAGCTCTGCTTGCCACTATATGTGCTGTGCTCCCTAAAAGAACTTTTAGAAAATTTTTAAGTCATTGAGTTTGCCATTATGAGAAGTGCATAATATGGAGAGCTCACTTTTTATATATTTATTTCTCTACATTAACTCAGTGACAACTAATGGGAAAAAAAGTACATAACTTTTAAAATAAAGTCTAATTAAAAAACAAACTCCTGTTTGCTTTGTAATGTTAACAGAGAAATTATCCTCCCTTTTGCTAGCAGAGACACTGGTGCTGAGAAATTTTTCCCTCTTTCTCTCCCCCCCTTTTTCTGGACTTTTCACAAAGTCCAGGTGCATCCATGGAGCTGAATCTTATTTCACTTTCCTCAGGAAAGATAAAGCTAAAATCCTTTTTGCTGGCCATAAGTAAATAAATAAATAAACAAACTGGGGAGTTCAAGTATGTGTGGCATCCTGCTTTCCCTGAGCAGGCAGTGTAAACAAACAAAGCCGCCTTTTTTCCCCCCTCCTGCTGCAGAGCTCTGCCAATTGATACTGGGGTAGGAATATTAACACATGCCCGCTCCAAAATGTGATACCCTTTGGGGTCTTGGAGATGAGCTCCTCTCAAGTGCTTTTTTCTTCGGCTGCCTGACAAGGTTTTTGGCTCCACTTCAGTCTGGTAAGGAGACAGCTGCTCAACTTCTGACACAAATGAAGAAAATTGATGAGATGCCATCTCCAAAATTCCCTTTTTCCTGGCAGGCACTTCTAGGCTGAGTGCTTGGAGTCACTCAAAGGTTTGGGATTTTTTTTTTTAAACCTTTGTTAGGGCAGGATTTGGGATTTGCTTTGTTGGCTGAGCTGTTTCTAATAACGCTCGACAAATGCAGAGAAACTGAATCTTTGGGAACATGAACGAGGATCACAGAATTTACACTTCCACTTACACAGCTTGTTTGCTGTTGTGTACTGAATTATATCCATGGCTTTGCATAATTCTGAGCAATTTATTTCTCTCTGTTTGTTGTGGAAATGCAGGTGAGCAACTCTCCAGGGGGGCCCTGTAAGGAGGGGTCTTGGGGTGTTTCCCAAGTCTGGGATTTCCCAGGATATTTTTTTAGAGATGTGGTTGTGTGACCAAGAGGAATAATGTCAGTAGCTCCCAGAATTTGTGTGCCCACTGTGAAATTCCTCTCCCTCTCTTGAGTGGGAGATGCTCTCAGGATTTTGAAGGCCACTCATTACAGGGAAAATGTGTTTATTTTTCAGCTGAGCACAAAGGAAACTCCTGTCATTGTGCTTCACTGCCATGGTTTTCCTGCTTCTCAGGATAACAAAAACTACATTTTCCACGTTCCTCTTGAACTATTTCCTCAGAGTTTCATCTACAAAAGACCTCAGCTGTGTAAAGTGCACCTTCAGTCCTGTCTGGCTAAAAGAAGCATTAAATTTATTGCATTGCTATCCTGTTACATTAGAAAAAAACCCCCTGTGCTAGTCCAGCTTTAGGCTTTATGTCACTTCATGATTATCCTTATTGTGGCAAAGGCTTTGGGTTTGACACACGCTTTGCTGTTCCTTTTTAAACCTCCCTGGAAAAGCAGCCATGGAAAGCTCTGAATAATGCACATGACATATGCTGCCTGTCTCTCAGAGGGAACTGAAGAACCTGACAGCAATTTGCATTTTTGGAGCTGAAGAAGAGATGCAGGAAACTTTAGGCATGAGTTTTTGGGACTCTGAGGTCAAACCAAGAAGAGCTCAGAGAGAGATGGGAATTGGATGGATAGCAGAGGATGGAGCACAGAGCTGGCCTGAAATGAAATATAATCCAGTTGATGTCACTGTAAGTTCATAAAGACATCGTTTTCCTTGGAATGGTAAAATCTGGGTCCCAGTTGGCAAACTTAGAGGAACAGGCACAGGATTTCCTGGTTATCCTTGTAGGGAAATACTGATAAAGGTGGGGCTGATGATTTCTCATGGCAATAAATGATGGCTCAGTGCTCACCTGAGCTCTGTTTTCTTTCTCAGAGGTGGAATTATTAATTAGCATCAATTTTCATTACTCTCTACTGTTGTTACTTAGCATTCCCTGAAACCCTGTGGGACACGGGTGATTGCAGTAGCTGGAAGTAGAACACACAGTGGTAAAAACATCTTGGTTATTTAAAGTAGGTAAAAAAGTCTTAAACCAAATATCATGGAATCATGGAATGGTTTGTGTTGGAAAGGACATTAAAGCCCATCCAATTCCACAAGGCTCATGGGCAAGGATACCTTCCACAGTCCCAGGGTGCTCCAAGGCCTGTCCATCCTGGCCTTGGACATTTCCAGGGATTCAGAGGCAGCCACAGCTTCTCTGGGCACCCTGTGCCAGAGCCTGCTCACCCTCACAGGGAACAATTCCTTCCCAGTTTCAAATTCTGTATTGAAGCTTGGCTGTTACTAATCCTGTATTTTGTAGAGGTAACCAGACACATTCTGATGAGCAACTCTGAGAGAAGAAGATTAAATAACAAATTGAGGTTTGGGTTTTGTTTTTTCTTAATAAAAGAAATTAATTTACAAAAATCAAATACTGCACCCCCAAACCCTATTTTCACATCCATTCTTCATTGCAAACTAGCGACCAGCACAATCAAAAACTGCCCTTTTCTGAGGAATTTTTGGATGAATTTTGCAGTCAGCTCATGGAATGGCATTTGGAGGTGGCTGCTCTGTGACAAGAGAGGCTCTGGGGACACTGCTGTCCCTCCCTGCCTCATCCCAACGCCACCAACTTTGCATCCATTAGTGGCTGACGTGGGATATTCCTGGATTGTATTAACTGGGAGCCAGTTTTGATGTTTTCATCTTGAACAAGCCCATTTTTGTTGCTGTTCTGTTTTTTGTCCGGCTGAGCTCTCCCAGAGTGGAGAGCTCTGTTTGGAGCTCGTGCAGGTGGGAGCACAGGACTCGTGCAGCAGAATTTACCTTTTTAAAAAATATTCCTCCAGCTCCTTTGTCTCTTGGCAACTGCAAAAATAACTCCATCAAGAATAAACCTGCAAACAAGGGCGAAAAAGCAGAACTGTGTGAAGACATGAAATACTCTCGTTTAAATAGTGCTGGAAAGCTATTTCCTCCCCCTGTACCCTTCCAAGGCTGGAATGATGTGCTCTGATTCTTAAACACAAATCCTGACTTGCATAAATTCAGAGATTTCATCTGTGCAGAGCTGCAAATTGCTGGGATAGTAATACCTGGATATTTTATGGCACATCCTTAAGTCAATAGGCAAAAGGGTTCTGAATAAAAGCCTTAAAATTACCTCATGAATTATTAACTCTTCCCTGTATTACCTTTGAATTATAAAAGCCTGGAAAAATAGGAAGGAGAATTGAAAACATCAATCTCGGGTTCTTTAAAAATGTAATACTGATCATTTGAGCAGTGTACAAATCTTTTATTAAAGATAAAGAGGAAGCCATACTTTTTTATTAACTCCAGGATATGTTCAATCCCCATGATTAAAAATCTCATTACTAACTCAAGTCAGGAAAGTGATTTATTGCTGAAATGAAATAGGAGGTGTTTTGCTGCCCAAAGTTGTATTTATGGTGAAAAAACCCTCTCAATCTGTATCTCCTTTTCTGGGTTAGGTATTTCTAAGGATGGGTTGGGTTTTCCTGGGAATGATGGAGTTTCACTCCAGCCCGCAGCTGAAACACTACTACCTTAAGAAGGAAAGCCTGAAGTAAAATTATAGGTACCAAGAGATATTTTCCTCTAGTAAATTCAGCTGGAGCAAATGATTTTGTCTGATTAGGTAATAGGATGTGCAGAAATAAAAAAAAAAAATCAGGATTTTATACATAGTTACCATTCAAGTGGAGCTAATTCTGTAAAGCAAGTGCAGATATTTTAGGGCTTCTTCGTGTATAACATATACTAATATTTCCTGATCACTGTCGTAGGGATGTACTGTTCTAAAGGAGCCCTTGAAGTCTCATTTTACACAAAATGATTTTATAAAAAAATTATCTCATTTTATTAAAAAAAGATCAACCCAACGGCATTTTTTCTCAGAAATTCCATCCTGCTTTGGGAGATAAGTCTACAGATCACAGACAATATTTTTGTCCTGCTGTACCTGAAGCAGGTCAAATATTTTGTTTTGTGTTAGGCAGCTCTATGGGTGAATTGTCCTCAATGTCTTAAACATTGAATTATGCCCAGCACAAGTTCCAGGACTATTTATATTCCACCCTACAATGTAAAATGGAGATAATACTGAATTTATTTACGTCACAGCAGCTGTGGAGAAACTGGGTTAGACACACTTGCATATAAAGACAAGACATTAAATGGTGCCATCAATTCCTGCAAGCCAGCAGAAATAGCTTTTCTCTTCCTGATAACCATGCCTGGATGGCTCCCAAGGCTGAGAGCAAGTTTTGCACATCCCACAGGAAGTTTGGATTCTCTCCTGCGCCGTGGGTGGAAAATGCCTGGTATTATGGTGACAGGTGCAATAGGTATTGAAACGTAAACCTTTCCCTGCTCCTGGGGAACATATTGCCAGTCCTGGGCTCTGCTCCAGAGGGGTGTTTTGGGAGAAATTACAGATCTTGAGGTAGAGAAACAGTTCTGGAAATAGGCTGCCTTCAAAAAATTGGCAGCTTTTCAGCTGTTCAAAATGTTAGGAGTGGGGAAGATGGAGCTGGGAGGCTCAGAGAGCAGTGAAAGGGACATCGTGGGTTGTGAAGATGTGGCAGAGATCTGGGGCTCAGACACCACGGTCACTCCTGGAGTGGTTCTGTGAAAACCTTGGTTGCTGAGAATTTTAGATTTCTGTGCTGCCAGGCACTGACCCCCAGGAGAACACTGCATTGACCTGAGGCCGTGGAGAAGCTTCCAAAATGGAATGACAGAGCTGGGATTGTGGGTGTGGAGTTTGAATAGAAGTGTGTGATATCACCTGGTGGAAAAGTTAGAGTTTAAGGGTTTAGAATATAGTAATATATAGAGAGCAAGATGGAGGTTTTAGGGTGGAGGCTGGTCCTTCTTCTTCACCTTCTTCTCCCCCTTCTTCTTCTTCTCCTCCTTCTTCTTCCCCATGGGTTTGGGTGGTTTTGTGTAATTGGATAAAAAAGTCCCTGTTGTGGGCACGGGTGGTTGGTTATTGGGTTAAAAGTGAAAATAATTGAGGTGTCATTTCTTAATTGGACAGTTTATCCTTGAAGGCCTTGTAGAGAGAGACACGGTTCCATTTTTAGTTTGTTAGAGTCAAGTGCTGTAGAACTCACGCTCTGTGAGACTGTAATATAAACTAATAAACATCTGAGTCCCAACAAGAAATACCATATCACACATTTAATCCCAACCTTGGCAGAAAAAAAGAAGCAAAGAGTCCCGCAGGGTTCCTGTGGCAGTTGGAAAAACTGCGGTAAAGGGGTTTGTTGGGCACCTGAACTTGTGTCCCTTGTTGCATTTTCCCCTGGATTCTGGGTTTGATGCACTGAGCAACTTTCACTCACCAACCTCAAAACTTCAACTGTTAAAATACAGTCAAGGTGTGAGAGTGTTTGCAGCTTCCTGATTTGAAACTCTGTCCAGATGATCTCAGCAGAGACCCAATGTAAAACTCTGTCCATATGAGGTGGAAAAGCGCTGAGGGGGCTTTTTCCAGAGGGTGGGATGGAAAAGCTGTTTTCTAGCAGGAATCATGGAATGGTTTGGGTTGGAAGAGACCTTAAAGATCACCCAGCGCCACCCCCTTCCATGGGCAGGAGCACCTTCCACTGTCCTAAGATGTTCCATGCCCTGTCCAGGACACTTCCAGGGATGGAGCAGCCGATGTTCTCTGGAATATCTGAAGGAGGATATCTTCAGCTTCCACTGAAGGAGGACATCTTCAGCTCTTCCCATTCCCAAAGGACCTAGGCATTCCAGGGAGAGGTCAGCAGGCACAGAGCTGTCAGCATGTCCCTCAGACTTTGTGAAATAACTGTTCTCTCCTCAGTAAATGCTCTCTGTGAATTTGCAGCCTTAAGTCTGCTGTGTAAATGTGTCCTCAACTTGGGAAGTTCTGGGATACCAGGAATTAGAGGTGGGGTTCATCTCCTGCCTGTGTTTGGCCTGTGCTAATTAAGCCACATGACTCTGTTAGGAAGAACAAACCAGGAAAAATGCCCCCAAACCATCTTTTAAAAAATTTCCCTTAAATCTGTCTCCAAGGTGGTCTTTGTTGTCATAGTTATGGCAGTAGAGGGAGGCTCCTCAAGAGAACAAGAACTTGTTTTCTCTGGGAAATATGCTTTTCTTTCTTTTTTCCTATTCTATTTGCACATGAGTGTTGTTATGTTTTCATTCCCATCTGGAAGGTACAATCTCCCTCTGAAATCTCTGTCTTAGCTGTATGAAACAGCACCAAAGGAGGTGGTAATGAACACATTCAACATCTGATGGTGATTAACCAGGAGCACTCGAGATCCGGCTTCCTCACTGGAGGAATTTCTGCCTGTAAATCCATTCCACGCCAATATCTGCTCAGCCTGAACCTTTCAGGATTCCTCCAGCTTTCAAAGGTGTGTTTTAGGTTGGGTTGGGAGTGTCACGTCCATGTTTTTGGTCTTGGGGAGCCACCTTGGGGACCCCCAGCACCAATATTTTGCATTATTGGGATGCTGCTGTTGGGTGTCAGTGCTCACTAATGCAAACATAGGTTGGGCTATTCCTTGTGTCATGTTGAGAATGAAAAAAACATGAGTTAGACAAGATGAACTTTAAAAATATGTGCTAATGTACATGACAAATGGGATAAGTGTTCAGTTTGGAGCTTACATGGATTTTGTTTTTCAGGAATATGCTTTGAAACTCACAGCCCAAATTCCTGCAACCTGGATTTCATCTGCCGGACCCTGATTTTTCTCTTCATAAATCCTTGGTGAGTTTGCATTTTGGCTTGAGTTTAACTTTACCGTGCTGTAACTGCAATGTAAATTTATCGTGCAGGTTATCGGAAAATCCGATTTGGAAAATCTGAGGGAAAGACAACAGCTTGAAAAAGGAATGGGAAAAATCACAGAGCTAAATAGACACCCAAATAGTCTGTCTAACAACTATCAAAGTGATAATTTTGGATTAGGGTCTAATTTACAACTTCTATATATTGTAACTTTTCCCGTGGAACACCAAGTCGATGTCAATGATTTGACATTGCTTTCAAAAAGTACAATTACAGTATATTCCACAGAAGAGTTATGTTTTACAGGAGCCCTTTGTTAGACTTGGCAATAAGTTTGACACAGCTTGGTTCAGAGCTGAGTATTTCACATTTTTCCCCCAAATCATCACTCAATAAGATGCTCAGAAGACAAAAAGTTCATCTCTCCAAACAGAATTTAATTGTATTTATTTGTGTTCTTGTGCCTGCCTGTATTTTATGTGGAGAGATTGGGAAGTATGAAAAGTTTTCCAGGTCGAGGCTGGAATATGTGCCAGACCTGAAGAGGTGCATCTCTGATAGGTGTGTGATAACTCAAGAAACACCACAAATACCCTAAAAACAGAGCTGTGAAGAGGAGCGTGGTGTTGAAAGGGAATTAAAATGTGTATTTTTGTGAACGTCTGCGTCGTCGTGTGAGAACAGATCCCTTCAGATCTGGCCTCTTTGTGGGGAGAGCTGTGAGAAAGGCTCTTTGTTCAGCCTTTACCTGGTGGCTTCTCAAATATCCCTGTGGCTTTTCAGGCTGGGCTTGTGTCTTGGTATGAACCCCGGGGCTATGGATGGTTCTGGCTTTCACCTCATCCCATGCCAGCAGAATTCCTTCCTGAAACATGGGCTGGGAAAAGCAGAGACTGAAATAAAAAACCAATACAGATAATGTGTATAAAATCCTGTATTATAGAGGGTCTTCCTGCAGTATTCTTCACCCCAAATGTGCTTTTTGGGTGGCAACCACAGGGAAATGTTCACATTCTTTTGTATAAATGAAGTGTGGGGCCATGAAGTGCCTTATCCTGACCACGGCAAAATAAGGGTTCTGTTTTAAAAAAAACCCACTTAAATATGGAAATAAGGCCTTCTATGGAGAATTTAAGCAGATTAAGCAGGTAACTCCTGGTATTTCTTATGGAAAACTTTACATCCTTCAACTCGTCTGCTTTAGCTGAAGGCTAAACCTGCTCAAACCCACCACTAGTGTAGGAAATACAATCTTCTTCACACCAATGTTCTCAGGTAGTTTGTGGATGTAAGGATGTGTGTAGTATTCCAAATTCTCCTGGCAGCACCTTTTCCCTCTCCAGTTAAATACTGGGAGTAGAAGAATGATGAGAACTGCATTTTAATTCCTAAATTCTGGTGGTGAAAACCTCCTGATTGTCAGCTCCGGAGAATCCCTCTTGTGTGACATGGGACTGAACTGACATAAAAGGGGAAGAAAAAAGGTCACAAACACAAGACTCTCCATGAAATATTGTTCAAGAGTGTTTTTGAGGCATCTGAACACAAAGCTTAGATGATGTTGAGTTCCAAGCTCAGCTGGGAGAGCTGATGTTGTGCAGTGTGGCAGCTGAGTGACCACGCATGGTCAGTCCTCTGCTCCTCCCTGCCCCACTTTTGGGAATCCCACAACCTGCCTGACAGCAGACACTTTAGGAATTCTAGGATTATCTGGTCCTCTTGGTTTGCTGCCCTAAAAGTGATGCCATATTTTGACAGATGGTGTCAGCTTTGCCACAAATCTAAGGTGATCGCAAGAAGATATTGGCTTAAAAATACAAATGTTGAGGACAAAACAGTGAAAACAGATAATAATTCCTGTTAATAATATCCTCATAATAAACTCTGCTTCATTTGCTGTTATTTCCTCACAGTTTTCAGCTCTTTGGGATTGGTGTCTGTCCCTAACAGGTTCTGAAGGATATTTGCTGGGATGCTTCAGGAGCAGAGATCCCCACCTTGCCATGATTTACTTTAGGAATTAGGTGATTCCTCCAAACTCCCTCAGTGGCACTGCTTTGGTGTAAAGGTGCTAAAGCAGCAGCTTAATGAGGTAATTATAATTAATATTACACAGGGGTTTAGAGCCCTCAGGCAGGAGTCTCAGCACCGTGGTCTAACTCTTGATTTAAGGGAACATCTTGAATACATTATTTACATCAGATATTAGACCTGCTGTGCCAGTGACTGCGAGCAAGGGGATTTATTAGCACCAGATCTATTTATTTGGAAGAAATTCTGTGTAATGAGCAAAGCTGCAAGCTCAGTTTGGAAGTAAATAGATGTTAATATCAGATAAATGATAGATAAGTTCAGCTTGGCTCCCGGGGAGATCAGGGCAAATGCTCTGCTGGAGACTTAATGTTAATTCAGGGGTATTTTATTTATTTTTAATGTTAATTCAGGGGTATTTTCAGGAGTATTTTTTGTCACCAGTCTTGTGCCACATTGGGCTTCTGGAATCTCATTGCAGAGGTCTTCTGGGTTTTGAGATATTTCAGCTCTTCTTGTGTTTAGTGAAATACTTGGCTTGTTTCATGTTCAAGTAGCTTCCAAAGCTTTAACCCTTTTTGTTCCTTGATGAATGAAACCATTTGTGGCTGTGAGATGGGGTGGGCACTGAGATCCTCAGGTGCAGCTCTCAGCTCAAATGAGTGTTATTGAGTCAAGCTGAAAAAAGCCTCAATGTTCTGCAGGTCCCCAAAACTCTTTCTGTGGAAGGAGATACTGGTTTAATCCAATTTTAAACATCCATTTTTAATCTTGAATGTCTATGATGTTATTTGGTTTTCCTGTTCATATTTGGTGTTATTCCTGCTGATGTTATGGACAGTTTTTGAGGTAAGCCTAAGCAAGTTTTTCTCTACAACTCCTGGTAGGAGGTTGTGGTGAGGTGGAGGTCAGCTTCTTCTCTCAGGCAACCAGTGATAGTGATGCCTCAGGTTTGAGCTTT
>WBNO01006776.1:0-11399 GCA_013400575.1 Peucedramus taeniatus
CCTGCCGTGCCGCCATGGCAGCGCTGCCCGGTGCCGCGGCCCCGCGGCTGCTCCTCATCCCCAGCAAAGCGGCCGAGGCTCCCGCCGCCGCGGCTGCCCGCCATCTCTCCGTTGTCCTGCCGGCAGGAGCCGACTCCGGCCTCCCGGCGATGGAGGCCACGCAGCCGGCCCGCAAGCGGCAGCGGCTCACGCATCTGAGCCCGGAGGAGAAGGCGCTGCGCAGGTGAGAGGGGGGCGGCGGTGGGAGGGCTGCGGCTGTGCTTGGTGGGTCGAGGGTCTCCCGCTGACGGCCGCTCTGCCCCGCAGGAAACTAAAGAACCGCGTGGCGGCCCAGAGTGCCCGCGACAGGAAGAAGGCGCGGATGACAGAGCTGGAGCAGCAGGTGGTGGAGCTGGAGGAAGAGGTAAGGGGCTGGGGGAGATAAGGGGCTGCAGGAGGGGGAGGAACGGAGCGGCCTCACCGCCTCACGGCTCTTTGCAGAACCAGAAGCTGCTGAGGGAGAACCAGCTCTTGAGGGAAAGGACGTGTAACCTCGCGCGGGAGAACCAGGAGCTCCGCTGCCGCCTGGGTTTGGATGCTCTGAAGACGGAGGAGGAGGGTGACGAGTTCCAGGTGAGCTGCGCTGCTGCCGTGTCCGTGTCCGCCCCCGCCTGGGGCAGAGCTGCCCCGCTCCCGGGGCAACCTCCGTGCTGGGGGCAGGGATATTCCGGAAATACCTTTGTCCTCCATATGGAGGCTGTCCTGAAACTCAGCGGCTGCCAAGTCGAAATGAGTGCCACTGGTAATGTGGGAGGTAGAAAGCTGACTAGTTCCAGGCTGTTTTAAGACAGTTATCTTTGGTTTTCTACCTTATAGAAGTGAAGTAGAAACTGTTACAGTCACGTAGGTGTGTCTCAGATGTGGTGGAGAGGGTCAGGCTTTCATTTACAAGAGTCAAACAAAATAACGTGCAAATGTAGGGAAGCTTCAGCTAACTTTGAAACTATCTTACCTTCAGGTTCCTATGACACAAGCAAATAAGAGAATTTTGTGTTGGAAGACTTAGCAGAAAAATTATGATCTTGAAGATCATGTACTGTACTGCCTGCCAGAACATTTGCAGTGACTGAGTTTTTGTCTTGGTACAGGTTGTGAAGGAATCCCAGGTGGATGAGATCAGATTGGTGACCGGGTCCGCTGAGTCCGCAGCACTCAGACTACGTGTTCCTCTGCAGCAGGTGCAGGCCCAGCAGTCACCATTTCTGATAGTTTCCACATGGATTCTGATGGCAGTGACTCTTCAGACTCTGAGGTGAGCATCCAGTCCTATAAAAATTGTCCATGAAATTCAGAACCACTGTAGATTTAAGACTAGTGTTGTAACATTTTGATGGTAAATCACTTGATGATTTCCATTTGTAGTTGATTTGTTTTCCAAATCTTGGATTGCCATACCCGTGCCTCAGAACAGTTGTGTTAGGCTGTGTCCAGTGAGTACAGGAGTTCAACAGCAACCACATGAAAAAACCCAGCCCCCCACAGCTTTGGTCATTTGCAGGTCTGCTTAAGCCAGGTTTTGTTTCGTGCTCTGTGTAGCCAGCAGGCACTGTGGTGTTTGTATTTGATGGGTACGAGAGCTCAAGGAGCTTCTTATAGTGGCTGTGACTCCCAAATGCATGTATAATTCTCTGGGGATTGCCAGTACCCTTACAAAAAACGCTGTGAGCAAAGAATGACTGTGCCCAGGCACAGATTGCCCAGAAGGGTGTGGAGTCTCTCTCAGTGGAGACAGTCAAGAACCATCTGGTGCAATCCTGTGCCACGTGCTCTATGATGAGTCTGCTTGAGCAGGGAAACTGGACCAGATGTGACCTACTGTGGTCCCTTCCAACCTGGCCTATTCTGTGAATTTCTGCAAGATAGGTAACTGCATTAACTGTGTGTTTGATGATATTCTTGATAAAACAGCTGTAATCACATCAGTGTATATTAACTTCCATGTGGAGGTTAATTGATGCCACATTTGGTTTGGCTGTAACATTAATAAACTGTCTTTCTAAAACTGTCTTCTATTTTGCAGTCTGATCTCCTATTGGGCTTTCTGGACAGTCTGGACCCAGAGCTGTTTCTCAGATATGCTGATTCAGAGTCAACGTGCCTGGAAAAGCTGGACGAAGAGATCTCTGGAGAAACAAATTCCGTACCAACCGCCCTCTCTCCCTCTTTGGGGTCCCCATCAGCTAAGCTGGAAGCCATTAATGAACTCATAAGGTTTGATCACGTGTATACAAAGCCCCTAGTAGTGGAGATTCCTGTTGAAGTGGGCAACCAAACCAATATGCTAGTGAAAATTGAGAAGGAAAATCTCTCTTCATCTGATGACAAGGCCATCCTTGAAGTCCCAGTGTCTGTGAAGAAGGAACCTGTAGACAGCTTCGTGCCTGAACTGGGCTTTTCTCATCTGCTTTCTTCTTGTCATAGTCTTGAATCCTCAAGCTACCTGTTGGATGGCTGTAGTGACTCTGGGTATGAAGGATCCCTGTCGCCCTTCAGTGATACATCGTCTCCGCTTGGCCCTGACCATGCGTGGGAGGATAGCTTTGCCAAGGAACTCTTTCCTCAGCTCATCAGTGTCTAACCTGGTAGTGTTAACTCCCCGTGAACAACTGTCCTGGCAGGATATCAGCAATGCCCCTTTGGGGTCTATGTGGGGAAAATCAAATCCATCCAGAAAAGTGTTTCTCATCTTTACCCATGCTAGTAGATGGCGTGATGGTATGAAAAAACCTAGGGTGTCCTGTCCTGCCCTGGCTCTCCCCCAGTCAGTGCTGGCTTAGGAGAGAGGCAGGTTTGTTTCTCAATAACTTGCTCATTCTCTACGAACCTGAAAATGTTTTGTTTTCCAGTTAAAATTTTAACACCAAAAACTAAACTGGGATATTCATGTATAGACAACTGGGCTAGACGTTAATAGTCTCTAACTCTTACAGCTTCACTAAATGCTTGTTTTCCATTTGCTATGTAGAGTTGCTTTGTCCATTTAATATTTAACTGTATTGGTGCAATTAAAATGCAGTGCAGCTCACTGACCCTTTTTTGTCTTAGTCTCCCCCTCCCCACTTAGTTCTATCTGGGCTTCAGAGAATTTAAATCAGGTGCCTCGGTGTCTCATCTTGCCACAATGTGCTGAGGAGCCAGAAACTCATAAGGTGTCTGCAGCTGGATGCTTCAGCAGTTCCCTTTTGGGGGCACTGGATGTGGTAGATGGGTTTGTGTGAGGGCCAGAGCTACTAGAGCAAAACCTTCAGCCTCTGTAAGGCAGGCACGTGGCAGGAGCTTGAAGTCCCAATATTGAAAAGTCACGGCAGTGGTGGCACCCTGGTGGCCAGTAATGCTGTCCAAAATTCTCAGTCTGAGGGGAGGTGGGTGCAAGACAGGCACAGTGTGAAAATGGGTTGCAGATTCTGTATTACCACAGGAAGTCCTGAAGCATCAAATGGACTTGTCAGGAGCCAATTTCAAATACCACAGCAGGACAGGACTTCCCATTGTCCACATCCATTTGCTCCAGTATCCAGTATTTACCACAATATTAAAAACAGTTGGAGAGACAGAAGAAATCTTACACTGAAATAAGAGACCTGTTGCAGGTGTTGGCACAGCTGCTCTTGGTTTCAGTGCTATTTCATGTTTTGCATTCAGTTTTGGCAAAAATAACTTGGGGTGGGGAAGACAGAAAACCAGAGATGTTTCAGTCAGTAACATTCAAGGTGACAGGACTGCTTTAGATTACAAGCTTGACTAACCTACCTTATAATGAAGGATTCTACCTGAATAGTGGGTAGAAGTAAAGACTACAGCTGTGCAGTATAAAAAATCCAGATTAATAATCCAAGTAGTCAAAAGAGTAAGTTGCTTTACTTTCATGGTGGAAAATAGGGATGACTGCAGGAGTATTGAATTGTTTTGAGTCCAAAAATAAGCAGCAGTGAGGATTTGATCTGTAGTTTTGCAATACATTTTGTTATCACCCTTTTATGAAGCCCCAGCTCCTTCTGGCAAGCTATTTCATCATCTAAAAAATCCAAAGAAAATTGTGTTACAGTCTCCTTTCCATCACAGTAGGACATGGGATGTGCTTAACATTTCAACTTTGTTAAGCACAGGAGACAGGAATGTTCAAGGACATGGTCTTTACACTGTTCTGCTTCCCCTTTTCAACTTAACAGCTCTATCTTGGCATGCTTTATCCTGACTTACTGCAAGCACTGGGTCCCACAATAAGCTGTTAATAGTTACTGACTCCTCCACTAAAAACACAGAACTAGTTCTTGTTTGGCATCTAGAAGCCTACTACCATTCAGAATTCCTATAAGCACTAGCATTTTCTACTAGAATCAAGTCCACTAAGATGGTACACAAAAAAAGCAAGTCTTACCTTCCAAGAAAATTACTACAATCTGAATTTAAAACTGTCCTCAAACATTCCTTAACTTTAAGAATACCTAGTGTGCTTAGTTCTGAATAGTTTTATTCTGAAGTAAAATGAAAGATCTGATAACACAAGCTATAGCAACACCTCTTGGTACCCCTGTTGCTTTGTCAGAGGCCTTTGGGTCATGATAGACTTAAAATAACTCTTCCTTCCTGGCAGCTTCATGTTCATTCTACTCTGCTGTTGCCTTCCCTTGTCCTGCTGAATACTGTGGAGGAGAACAGGGGCATGCCTTTGACAGAACCTAGTTAAATTCAAATCCTAAGCCAGAAGAGTACTTTACTGTCCAGCTGAAGGAGTGCACATAGGCTCCCAAGGTTTTGTCACTCTTACCAGGAATGAAACAGTCATCTAAAAAATATTTTAGAAAATTTATTGAAAACTGACATACAAAGGGTGATTTGGTCCCAAGAGAAGACAGACCAGAATCGGATCTTTCGTATTTCAAAATAAGGTTTTTCCTAATACTGCATCGCGTTTGCCATCCCGTGTGTGAACAGCATTAATAAAAGTCTTTTAATGAAGACAACAACAAATGAAACTCACAAATACAGAAGTCTGTAAATGCCCACAGTTTGATCTCTCATCCAATCACCCTCTCCAAGTGATTGCTGTAGCAAGGGTCTTGCTCAGTGCTCCTGTCACTTGGTTCCCACTCTTCTATCAATTTAAGCAACTCAACCCCACTGTCTCCTATCACAAGGGCAGAAATGCATTGTGAAAGAATGAAAGCAAATGTTTTCTATCAAAGCAAACTTCTTAGACAATTTTTTTCCTCATCTCATAGTCTTTGTCAACAGTGCACCACTCTGTTCTTGTTTTAGATGGCAGGTAACAGGTCAGTGATGCCCTATTGGCATTGAATTAAGAGGAAAGACACCTCTGAAAGTCAACCTTTGGTACAAACCTAGCAGGATAAAAGTATGCTTAAAAGCTAATCTACAACAATTTCTTATTCAGCAAATCTGATATGCAATTTGGTGTTTTTAAGAGGAAAACAACTGCATCATTTGATGTATTTAGGCCTCCCACAGTTTTTTTACATCTTCTGTTGCAGTTTCTGTGTTGCTAAGATGGTTTCATCACATTTTTGAAATTTCCATCCTTTCTTTTCAGTTTATTTAGCATTCAGAGCTTTCACCTAAAATACTTCCAACTTTGAACTTTCACTATAATCCAGCAAATTGAAAACCAGTTACTTGGAGGCACCACATTTTCTACCTGCAATGACTACAGCCTTCTCTGAACTGACTGCTTTATGTTCTGCTCAAGCACTGGAGCATGTCAAAGGCTGCAGGTTTTAAAGATGTTCAGCAGCTTAATAATACATAAGAAGTTTTACACACTTCATGCAAAAGATTTATAGCAGACCCTGAAATGAAATTAGGCATTATAGCAAGATAGGCTGCACATGTTCTTCAACTTAATAAACCTTCCAGAATGGTACAGGTGTACTGGTTTCCAGAGTAATACCTAATCAAATGCTGGAGTGTTTTTAGTGAAACTCTAAAATGTTTTATCAAGAGACAGAAAATTTCAAACAGCCTTCAACAAAAGCAGCAAGATAAACAGGGTTTAACAAACAGGTATCTTTTTAACAACCAGAAGGAAATAAAGGATGACTGCAAAAAGAGAAGCTTGATTCTAAGCTTTCAGCTATGGGTTATTCAACAGTAAAGAATATTATCACAAGGATTATCTCTTAGCTGTGAAGAGGAAGAGAAGATTTTCTTATGTGAGCAGCTGTGTTACTGTGTACTTGCTGCTTTATGTTAGCAAGATGTCAAAACCAGACTGGGATGTAGGACTCTGAACAGAACCTATTACTTGGAAAGGGATTTCTTATGAAAAGCCTCAATTCAGGTATCTCTGAGAAAGCTCAAGGACTTAGGAACAAAAGATAAAACCCTTAAGTTAGAAAACCTTAAAAATAAGGAACTGCTGTGCATTGAGAAAAGGTACAAGCAATAGCTCATTGTGGATTCCTTTCCTTGGCATCCTGTGCAGGGTAGAAGATTCTTTTGGCATACATCTGTATAAACAATGTGATGCTATATTATTGGCACATACTGTGGCTTGAATTTTATGTCTAGATTCTCTCAGGAAAAAGACAGGCATCTCCTTGACTTCACTACCAAAGGCTGGGACTTGGGTACAGACAATAATCCAGCATTTGACCCTCCTAATGGCAGCAAGCAGCTCCCTGTTATCTGATTTACTTATCATGTTTACCCAAATTAATGGATGCCATCCATTTCATCAGAAGTTACACTGTCTTCAACTGACTTTCCAACTCCATGCATACCAAGAATCTCAGCACAATGTAAAATGTGAATCTCTTTGCTGAGAACCACTTTTCTCCAAACTTTACACTGGGGAGAGGAACATCAAAAACCCACAAATAAAATTTAGAAGCCCATGAACCAAAGATGACTGAAGTTAGCAGGTATCCTGCAAATTTTAAGTGCTGGCTTTACTTTCTACAAAGCAAAAGACTTAAGCTCAGCTGTTAATATTCCTTCCCTACCACTCCATGGATTGTGTAATTTCTACATCTGAGTTTACATGAAGTCCAAACAAGAAAGATGGTGTGAAAAGCTGTATTACCAGAGGGACTGCTTTTCTATCTGTGACTAGATTTGAAGATACTTCTTCCTTTATATTTTGTAATTCAAATTAAACCAAATGGCCAAGCATAGTATGTGCACCAGTTTCAATGGCTCAGTAAGACAAAGGTGTGGCTTAAGCCACAGTTACATTCAGTATTTGGATTTTATACTTTACCAAGGGCAATTAAGAGGATATTTCACCATTAAGCAAGATGGAAAGCTACTTCCCTGTTCCAAAGACCTCTGAATTACCTTTTCAGTAAAAGTAAGAATATTTAACAGATTGGAACATAGAAATCTTAGGGTGTTTCCTGGCCACCCTATGATTGTGGTGTGCTTATGATTATTAGTAAGAAAACAAAAAAACAAAAAATATAACTTCAGATTCACACATCAAACCAGAAAAAAAAAATCAAAAAACAACAACGATAAGCATCAGAAGCTCACCACTTCCAGTCTAAAATCTGGCATCTACAACTCCATTTCTTCTTCTGCACACCCAGATATTCCCAAGCTAGCATATGGATCTGGAGACATGGCAGTCTGTTGTGACCCAGGGAATGTTTCAGTCTGTGGGTCAAAAGGAGCTCTTGGTGTTGAATGCTTAGCTTGACATACTTCTGTACTCTGCTGCTTGAAGTTCTTAACAGAAACAGACTTCAGTTTATCTGTCATAAATTCAGGAAGAGGTTTCCAAAGCACAAGCTCCATAGAAGGACGGCTCCTAGAAAGGATGGAGTTTCAGTAAAATATCAGTTCTTCAAGCACAGCTATTAAATGCAGAAGATCTTTGAGCTAGCCTGGAACTATATTCCAGAAAATATATACCTTTTCCCCCCCCTACTAAATTTCCTCTTCCCTAACTAGTTCCATCATTTCTAGTTCTAACTGTATTTCCTCTCTTTTTTGCACCAAACTTGACCACTGTTGGTCACACTTCAAGATCTTCTCATTTTGGAAATTCATATACATAAAACCAAAACTGATACTGGTTTACTCCACAAATTTCACTCTGTAGACATGAGGAGTACAAACCAGACATTTGATGACCACTACAGTTACTTATTTCTTTTTTACATTAGGACAGTTTTTCCTATTTTTAACCAGATGAATGGTCTGTTATACAATGTTGGCTGCATCATACAGTAATCAAGGATATCTCCATAAACATGAAATGAGGTCTCTCTTTTCATTTGCACGTGTTAGCTACATAGCACCATGATTTCCTCCAGAACTTACATAGATTCTATTATTTTCTTTGTCAGGACTTCACCAAAATCCCTCTTCATCCCTTTCTTAAGGGTATCTGACAGGATAAGAGTGGGCAGATTGCTAACATTTCCATCAGCATGAACTTCCTCATCTTCATCAATTATCCTAGGAATGGAGGGGGAAGAGGGAGATAAACACTATTGAGCATACTGTTATCAGGAACATCCACTGTAGACTACAGTCACATCTACGTGCTCTGCTCTGTGCAGATCTCTGACCTAGGCTAGGTACCAGAAGCAGCAGGGCCATGTTAACACGAGCCTCTCTTGGGCCAAAATACCCTGAGAAGGACTCACAGAGAAGCCACTCGAGCAGCAATGCCACTTCTGGTACCTTTGTTACCCCTGTGTTATCCCAGCAGTGTCAGTGCAAACATACACTGAGAGAAAATAAACAAATTCCCTCCAAGGGAAACTCTGTGATTCAGTCACATTGCACAGGTGAGTCTCAGCTATGCAGCTGCTTCACCTGCTGAATTCCCCATAACTGGAATTATTGCAAAGGTACTGAAAATAGTGCTTCGCTTTTCACAACACTGTGCCAGTTTCTGAGATTAAATTGGCACAAATTGTTTAGAACAAATGGAAGCATCCCCTTTGTTTTTGGTTTTTGTTTTATAGAAAATTTAGCAGCGTAGCTGGGAAGAATAGGGAACAATCCTCCAAGAAGACCAAAGCAGACATAGATAATAGAGGCAGATTTCACTACTCTGATTTACCCATGAAAAAAATAACAGTCTAACAGTACCTTGCTTCTCCTTATGCATCATCTATGGAGTAATCTACAAAAAAATCTCGTTTTAACATTTCTGTAACTTTTGGCTTTTCTAATCATCTGCAGTGGTCATTTTAGATATTTTGAAATACCAGTTCACCTGCAATCAACTGATACATACACATGCCATTCCCAAAAACCTTTCAAGGGCCAGAATGCACAGTAAATTTATCAATCAAAAGACTACAGCAGACTGTCTATAGTCACCCAATTACCCCACATCATACCATCAGCAAGATGAATCTCAGCCTTACTGCATGTGTGTAGAGAGACCTCTCTGGTTCATGCTACTCTCTCCACTGATAAATTCACATCTATTTTAAGTTTAAATCACAGAACAAGCTGCAGTTGGTTGAAAAAAACTGAGCTCAAGCCTGAGCAGGTAAATGTTAGAATTTGAGCTTCTGGATGCTCACAGAAGAGCATTAAACCCCATCATGGTATACTGGAGCTGCATAATGATTGTGAACAGGGTGTTATTTACTCAGCATCTCCTGCCCTAGCACCCTCAGTTTCAGATCAGCCTGAAGACTCACAAGACCACAGGTAGCCTAAAATTAAATAATTTGAACAGAAGGTTCACCTCAGACTTACAGCAGTGTTATCACACTGCTAAGTGCTAGATTTACCCCTGAATGCCCACCAAAAAAGGGAAAGCTCAGCAAAGCCAGGCTACTCAATCCCTGCATTTACCTGTCCTCAATTTCCTGAAGTTTCCTGCGAGCAACCTCGCATTGCTGTTCCCCCATTGTCTGATCCATTTCTTCACAGGGAATTTCTAACATGGCAGTTTCAGGACCGCTGCCACCATACTGACTTGCTACCTCCCCAGCTGCCTGCTGACCTGCACAAAGAATCCATTCTTCAGTGCTGGGATTCAAAGGGCAATTTTTGGCTCCTGTCAGTCTCTTCTTCCGCACAGGACAGCTAGGAAACAAAGTAAGTTCACAATTGTCAAAAAAGAGAAGTGGCATTCTGCAGGGACAAATGTAAAGTGCATTTCAGCAGCATCGACACACTATGGCAATGCAACCTCAACAAAGACAATAAATCCACGTTGCTCTTAGTAAAATGTGAGTACCTATTCAGGGAAATCAGTGCCACACAATTAATTAGGTAACAGAAGTGGATTTGGGCTCATGTGCAATTCAAGGGAAGAGTTCCAAATAGAAACAATGATAGATTTCCTTCCTGTTTGTATTGTAGGTGAGATGTGCTCAAATCTTTTACAAAACAAAAAGCAAATCAGGATTTTTCAGGCTATAAAAGACAAATTAATTTACCCTTCTGCCTCTTCTTCTAGCTTATGCTTCTTTCCACATCGCACAGAGACACTACAAAAGAAAAACAGTTACTTAGCTTCAAATTGTATCTTTTGATTACACCGATATTTTCAAACAATATTTTCCTCCCTTTTAAAATTTCATCTGAGATCAACAGTCACAGTATGTCACCAGCTGTAAAAATTTGGAACAATAAATGACCACTTTGTTCCAAAGAAAGTCAAAGGCGGATGTTCTCTGAACAGAATTCCAAGTTAATTTCTTCTCCTTTACATTATTTCGTTTCCCACAAGGGACAAGACCAATTTTTGCTAAAATTCAAATGCTTCAAGAAGCAACACATGACCCACAGCTTGAATCCCTTAATACTCAGTATCAGAGGCACACGCCGAAAAAATACTGAAAAAAAAATTAATGAGCTTGAAAGGCTGCAAAGATGCTGGTACACTCGATCACTTTCCTTGCCTTTTAAAAGGCTCCTTCATACTCCACCAGCCAGCTTCAAGGTCCTTACCGAGCACAATATAATTTCCTAACCTCCTACCAGCGCCGACAGCGCTCCAAGGAAGCAAACCCCAGCGGCCTCGCACGGCAGCGGCCGCAGCTCCGCACTGCCGGCGCTCCGGCCCTGCGGGACGGGTCTGGCACTTACTGGCTGCGGCTCCTGGTGAAGGAGCTCACCGGGGCCACCGTCAGCCCCTCGCTGTGGCTCCCGAGCGCGGCCAGGGAGGCCAGGTCGAAGCTGCTCTGCAGACAGAGGCCGGAGGATCCGTCCACGCCGTCGTTCCCGATCCCTGCCATGACCATCCCGGGTGGCTGCAGCCGGCCGTGGCCGCCGGCTAAGGGCTGCGGGCCGTGGCGGTCCGGGGCAGCGGCCGGCGCTGTGGGGAGCTCCACGGCCGGGCCCGCCGGGATGCCCTGGCAGGATCTGCCTAGCGCTGCCATTTCCTGCTGCGGGGGAGAAAGCGCACATCAACGCCGCGATCC
>WBNO01006776.1:11440-26748 GCA_013400575.1 Peucedramus taeniatus
CGCAGGAGCCCCGCACGAAACCTCCTCCGCCCGCAGCGCTCACCCGGGCCGAGCCGAGCCGAGCCGGGCCCGCGGCTGCGGCCGCCGCTACAGCCCGGGTCCTTCCAGGCCTTTCGCCGCGATCGGATAAGGACCCGCGGGCACTGTGGGAGTTGTAGTCCCGGGCACTGAGAGACCGCTGGGAGTTGTAGTCCCGAGTGCTGTGGGACTTGTGGGAGTTGTAGTCCCGGGTGCTGTGGGAGACGCGCTCTGAGAGCGGAGTCCCCGCCGTGGCCCGCGGGGTGGGCGCCGCGGGGTCCCTGAGGAGGGCCGAGCAGCCCCTCTCTCGTCCCGGAGGAGGGCCGAGCAGCCCTCTCTTGTCCCCGAGGAGGGTCCGAACAGCCCCTCTCTTGTCCCCGAATAGGATCCGAGCAGCCCCTCTCTTATCCCCGAGGAGGGTCCGAGCAGCCCCTCTCTCGTCCCGAAGGAGGGTCCGAGTAGCCCCTCTCTTGTCCCGAAGAAGGGCCGAGCAGCCCCTCTCTTGTCCCGGAGGAGGGTCCAAACAGCCCCTCTCTTGCCCTTGTCCCGGCGTAATCCCCTCAGCGGGGCGGGCACGGTCCAGCAGCCAAATCCCGGTCAGCTGAGGAGCTCAGGCGGGCTCGGGGAGGTGGCGAGCGGAGCGGAGCGGAGCAGAGCGGAGCTGAGGGGGCTAGTGCAGGCAGGAGGGAGGGATGGCGCCCAGGCACACGGTAACCGCCCGTCCTTGTCCTTAGGTGCGGGAGGCTGCGGGTTCTGCGCGGGGTTAGAGAAGGACAGTAGTGCAGGTACACAGTGTAAGAGGCGGGAAAGCTCCCTGAGGCTGCTGTGAGGCTTTATCGAAGTTGGACATCCCTGTCACAAAAGAGTTCGGAACTGTTGAGGAGAGTCCCAATGGGCGGGGGAAAAAAACCCAAACAAACAAACCAACAACAAAAAAAGCAAAGCTGTGTCTTAATATATTAGTAACTTGTTTGGCACTTTTTTTTTTTTTTTCTGTAACGTAGTTTATTAAATTTTGCAAAGGAAATCTAATTCAGCCCATGCTCAGAATGGAGCACCAGCCCCTGCTCAGAGGGTCTAGCTCGCCCTGCAAGGTAAGCAGAACCATCCTGGCCTCTGGAGGTGGATCCTGCAGGGAGTTTTTAGTTTTAGCAATGATGTACAGATGTGAAATGTGCAGGTATTTCATGTGAGGTTTTTTAGAAATACATTAAGTGATTAGATGCGTAAGGTTTTGCGCTTTCCTTGGACACCTGGCTGTGTTAGAAAGTGGAAGCTGTAAAAGCAGCTTTCTGATTCTCATGTTTTACATTGAATACAAATTGAATTTTGTTTGTGTCGTGTTTCTGGGATGAAGTGAACGCCCTTGTAAACTGTCAGGGGTTCAGAACACATGAGGCTGTTATCTGTGCTCTCTCCAAACTCCAGTGTGAGGCAGCATACCAGTGTCACGAGCCCAGCTGATTTGGGCAGGAAGAACAAAAGATCTGTCATAATAAAACCTAAGTAATGTATGTTCATTGTTTTGGGTTGTTTGTTTATTTCCTGTCTCTTCTAGATTCCAGGTTGTACCCATAAGAAACACAAAGTAGGTTTTCAGCACTTAGTTAATATAAGGGTCTGAGTGTGCAGTGCCAGTATTTACCACATCAATTTGGTTTTTTTCTACCATACTCACTGCAGCCCTTACTTATGACTCTTAATTCATTGCTTTGGTTGAGAGAAACATTCAGAGAAACACTTTTTTATTCTTGGAAACTGTAGGGAAATGTTAATTGGGTTTTACTTAAATAAGATCAATTTTAACTTTAATTTAAGGAAGGAAGGAAGTTTTGATGAATTATCTTCAGGAAGGACACAACTCTTTCAGAATACAGTACAATATCTGGAATAACTCAGCATTTCTGGGAACTGGACCAAGAATGAGAACAATGAAGAATTAGTCTACGTACCTTACAATGAGAAATTCAGGGAGTACAAGTTTATTAAGAGAAATATGGACAGCCTTTATAAAGAAAGGGGAAATTTGATCACTGAAGTGCCTTTAATATAGGAGACATTGTTGTGTCTGGCTGAAATGAATCAATAAGATATTATGAGACGAAATTAGGACCTAATTTAAAATGAAAAGTTTGCTAGACATTTGAACTGGATGTTATTTTTAGTATGATCATATTCAGTAAAAATTAAACTCTGAGAGCACCCCATGAGAACATCAAACACTGTATTAAATCTCTGGAGATATCTGGCCATGGGGCCTCATCCAAAGTATGTTTTGTGACCAGTTAGATTCTTGAGATTTGAATGTATCACAGTAGTAGTTTGAGTTGACCTTAAAACCTGTGAATCTGTGACTCTATGAATTTTAGTTTGTAAATACTGATTTGAGACTGTAACTAGGTCATAGATATTGTAAAATAAAAAAAAAAAGCATGCCAATATGCCAATAAACTTTATATTTAATATTGTTCCCAGTGAACAAATTATTGTGATCAAGGTACTAAGGCTTTGCACCTGCCAGCTTGCAGACATCCAGTAATCATTTTAGGACTTATAATATTGCTTTGAGGGAGATCAGCTATTGTTACTTCTCACATCTTAAACTGTGACTCACAGAAATTGAGATTTGGTTAAATCTTATACTGAATCCTTGTGTCTCTAACACCAAACATAAGCAGTCCTAGCATTCTTTCATTTAAAACAGACACCCTGAGCAGTGTGGCTTATGCAAAAAGCATTTACTCAGTTTCTAATAACAGCTGTAATGGTTTTGTTGCCTATACTTAATCTGGAGACTTATAATTGTGGTATTTCTAAAGGCTGGTAAGGATCAGGGCCAAAGCCAGCCTGAAATGCTTCTCCTGCTGCAGGTGTTCAGGTGTTATTTTTTACAAATATTTTCACTGCTCCAAACGAAGTACATGATGTATTTCACCATAATTTTCTTTTAGATATTGCATGTGTGTGGGCTGAGGGTCCTATCTCTTTTCATGCCCATGATTTTCTTTTGTTCCCCAGCTCCCCAGCTGGACGTTGTTCCTGGCTGTTTGTGCTGTTGGAATTGGAGGCACCTTTCAGTATGGGTATAATGTCTCCATTATCAATGCACCCACACAGGTAAAAGCTCATCTTTTGTTCACTGAGCTGTTTCCTCTCTGAACTTGGCCAAATGTGCCTTTGCTGTGATCAAGGTGGGAACTGAAGCACTTTTCCTCTCATATGAAGGAATCTTGTTCATTTCCCAAGTGGTTTCATGTGCATTTGTTTGTGAGTACCTCCCGTCAGAGCTATTCTGTGTCAGACAAAAGTGACAAGTAGGCCACATAAATACCTTTATTATTAGAAGGATTAACTGAATAAGTAATATATTTTTCAATTCCTAAATTAGCCCAGAACACTAAGGGTAAAATAGACCAGATCATTTTCATTTGGAAGGGATCTACAATGACCATCTAATCCAACCACCTGACCACTTCATGGCTGACCAAGAGTTAAAGCAAGTTGCTAACAGCAATGTCCAAATGCCCTTGGAGCATTGACCACTTGTCTAGGAAGCCTGTTCTTTTGTTTGACCACCCTTTCTGTAGGATATCACCACTATTTCTCCAAATGTCAAGTTTAAACCTCCCCTGACATGGCTTTGAGCCATTCCCATTTTCTATCACTGGATAATAGGGAAAGCATAGTTACTATTTACAGATGTCCATCACAAGGCAGATTACTGAAAAAGTCCTTCTTAGGGAATTAAAATGTTCCATCTGTAGTGGCTGAGTAACTTGTAGGTATTTTCACTCACTTGTCTTTGCTGTAGCCTCCAGGATTCTGCATATTTTGTGGATGACTCAAGGATCTGAACAAATGTTCTTGTGAAAGTGATGGGTATCAGTTTTTGCTACCAGCTGATTTATTTGCTTGGGAAACTGTGAAGACTGAATTTGCTTCAACATTGTATGCTTTTTAGAAAGCTTAAAAGAAGCTGTTTGTGGAAGAACATGTCATATGCTGGGAATACAGGGAGAGTCCAAGAAGTTTGTTCTTCTATAGTCTTTGTTTGCAGGCAAAGAAAAGGAGCCTCTGATTACAGATATGTGCCAGTTCAAGAGTTTCTAAAGGCAAATTTTAGAAAACCAAGCATGTGGAATAACAGCTTCAAAGTTCTGACACATGAATACTCTAAGAAAGGTGGAGTATTATTAGAGTTGAAAAGGGGATTTTGCTATGACTTTTTGGATTACATCGTGGCAGGAAGGTTTAGATTAAGTGTCAGAATGAATCCCCTGACAGTAAAATTTTTTAGGTCACAAGGCCTCTGTGCTCTGAGATGTTCCTAAAAGCAGTGGGCCCAACCATCCACCCTGTTCCCTTCCTTGTTCAGAAGGACCTCAGAGCTCTCTCATGGCAGTGCATGTCAGGATTGTGTTTCTCCTCTGCTGCAGCACCTGAGGCAGGGCACAAAGCAGAGCTGCTCAGCAGCTTTTGAGGTGTGTGGGGAGCAGGAAACACAAGGTCTTCCTTGTGGTCAAGGAAGATTCTTCCAGTCAGATGAGGCCTCTTAGAATTAACTCCCAGATCTGATTTTCAGGATTGGGGTGCAAGTTATTTGTAGTGCTGTGTGTAGGGCTGTATAAAAATTCATCACTCTTTTCTACTGCAGCATATACACAAGTTCTTAAACGAGACCTGGAGTCGTCGTTATCACAAGGAGTTAAATGCAGATTTGCTGACTTTTCTTTGGTCTGTCATTGCTTCCATCTTTTCCCTTGGAGGCCTGTGTGGAGCCCTGATTGGAGGCAGCATGGCCATACGCCTGGGCAGGTCAGTTGCAGCAGCAGGCATATGAAAGCATCTTTGCTTTTCCTACCTTCCCACTGGAATAGAAAGTAAATAAATGGAAAAAGAGTGGGAGAAAAGAGTACCTTGGGTATCTACACATGGTTTTTTTCACTTTAAAACTGAGTTTTCTAGTAGAATTTTACAGTGTATTCCAATGTGACGCTCAAGGATGAGCCCTGAATTTTGACCTCTGACTTAGTCTTTGCATTACATTCACTGAAATCTGAGTAGGACAATGCACCCAGAGTGTGTTGGATACATGAGTTCCTCCTACATGAGTCACATTTGCAGCCCTTGTGCCAGTAAGGACATGCTGCTTCATCCATTGCACTTCATTTTTCTAAATGAAGAAACCCCACTCCTACCTTGTCAGGCACTTCTGTCATATTTATACATTATTCTTATGTTTAGACATATTAAAAACATAAGCAGTTGTGTCAGATATCTGGATTTCCAAGGAATAGCATGTTTCTTCAGTATAAAGTCCATTTATCCCCCCACATTATCAGAAAGGAAAAGTGTTTAAAACCCCACATTATTACAGATTTCCTTACTGTCTGGTTCAGGTGGATTGTTTTTGGTTTGGGGGGGGGGGGCGTTTGTTTTAATCAGTTATTGTTTGTTCAGTGGTACTACTATTATTTTTATTATTATTACTATTATTATTATTAATTTTGTTCCTTCATTTTAGGAAAGGAGCTCTTTTGATGAATAATATTATAGCAATACTAGCCTCCATTTTAATGGGGATCAGTTTTCCTACAGGATTGTTTGAGTTACTGATTGCTGGAAGGTTTTTGATTGGCATAAATTCAGGTGAATGATTTCTTATTCCTACTATCAATAAACTATGGTGAATGATAAGTTATTGTTATTTCTGATCCTTTAGGTTCTATGATGAAAATGTTCTGTAGTTTAGCTTGGAATGTGAAGGCAGCTAAATGAATAGGAAATTATTTAAGTCCCATTTCATATGTGTTTTGGTTTAGTAACTCTTTGCAAAGCAATTTCTTTTGATAGGAAAATGTTTTTTCCATTTATTTGTAGGTATTGGGCTCTGTGTGCAGCCTCTTTATATTGGGGAGTTTGCCCCAAAACACCTGAGAGGTGGCTTGGCCATGGGCACTTCCATCTTTCTAACTGGGGGAATTCTGACAGGACAAATAATTGGTTTGAGGTAAGAAATGTATGGGGTTTTTTTTCCCTGTTTTCATGTATAAAGAATTCAAATTTCCTACAGTTCATTGCAGAACATTCCTTGTGCCATTGTAGCATTAGAATTCACACAAGGTCCCTTTGGGAGAAGAAAATCCTCCCTGAGTCACCTTATTCCTACAACTGGCAGCCATCAGTGCTGTCTCCTCAGGGGAGTAGTGTCAGTTTAGATGGGTCACCAGAACAGCATCAGTAAAGCAGCCACATTTGAGCTGAGTTCATGTTTTCTGCCAATTTCTTGCTAGAGACAGTGGATGTTGGCAAGACAGGATTTGAGAGCAAAGGACTCACATTTCTGTATCACAGCCCTACCACTGCTTTTGTCCCCTGTATGATCAGAGGAAGTTGCTCAGGCCTTCATCCAACTTCAACTTAGAAGTTCCAAGAGCAGAAACTGCACTAAATAATAACCAATAGCTAATTACTATGTTCCTTTGCCTTATTTTTCCACATTTCTCAGAGAATTATTAGGTGGAGAAAAGTACTGGCCTCTGCTGCTATCCAGCAGCTGTATTCCAGCATTAGCCCAACTTTTATTCCTTCCATGGTTTCCTGAAAGTCCCAGATATCTTCTTATTGACAGAGGTGATGAGCTGAGCTGTGCCAAAGGTAATATCTATACTTTTTGTTCTCCAGAAGGATACAATAAATGTATTGGGTTCCAGATTCTCCTTTTGTGTTTATCCACGCAGCACAGTTGTGTCATCTAGTGCTTTTTGGCCCATGTTTCTTCTCCAGTGAGCTTATATGGAAGAAGGGATTGTGGAACACAGGAGCCTATAATGTGGGCAGGACTCCCCTTGAATGTTGAAAGAACAGCAAGGATGTTCCCTCTGAGGGTGGGGAGGCCTTATCTTGTTTCAAATATAAGTTCATTGACTGGAGCTCCAAACTGATTACTCTCAGTGAAAAGTTCATTATCAGGATCATCAAAACTCCTACTGTTGGCCTTAAGAAGACAAATTGTCACTTGAGATGTATTTAATCATGAAGCTTTCAAAGGAACTGATGCTGTATACTCTTTAATTTTTAAGACAATTTGTAAAGATTTTAGTCTGGGATTCAAATTACTTCACTTATATTTGCCTTAGGGGAAGGATTTTCTGTCTGCTCCAGCTCACTAACTGGAAACATTAAAGTCAGGGCCATGGCAAAGGACTCAATATCTGCCTAGAATTTAGGCAAAACACTTCAAACTGGTAAGGGTGTCCTTTAAGGAAAAAACTGTTTGAAGGTCTGAGGTTCAGATACAAAATATTTTGCCTGGCGAATATTTCAAGGTCAGATATTCCTCTAAAAAGAAACAAAGCTATGCCACAGAATTCTCCAAATCCACCACAGCAAAAAATGTTGAAAGAACAGCAAGGAACAAGCAAGTCACAAAGCAAATTTTTCATATCCTAGCAGAAGCCAGGTCATTATGGACAGAGATGATTTCCCAGGAGTTGTGGTTAATAGGTAAACATAAATTATTTTTTTCTATTTGTAGCTTTGAAACGATTTCATGGTTCCTCAGAGTATCGAAGGGAGATGGAAGACATCCAGCGGGAATGCTTTGCCTTAGATGGGGAGAAGCCCAAGAAGCCCTGGCAGTTATTCACTGATCAGGGTGTGAGATGGCAGCTCATCACTGTCATTGTGATGACAATGGGCCAACAGCTCAGTGGCATCAATGCTGTAAGAGTTCATATGAACAAACAGCTTAAATAATTATTTCATTTCCACCTGTTTTTCATCTATTTATTAACACAAAGGATCCACATAAAGAAGCTCAGAGAAATGGGATAAGTGGGAAAGATGTCCTTGCAATATTTTGGTGTTTCTCTTCCTTTTTTTTTTCTCATTTCTGTGTTTCTGGTATGCAAACTTTTCTAAAGAATGACTTGATACTTCCTCTGAAAAAGTAAATAAAGGTGGATCAGTTTATCCCATTGTATCTGGTTAAGAATATAAAGCACATTCAGTGAGTTAAATAATCCTATTGGCTTCTATGATAGCAATATGTTTACTTAGACATGAATTTAACAGATTGTTATTGCTGCTTATGTTGAATTAGTAACTCACAATATAAAGTACACTGATCTGTGTGTTTAGTATGAACATGACTTTGTTTCCAGACAATGTTTTAAATACCAGAAAAACCTCATTGTTTGTTTTTGGTTGTTTTTTTTTTTCTGTTGTAGATTTATTTCTATGCAACTTACGTTTTTGAACAAGCTGGGATTGTGGCAGAAAAAATCCCGTATGTGACACTTGGCACTGGAGTTTGTGAGTGTCTCACAGCCCTCTCCTGTGTAAGGAGCAGTTTGTTCTACCTCTCAGTACAAAGAGTAATGATTCTTCTCGAAGAATATTGGTAAAAGTGAGATCAGTATATTAACAGAAGATTGTATCTTGTCCACAGGGTTTGCTGATAGACTCTGTGGGAAGAAGATGCCTTATCATTGGGGGTTATCTCCTCATGACTCTCTGGTGCACTGTTCTGACCTTCTCTCTGACTTACCAGGTGCAATCAACTCGTTCCTGTTACACAGTGTGAATGAGGAGTGAAAAGGGCACGTAGTGACACAATAAGGGAGAATGGGTTTGAAATGAGAGTCGGGTTAGATTAGGTATCAGGAAGAAATTGTTCCCTCTGAGGGTGGGGAGGCCCTGGCACAGGGTGCCCAGAGAAGCTGTGGCTGCCCCATCCCTGGAAGTGTCCCAGGCCAGGTTGGATGGAGCTTGGAGCAAGCTGGGATAGTGGAAGGTGTTCCTGCCCATGGCCAGGGGGGAATGGGATGAGCTTTAAAGTCCCCTCCAGCCCAGCCCACACTATGATTATGTAATTCTATTATATGACTTAGTAAAAATTATTGAATGAACACTATTTAATTTCTCTGAAGCAGAACTGTTAAATAAATTAGCTGTAAAAGTCGTGAAAGACTTCTGGTCTTAGTTGAAATAAAATGCAAAAGGAAACATAACTGTTAATCCAGACTGGTTTTAAAACTGGTTTATCAAAATCTGAACTAAACCTTCTCATTTTCTTCTGTTTCAGGAGCTGTACTCCTGGGTGCCTTACATGAGCATGATGTGTGTATTTGCCTTCATCTTGAGCTTTGGCCTGGGGCCAGGTATTGCACAGGAACGTGTGTGAGTGGGGAAGGTCTGGGAGGGCTGGGGTGTCACACAGGCAGGAAGCCTTTGCAGCACAGCTGCTGCTGCTCTGGCTGAGGAACACAACTGAGGCTTACCATGCACGATTCCAGGGCAGCTATGTTGTGCCCTTCAGAGCAGAGGGGTTCTACACTTGTCAGAAGGGGCCTGCTCCCTGATCTGTGCTGCTGAAATGGGGCTGTGCTTTAGTGGGAAACTCCCTGCAAGGGCAGTAGCCTCAGAATTGTGCTGTTAGGAATTACAGATCAGCTAATGGCATATTCAAAAGCAAGTCAATCTTTTGTAGCATTGGAAATACCTCGAATGGACATTTAGCACAATTCTCTGTTTCTGAACCATCCCCAGGTGGGATAACAAACACCCTGACAGCCGAGTTATTTGTACAGTCCTCACGACCTGCTGCCTACATGATTGCAGGGACTGTAAGTTGGATCAGTTTCTTCACAGTTGGAATGCTCTTTCCCTTCATAGTGGTGAGTATGCACAGCACAATGTCCATTTCATCTCCTCCCAGGTTCCATCCCATTGCTTGTATTGCATTATATACACTTGTATATATTACTGACACTTGACCAGGATGCACACTGCCCCTCAAATGAGTTGAACTAGATTCAGTCCCTCTTAAAAGTACTTTTTACACATCCCAAACCTCAATGTAACATATGGAAAGTAAAAGGAATGCACTGGAGGGCAATGTTCATGTTCAGATGAAAAAAAAACCAGAGGTATCAAAAGCAGAAGAACTTGATCAGGTATGAAATTTAGATAAAACACTTTAATAGTGCCTTGTGCTTTTAAGGCAAAGTAACATCCATGTGGCACTTTTATAGCAAAGTAATGTTGAGGTGGTACCTGTGGCCAGTCAGTCACATCTCTGAGAACTTACTGAACTGACAGAGAGTTCTGTAAGCAGGAGACTCTTAGGAAAGGCAAGACAGGCTTTCATCTCCAGCTTTGTATTTTTAGTTTTAGCACATATTCTTGACAGCAAAACTCACAGGAACAGCATGCATCTGGGTATCTGGATCTGCCTGTCCTTTCTTCATGGTTGAGCTCTTCTTTCAGTAAGACAGGGTTTTTTTTAACATGCAGCATTGAAAAATATTAACATTCAGAGAAACTTAAATTATATAATCTTAAAATATGTGACAGCTAAGCAGCAAATGTTGACTTCTAGATTGTGACATTTGCCTGTTTAAATGGTTTATTTTATTTTTAAAATAAAAGTCTACCCAGTAATTGCACAGCACTTGACAGTCTTTTATCTAAAAAGTTACAGGTAAAGAATAGGTTGAATTACTCCTTTTAGAAAAACATCTGAGCAGCAATGTAAAGTGTAAATGGAAACAAAAAGCTTATTTTCTCAAACATACTATTATTACACTTGAAATATGTTGCAATCACATTTCTTTTCAGAATGGACTGAAGCAGTACTGTTTTGTAGTGTTTCTACTGGAGTGCTTCTTTGTTGCTGCTTTCATCTTCCTCATAATTCCTGAGACAAAGAACAAATCTTTTCTGGAAATTAAAAAGGAATTTCACAAGCTTAATTTTGGAAGAAATGCCAGGAAAAAGGAAACAGAGCTTTATGAAAGAAGGCAACTTCAAGATGAATTTTTAAAGATTTCTGCATAATTTCACAAATGCAAGAGTACTTCAGTGAGAATTATTAACATAGTTTTCTAAATTAGGTGTGTAATACATGATCAAGTGGCTTATTAAATCTTCCTGTGTATTTAGAGGAAGTGTAACTACAGGCAAGTTAGTACTGCTGAAATATTTTTAACAACATATTGTATTATCCACAGAAAACTTGATGTTTAGCTGTAACCTGGTGCTGTAGGGATGCAGAAGTGCCAGGGAGGATGTTCAGTGAGCCCCTCTGGCAGATTTCTGCAGATAATTCAGTGACTCCTCTTGCATTTCAAAGCCCTCTGTTCAGTTTAGGTCAAGGGCTACATCCAAACGCTTTGCTGAGTGTAACATTCTGAGTTCTTGTTAAAACCCACATGAGAACTGAGAACTGGTATTTGAAATATTCCAGTTAAAGTGGAAATAGGGGTATTTAGTTTCTTTTTTTCCAGTTATGTAACTTTGAAAGCCTTAAAGACATTCCTCACCCAGTCCTGCTACTGTACTGTACAACGAAAGCACAGCACCTCTCTGAGTTACTGGTATTTGTAATAAAGACTTGTATCCTGATAAAACACTGCCTGGGGTTTCAATTTGGTGTATTTTTTCCCCTAACCTAGCACTTCTAAACTATGCAACAGGGTAAAACTTCTCCTAGTTTTGGAGGTTAGTTCCCATCACACTGAGATCTACATACCACAAAGCATGAAGTAGCAGAGAGGACACATTTCAGGAATTAAATATTTTTTACCTTTAAACTACAGGGAACCTGTAGGACATGCAGAATGAGCCTTCTGCCTCCTCTCCAGTATTTTTTTCCCAGACTCTTCTTCAACTTAAAATAAATTCTTCACATGTTAGGAAGTAAGAAATTTCACATCTGGTGTTTGTGTGCCTCTCTGATGTTTGTTTCCACACCTACCACTGCCAGGACAGTGGCCCACCTTACCCAGTACAACTTTTCCTGGCTGTAAGCATTTCCAAATGCCATCTGTTACTCAAGTGCTGCAGCAAGCATTGGATTTCTTTTATATTTATTTTCGTCATCTCAGCATTAAAGCTTTTAATGAAAGTATAGGAAACAAACACCCCTGGTCTGATTTTGGTAACAAAACCATCTGTTTAATTGAAAATAACACTAACTCTTAATAGCTTAGAAGGCAACATCAGGAAGGGATCTTCTTGGCCTTTACTTTATCCTCTAAGTTAGCAAAATACTTCATTTTTGCTAGCAGCTTCTTGGCTTCTTGAAGATCATCTGAAATGAAATAAAACATTACTGGTTTACAGAGGGAGAGGTGAATTTGAGTTTTCAAAATGAATCTCAAGATTTCAGTGACAGCACCTGTTTTTGTACCAAGAGTTGTGACCTGCAAGGACTCAGACACTATTAAAACCATGCTGCCTATTGTTTTAATCTCGGATGGTTTGGGAACATCTCAACTCAAATGTTCCACAAAACCTGTAACAATGAACAATTTGGAAAAGAAATATGAATGAATACCCTTTAATGACTCCTGTAAAGTGGCTGCAGTACTGATCTACCCACTAGGCAAGACAAATTTTTTTGTTTAAAACGTGTATAAATAGACCAACTGACATAACTGAAAAATGCAAATGAGGAGGAGTGTGGTCTGGACATTGCCAATTCCAAAATTGATATTGAAACAATTTCTCCTTAGTTAAAGGGGAGGGTGGTTTATGACCTACAGACAAAGGCAACACAGTCCTTCTCAAGGCACAGAGTAACAGAATGTAACTCCTCAAAGGCAGGCCCAGCCAGCACCACTTGGATGTTTAGTTACACACACCCACCCCTGAAACACGTGCAGCATTCCGGACCTGGCACAGAACCACAAAGGTTTCTTCCCAGCTTTGGAAGTTTGGGAATGGTTCAAGCTTGTGCCTATCCATTGGTTGTAGAATAAAGTTATGTTGATTATTGCACAGGAAGTTCCCAAAAGCTTAGGCTGAACAGGCCCACACAGCTCTGTGGCTTTCACTGCAAGGAAGAGCACTCCCTGCTCTGCTGCAGCTCCAGGACTGCAGAACAACATCTCCCAAATTCAAGTGCCAAACCTCAGAATATGTCTAAGATGAAGTCTCTCCTTCCCAGCATTCTGGGAAACACACAATTTCTTAGCATCTACATTCCCACTCAAAAATGATTATTTAGATGCAGGATGAATGGAACTTTTGTACTGGACTTTGCTTTTAATGTGAGGACCTGAATTTCCCAAATCAGCAGGAATGTCAGTTTAGAAGTACTTATTCTAAATACCTAACAAAGAACCCTTGTCAATGCAGTATTTCTATTCCATAGCTCAGGAAATATTTGCCAGTAAGAGAGTGTGGAGCTTTAAGCATTTGACAGGTATGTATGGCAGCTAAAAACTTCATAAAATCAGGTACCTTTTTCAAAAGCTGCAGTCACGTCTCTGGTCAGTTCTTCTTGCTTAACTGCAAAACAAATTATTTCATTTGCTTTTTTTTATACTTAGGATATTTGATACCACTGCATTCTGACTGCCACTGGTGGGAAAGTTCATTACTTTCAGCCTTTGGGAGCCAAGCGAGTTTTTCATTACACTGCTGTCAATGATGTTTTATTTATCATTTCAAACATGTATTTCTTTGTTTAAACAGGTTTACTGACAGCAACTTCAATGCACATCAATGGTCACTAATTTCCCAGCAATCTAACTTATTTCTGGTCTATGTTTACCCTGCTACAGTTAATTTTCTCTTCTGCTACTCAGTTTTTATTCTAGTTATTCTTATTGCTTTTAGCACATGACTGTTATTGCAAAGAGTTAAATATATCAGTAAACCAAATGTTTTTGATATCACCAACAATATAAAAATAAAGTTGCTTGTGTAAGGAGAATAACCACTTAATATAATGGCTGCCAGATGAAGAAGGTGAAAGAACTACAATGCCTTTATAAATAACATTATTTAGTGTGGTCAGACAAGCATTTTATTCAGCTTCATTCTGACAGGTTTTTTCTTTGGAACAATTGACTAACCCTCACCTGATGAAGGTTGAGTAAATTCCTTTTGATTGTCTGTATATATTTATTTTGACATCAGAATAGGTTCTGTTATACAAATGTTCTCAAGACAGATGTGATGTTTAGGTGCATAAATAGGTAAAGACAACATTGGAAAAGAGGGGAGCAGGGCAGAAGCTCTTGCAGTGAGTCAATTCCAGACTAACACAAATTAAAGACATTACAAGAAATATACCAACACAGTTTAAACCTTTCAGACTCATGTATTACACAAGATTCAGTATATTACTTCTGTACAATTCCTCAAGTCATAACCTACCTTTAATGAAAGTTTCAACTTCTTCAAGGTTATCCTTGTTTTTGGCCTCTAATTTCTCATTAATTTCTATGATTTCCATAAGGAACGCTGAGTCTGCATCACAGTCTGTCTCTTTTACTGGCTCCACTCCACTCAGCTCCAGCTGGCAGAGAAAATGGGAATTTGAAAATAAATGTTCCCACATCCATTTCAATGGGGATTATTTTCTTTAATATTAAGTCTCTTAGTGGGGCATACTCAGATTCGTATTCTATGAACTTACAGTGCATGGAGTCATTCTGAAAATTAACTCCATACACAGGCTGACCATAAAAATCAGCAGTTACCCAAAGCCAAAAGAACATAAAAAAGGCTGCCATGGGCCAGACTGAAATTCTGAATGAGCAGCCACAGCCAAACACCACGTGTGATGTGAAAGACAAATTACTCTAAGATGAGTAGCAAATGAGATGATATGCTGATTAAATTTTGGACAAACTTGGTTCTGGTCTCCCTTCTACCTCTGGCGATCCTCTTCAGAGGAATGCAAATTAGCACTAAGGACTGAATGGAGGGTGGGATCCCTACCAGCCCCCAGGGTTAGTTACAGAACACTGCGGTACCTAACGGAGACCTTACTAGATAGAGGCCTCGGCTCAGAGGGTTCAGCAGGGTCTGGTAGGCCTTGTTGATCAGGGAAGAGTGTTGCTCAGAGTAGTACTGCTCTTTCTGCAAACGGATGGCAAATAATCGGAAGCTAATAAGTGGCAAAATACACTTTGTTACATGCGGAACACCAGCGTCCCCACAGCAGTCCGTGTGGGAAAGGGAGAAGGCTCTGTGGACCGGGGAGCGGTCACTGCACTCAGCTAAGGCCAACGAACGGCCCCTCACCGTCCGCCTCCACCGCAAATCCATGGCACTGCCTCTTCTGAGCACCGAAAGACAAACACAGGCGAATCCCCTCACTCCCCGAGCGGGAGAGAGGTGGGGACTCGACACTGCGACCCCGCCACGCAGCCGAGGGCTAAAGGCGAGTTCCTCCGGCGGTCACCGAGCCCCGCGGGCCCCTCCCGGCCCGGCTCCCCCGCCCGGCCCGGGGCTCACCGGCGGCCTCTGGCCGAAGCGGTCGGGGTGCA
>WBNO01006776.1:27156-42200 GCA_013400575.1 Peucedramus taeniatus
GGCGGGGCCGCTGGTGCCGGTGTCGGTGCGGAGCAGCAGCGCTCTGGCGGGCAGGGCCGCACGGTGCGAGGCGGCCGCTGGGGCCCGGCCCCGCCGTCGGAGCGTTTAGAGGGAGGTTCAGGTTGGATACGAGGGAAAGCTCCTGTATGGAAAAGGCTGTACAGGTTAGAGTTGGGGTCACCATCCCTAGAGGGGTCCCACAGCCGTCTGGATGTGGGAGCAGGGCACAGGGGCACTGGTGGCGTTGGCAGTGCCCGAGTTGGACTCGATGGCCTCTGTCTTTCCCAGCCCAGACGGTTCCGTGATTCTGTTCTGTCTGCGGGCGGAGCCCTGGGCCTCGCCTCTGTTTGTAAACACCTGTAACAAACGGGACGTGGGAGGGAACTTGGGAGCCGCCGTGGTTTTATGGCTCGTCATGAAATGTAACTAAACCGATAAGGAGAAGTATACATTAAACTGTATGGCAAAAAACCCCTATAAAAACCCGATATACAGGTGCTGAGGTTGGAAGGCCCGTGGGCACTGCTGTGCTGGAGGAAGCTGGCTATGGAGGGGCTGGCTGGGGCAGCATTTAAATAGAGAAGGAGGCACCGCAGGCTTTGAATTTCCGGGCTGTAAGGGGGCAGGGAGACGCTGTTTCCTGCCGCTGGCTGTGCCGGCAGCGGCCAGGGCTGCGGTGAGTGTCTCAATCTGGCAAGGTTTTGTCCAGTTAGTGTGTACAGGTGTGATAAATCTCTCGGGCACTTTAAAGAAAACCTATGTCGTTTTACAGTTCTTGCTCCTTTCAGTTTTCCAGCCGTGGTGCCCTGCTCCGTGCGGGGATGCTCTGTCAGAGCGCAGCCCATGCCTGTATGACCCCGTGGGAGCGCTGAAGTGCTCGGTAGCAATCCGGGAATTAATCAGGGTTAGTTCTGATTTAGAACCAGCAGAGGCCGCTCCGCGTTGTCTTTTAAAAGGAAAACCATCCTGGTTTGCACAATTCCTGGGAATTTACGTATAACGCAGACGTGCACGCTTTGGTTGGAAGTTTTATATCTTTGAGGCTGAGAATGGACGTGGACATTAATAGTGCAGTGTGTGAGTGTTTGCCAGTGTTACTTTGCTGTAGTAATTGTGGTTTTTTAACATTCTCTTTGAAGCCAACATGTCTCGAGAGACTGGAAGTGAAGCACAGCAGTCTCAGAGTGCCCAGCAGACACAGAGTGGTACCAGTTCTTCCAGTGGGTCACAGAGTCAGTCTTCCTTAAGTTCTGGGACTCTCAGTTCCTTGGACACTGTTCCCACCCAGGAGCTTCCATCCATCCCTGAGGACCAGGAAACTGAAGAGCTGGTTCCTCAGCCTTGGGGTCGACTCTTTGCACTTGGAAAAGGTTTCAGCAATTGTGGTATGTGCATGCTGTAATGAATCTCTTGGTCTCTTTGTAGGATCTCAGAAACGTTCTGAGCAGCTTGCTGAAGAGCAGTGTCTTTTCATTTTCAAGTTAGGTACAAACAAATTTAGGTATGGGACTTTGTGCTATAATGTTTTATTCCATACTACATCCCAGTGTTTACACTGAGTTCTCAGATACAAAGCTGCCATAGACCTACAGAAATTCTGGGGAGCTCATGTTCTTTGTTACATGCTTCATTTTTAAAAAATGTTATAATTAATTTTATTTAGTTATATGTCTCCATATTGCTGATGGTGAACTGAAAAATACCACTGCTAAAGAGGGTAAAATTATTAAAGGGTTTGACAAAGTGTGGTGCTTTGTATGAGTTAAGACAAACTTGATTCTGTGGGGAGAATCTTGTCTCTGTTATCCTATTAATTTCCATTTGGAATCATTCTGTAGTGCCATAGTTATTAACTTCCTGCAACATTGTCTCTGCTCTCTGCTGTACCCTCCCTTCCTCTGCAGACTGTGTGAATGAGGAATACTGGTTTGGGAGGGACAAAAGCTGTGATTACAGTTTTTCTAAGCTGGGACTTTCTGAGACTGGCTTCTACCAAAACTATAGCAAGAAGCACTTCCGAATTTTCAGGGTAAGTGCTAAAAATATTAACTGTCTGAGTTATTTTGGCATAATTCAAAAAGAGACTTTGGGGCAGAGATCCTAAAGCAATCAAAGTATCTTCAGGGTTGACTCCTTTAACATGACTTTTGGCAATGCCCCTTTCATATGGTTTATGAAATAAACTCAGTCTCATTTCTTGAGTCAACAGTAGGAAATTTCTAGTGTATCATGTCTTTATTGTAAAGTCATTTGTTCTTTACTGTCATCTTCCCCATTTTTTTCTCTTTGAGGAAATGGGTCCAAGAAATTCCTTTGTTGCCTACATTGAAGACCATAGTGCAAATGGGACATTTGTTAATAGAGAGCTCGTTGGAAGAGGGAGGAGGCTTCCACTGACACACAACTCTGAAATTGCATTGTCTGTACAGACCAATAAGGGTAAAATGTGCTTTAATTGAAGTAGATTTTTCATGTATTGACCAGGAGGTTGTTTCTGCATTGATTTGAGTATGTTTCCTGGGAGCTGAGCACCTTCATGTGCACCTTCATGAGCTCATCTCATTAATAGGTGTTTTAGTACTCACATAAAAATTATCCATGTCAACCCTAGGAAAATAACTGAAAAAGAAAACTTAAAGAAATCTGCATCAGGTAGCACCTTACTAGAGTATAAACTTTTATATTTGTTTTCCTGTTTTTGAAGCCCTTTTGGGCTTCAGTAGCTGTGCATATGATGTTGGGAACAGGAGAAACAGACTATGCAAGAAAAGTTGAAAAAAAAACTCCAGATACCTAACCAGATGCTACATAATAAATAGAAAATCCTCTTAAAAATAAACAGGGCTGGGCTTTTGTTTCTTTGTCTTTGATTTTCCACTAAGATGCTGTCTTCTTGATTATTACTTCTGTTTGATCTTTGCTGGGACATTAAAATTTTTGCTCTTTTTGTCCTTAAATGTAGTCAATTAGTTAAAGACTGTTGTGAATTTAATCCCAAAATGTAATTTTTTAGCAATAAGATCACCTTGCTAACCCATAGCTGGTATAATTTATAGCATATATTTAGTTTTTCCTCTAGCAGGCAGTATTTTCTCAGTTATATTGTTGACTATAAAAGCTCACAAAACATAGCTGTTTGTTATAATAAAAATTTTAAACTAAGTAATAGCAAAATGATCTCCACTTGTCTTCCCAGTGTTTGTATTTTCTGATCTTACGGTGGATGATCAGATGATGTTTCCTAAAGAATTCAGAGAGAAATATATCATGTCAAAGACTTTGGGAAGGTAAGCATCCTTCTTCCTTCATTAGAAAGGGTTAACTTCATTATCATTATCAGTATTGTGTGCTGGAATAATTACCAGTATTAACTGAGCTACTGTTTTAAAAGAAAAAAGGAAAAAAAATATGATAACACGTGAATAAATATGTTCTTTACAACAATTTAAACAGGAATTTTGGCTTTGTTTCTCTAATTGGTTTGGAGTTTGTAACCTACCACCAATTGCAAAAAAACAGATTTTGTTTTGTTTTTGTTGTTTTTTTGTTTTTTTTCTGTAGAAGGGAATGAATTCTGTAAATTCTTAATGTGTTTTTAAAGTTTGTATAATAATTTACATAGTTATTAAAAGTAGAAGGAAGAGCTTTATGTCAGAATACAGGTTCCTACAATATCACTATTGAGGCCTTCAGATGAAAAGGAAAAGAACTGTCCAGGAAAAAGGAGAGAGAAGCTATTTTTGTCGCCCTGAATTTTTCAAGTTTTCCCAAGCCTTCTGATGTTTGCATTTTTGCACAGAACTTTCCCTCAAACTTTTTGTAAATAACTTATTGTTTTCATTCCTTTATGGGGTACAAACAACCTGATGGACTGTTGGGTTGCCCAGTGACATTGAGGAGGTGGCACTGTCACCCTCCAATGACACTGGCATTTCAGGAAGATATAAATATGGAGTCAGATGTTTTAATAAAGGTTTTTTAGTTTGCCTTGAACAGAACTGCTCCGTGTCCTTTGTGCTGTGTCCTACAGGGACAATTTTAAATGGGGGTTATTTTTTTCTCTTTTGGAAACAGTTGTTGGATGAAGAATTTGGAGGTGAATAATCAAGTAGAAACAAATCCAAGTGGAAAACACAAGAATTTCTTTCTGTAATATAAGTGCTATTTAGTAAAAATACAAGTATTGTCATATTTGTTCCTCAGATTTGTGCAGTCCAGTGTTAAGAGAACTCTTCCTAAGTTCTCTTCTCCTAAATGCCTTTGCATGAAGGAAATGCTGACAGAACTTGTCCTTCCTACCTGCCAGTACTTTTGGTGCAAACAGAATGGCTGCTCTGCCTATTGACTCCTGCAGTTTTGAATGAGTGGCCCTTGACAACACTTGTGCTTAAACAGACTTTCTAACTCTTGAATATTTCCTGAGAAGCACTCTCGAATTTCTCACTGTTGAATACTCCTCAGAACAGGCAATGTGCCTTATTCAGAAAGTTAGAAAGCACCCAGCTCCAAAATATGCTTCCATTTGCCTGCACTTGTTTCACAGATTTTTGACAGAGCTGTGCTCTTGTTTTAGTGGTGCCTGTGGAGAAGTCAAGCTGGCATTTGAGAAGAGCACCTGTAACAAAGTCGCAGTGAAAATCATCAATAAAAGGAAGTTTGTGGCAAGTGGCCTGAATGATGAAGTAAGTATTGTTGTTTGTCTGTCTTGGCCAGTCTTGGAATATTTGGTAACTTCTCTGACTCCTCAGCTATCTTCAAATGAGGATTTTCTTACTTAATGTCTTCTGTATTTAATTTCAAAATGCTTTTTGATCTTGTATAATGTACAGAATTCTTGTTTTTATTCCTTGACCACATTCCATGAGGTGCATCATTTAGGACTGTTAATGGGATGTACAAGGGGTGGTGTGGAGTCTTGTTGGGTTTGGTTTATGTCCTAAAATGCATCAGATAGACACATCATAACCAGCAGAGTCTTGACCAAAAATGTACCAACTAAACTGATTTTTTTGAATGCTCCATCATAATACATTTTAAGAAATTGTATGAAGCCTTTTGAGAAGGTCTAGTGGCAGAGGCCAGAATTTGGAGAAATACAAAGACAACTGGCTCAAGATTCTGTTGTGAATTATAATTACTAATTCATGCCATTCCACAAAACAGACACAGGAGTATATCTGGAATGTTGTGTATGGGTTGTGTGTTCCAAGATGATTAATTTGGTTTGGAAGAAGAGTTAAAAAATCCCAGCTGAGCTGGTTTCGTTAGTTGAGCCTAAGCCACTGGTTAGAGAATCTGTTTATGTTATCTTGCAGAATAGGAGAGAGTAGCATGTAATTTTAGGTTGGCCCATCTGCAAAGCATCTTGGAGGGAGAAAAGCTGTTTAAATACAATACAAGTATATAAGCAAAAAAAAACCACTTTAATTTGGAAGTTAGTGGGGGATTTCTAACGTGCAGTGAAATTACATGTCTGGAGCAGTATCTTGCTCCAGATAGTGACAGCATTCTGTTTATTTAATTCACTGAAGGTATCTGATCATTTTATGGAAAAATAAGTTGTATGTTATGGTCACTTACAGTAGCAAAAGGCATGAAATTGTCTTTTCTGGTACTGTCTCTTATTTCTCATATGTCTTATTCCAGAACAGCTCTGTCTTACCCAATATGGTATTTGATTCTTTTACTAGAACCCAGGTTTAAATATCAATACAGAAATTGAAATTTTGAAGAAAATAGATCATGTGAGTGTTACTGTACATTTTTTATTATTTTTTGCTCCCTCCTGTATGTACTTGTTTGTTTACTGACCTTAGTGTAGTAATGAAAGAGCAATTTTATCCATTTAGAAATGTCTTAAAGGAGATCTATTATTTTCCTTGTAAATTACTGAATGGGTCTTTTATTCATCTTTTTAGTGTATTATATCCTAGCAGGTTTGAGATTTTAAATTATTTTGGATAAATATTGGATAATTGAGATGTAAATTTGAGAAGAAATATCACAGGAGAAGTTTTAACCTGAGCCACTATTGCAGAATTTTTTCTTTGGTGCAAGTTTTTGTAAATGCTGCAAAAAAATTAAATATAAAGACTAGTTTTCACTGGCAATTTCTTGAATTTGTATCCCCCCTTTCCTCTGCATGTAAAATAGATAAAATGTTGAGGGTGTGGTCTGGGGTGCTTGAAAACCACTTGTGTTAAGTGTTAGTTTAAGTGACCTGGTTTGAAATATTGAAATAAGAACTTTAGGATTAATTTTTACAAATTATTCTATTTCATGTGTCTCCATTTGTGTTTTCTTTTCTGTTAGCCTTGCTTAATCAAGATTAAAAATTTCTTTGAAGCAGAGGATTACTACATTGTTTTGGAACTGTAAGTAACCTGTTTGGAAGTAAATGCATTAAATGAAATGTTTTTTTTCATAGCCATAATGAACTCTGGAGGCTTTGCTTTTTCTATTTTGTTTTCCTTTTGCTGGCCTCCACTGTTCTCTAAAATATTTGTAAGATGAGGAGCTAGGATAACCAGGATAAATCATCCTTCTATGCTTGGTAGGCACTCAGGGCCTGGGTATTGTTTGCTCTGTTGCTGCTGTGGATTGCTGCTGCTTTTTTTTTTTTTTTTTTTTTTTTTTTTTTTTTTTTTTTTTTTTTTTATGTTTGTGAGAGGGGGCTGATCAAAAATCATGTAACAACTCCCAGTGAAGACTCAAGAGATTGACCTTAACTCAGCCATGCATGTGCTGTGTTTAGGATGTTGCTCACTCATTTCCAGAAATATATTCTTCCTCTATAGCCAGAGTAGCCAAATGTTTTGGTCTTAGTCTTGTCTAATGAGATGAATCTTTTGGAAGTTGGCTTGTTAACCTGCATTTGTTTTAGGATGGAAGGAGGAGAATTGTATGACAGAGTGTCAAGGCCAGTCAAGATGAAAGAAGATATCTGCAAGTTGTACTTTTATCAGATGCTGCTGGCAGTAAAGGTACATAATCATGAATTCTACCAAAAAAAAAAAAGTCAGTAAGATGAGTTTTTCTGTCACTTGTCATTGCTGAAACCCAAGCAAGCAATCAGCACGGCGTTCTTGACAAATTGGTTTAAAGAGAGAGACGGAAAAGCGGAATTCCTGTAAAGGTGGCACAGAATGTGGGGCTGCACACTGTGCTTGCATGAGATTTGACATTTGAAGCCTAATGATTTCTAGGGTGCTTTTTTGTTCCTTTGTGATGGTGTTTTGGTGTGGTTTTTTTTTGTTTTGTTTTCATTTTGCTTTGTTTTTTTAAGGGGTAGTCCCATGTTAGGGAGCTTTAAATGTTTGCCCTCCTCTTATGCAGCCATTTTGTTATCCTGCCATTGCCATGAGAAAAAATTGAAAGTTTACATTTTAAAGCAAGTTAATAGTCTTTTTTTCCTTAATTGCCCATCTGTATGTATTTAGTATCTTCATGACAATGGAATTATACACCGAGATCTAAAGCCAGAAAATGTGCTACTTTCATCTTCTGAAGAAACATGTCTTGTAAAGGTAAGGGAACTTATATTTCTTGTTAATGGAGAAATTTGGGAGAGTTCCTTCACATTCTTCTTGATATTTCATTAAACACAGCCAAAAAGATATTATGGAATTAGTCATACAAACCAAGAAGTAAATTAAAGCATAGACTTTTTTTTCCATAATTGTAATTTTACTTTTATGGATATTTCAACCCTTACACTACATATGTATTTTCAAATGTCAATGATTTTTTTCCCTAATAAAATCTAAATTCTTGAATTACAGACAGCATTCCCACAAATGTCCAGGCTGTATGGTGACAGGGATTTTTCTCTTGTTTGGTTTTTATGGGGGGGAATTAGGATTAGGGTTGTGGATTTTCTTTTCTGCTGTTTTTGTTTTCCCCCAGAGAAAGCATTGACTATATTTGCATGCTGAAATGCTTATTTTTCACCTAAACTCTTCTAATAGGCTACAATACCTTTATTCTGTAGTTGTCCATTTATATCTAAATCTTAGAGTATTTTTTACTAGTGTCAAGTGTGATCCTTTGGTCATATTTCTCCTTCTTCCTCCTCTCCCATTCTCACTTAATGTTTGGGGTGACTTCTATTCATAGTCTTGTACTGGAACTGACTTGGAAGGAAGAAACTTAATGCTCCCTCCTGATGTATGTCTACAATATGATGTGTTCTAGTACAGTCCATCCTAATATGTAATGTGGTGTTACCATTTTTAAATACAAGATTACAGATTTTGGACAATCCAAGATTCTTGGAGAAGCTTCTCTTATGAAAACATTATGTGGTACTCCCATGTATCTTGCTCCTGAGGTTCTAAATTCACTTGGGACTGCTGGATACAGCCGAGCTGTGGACTGCTGGAGTTTAGGAGTTATTCTTTTTGTATGGTAAGATATTGTGTAGATGTACCTTCACTGGGCAGTCTTTGACATACATGGCTTGAGACTTGGCAACTTCAGTGTCTATATGAGGAAGTGAAAGTTTAAAACTCTACACGTGTAAAAGCTCTACGATAGCAGATGCCTTAAAATGTGTGATTTCAGTGTTTCATTTGCTATGAGAAATTCAGTGTTATTTACCTTCTTTTCTTTTATGCAGCTTGTGTGGCTATCCACCATTCAATGAGCAAAATACTCAACTCTCTCTGAAAGATCAAATCACTCGTGGCAAATACACATTCATTGCAAAAGAGTGGAAGCATGTGTCAGACATGGGTATGACTCCAGCACAGTGGGTAGTAAAATATCTACCTCTTTTCTTGTAGTTTTTGTTTTCCTTTATCCTCCTTTCATCTGCATGGCACATGGTGTGTTAATATGTTTTGTTTTTAAACTAATATATTAAAAGAATGTTTTTGAAGTTCATAGTTAAAGCATTAGAAAGAGCACATACTTTATTATTGAAGAGATTTCTTAGTAGTATTTAGCATAATTAACCACACAAGTATAGAGTTTGTGGGCACATACATCTATTTCTCCTCTTTTCACTTTTTCTTCTGACTTTATCAAGCTGGTCAACAGACTTTGCCTAAAGATTCTTCAAGTGTTGAACCAAAAATACCAGGAATATAAGGAATACGAGTTAGAATTCCAAAAAACAAACGTTCCAAGAGAGTCCTTTCATGGTGCTAGTCTTTGAGCTGAAAGTGTCAGTCACATTTGAGGAATCATCTATTATGTTTGGCCCACTGTAAGTGAAGTAGTCTGTGAAACTGAGTTTTTGCATAGCAAACTAAAATGATAATTACTGTCTGTGTGCTTTTAGTTTCTCAGGACATTTTATATGCACAAAATAATTGTAGTATTTACCTTGGACACTTCTTTGTATGTGCAGAGGAGTTTCTAATAAACTATGTGGTCATCCTTTGTCTAATAAACTTACCAAATATAACTCCTTCCTGAATAGTTTGGAGGTTATTCAATAATAAGTCAGACATTCATGAGAATGTACAATCTTAACATAATTTCCATAATCCTACTGATATGTATTGAGAATAATCTGATCAAATGAAAAGTAAATCTTGCTGAAATTCCTTTATGGGAGATTTGGAGTAATAAAATACAACAAAATGCCATATTTTTCACAGTGTCTACTAAGCAGCTTCCTAAGAAGATGTAAGTTTATGTTGAGCATACATGTGTATGTCCTGTCTCTTCTCTCTCACTTTCCCAGATGGATAATCTGCTTTCCAAGACACTGTAAACCAGGATAAATTAAGCTGTCTTTGCTTCTCCACAGTAATACTGAAGCTTTTAGGGAAGTGCTGAGCCTCCTGTGCATGCTCAGAACATAAACTGTGTATATGCTAAATATATCTGTGGGTAATTCTGGTATACTGAGAAGTGTTGAGTTGTGTGCATGTGAAGGAAAGATGGTTGCAGTCTGCAGCCCTTCCCATGCACAGCAAAAAGAAAAGGGATCTGCCCAGCCTGCACTTTTGTGCATTGTTCTGAAGGGGTATGAGGCACATTGTCACACATAGTTTTGGTGTAGGCATATTTCAGGTAATGAGTGTATTGATCATATGCCAACCAGCTCATTTTATTGTCTTAGCTCTGGATCTTGTGAAGAAGCTCTTAGTAGTGGATCCAAGCAAACGTCTTACCACAGAGGAGGCCTTAGAGCATCCTTGGCTGCAGGTAGGAATTGAGTTTTAAGTAAAAACTGAGTTGTTCGAGTGATAACTTGTTGATGTCTTGTGTTTTCAAAGATTTAGTCCCTGTAGACAGACTGCAAAAGCAGCATGGAGTTGTCTCCTGAATACCTTCTTTCAATACAATAAGCAGCTTCTGCATCCCTTCTGAGACAACTCTTTCCAGAACTCTTTCACATGTGAGATCAAGATGTGGTTTTTTTAGAGCCCAAGTGGTTCTGGTAGGATGGACCTCTCCTTCTGAGCACTGGAACAGAGCCCCATTTCCTCAGATGTTTCTTTCTGGCAAGCATCCAATACTACTTTGTTTTTACTCTGCTGTGCAAGAATTACTGTCCCTGGTTTGGGAACCCTCTGAGTAGGAAGTGATGGTTTCCCTGCCTCCTGTTACAGTCTAATTAGATTTGAGAGGGATAGTCTTTAGGTGGTCTTTTCTTAATTTTGGCAGAGGTGCCCACTGGACCTATGAGCTTTCTTGAATACTTTTGCTTGAAGAGGCTGAAAAATGTCACTCAGCCTACATCTGAGCCATGCAACAGGTTCTGTTTATTCACACCAAGCACAAGGCTATTCCTGTTCCCCCACTGGGAACAGAATTTCAGATGCTTTGGCAAAGAGCATAAGAAATGGGGGAAGCATGGGAGTATCCCTTAGTGCTCAACAGCTGATAGTGTTCTGAGACAAAAAACATGTGTGGATTACTCTTTAAAGTGATTAACTTGTTTTGATTATGCTCTTGGGCATCAGGAAGCATTTCCTGCCATTCATGCATTTTACTTACTGTAGTTTTGTGTGTAACATCTACAGTGAGTCAATCAGCTACAGATTCTTACATTTGAATTACAAATCTGAGCAGAAAAAGTTATTCAGAAACCATAAGCAGTGATTTTAAAAATCACTGGTATGTGTAAGGGGGAAGAGGAAATAGATGACTGATTTAGATGAGCTAAGAATTTAAGATATTTCAGTACATAAACTCAAGTTGTTATTAACTTGATTATATATTCCATGTAAGGACATCTCTTACTGTTAAGTTTAATTCTGAAGACAAGACAGAAAGTTCCAGAAAACATCACAGCCATAAATCCAGATATCATCTAGCACTCAGCTGCTGTTCTTTGAGCTGTTTCCCTTCAGGGGCTGTTATTAAGAGTGTCAGGTGTTCATTAGTGATACAGACTGCCTGCTTGGAAGGCCAGCATCCAGCATGCTCAGTTCTAGAGATCACACATCTCATACCACCAAAAAGAGCTCCCCAGTCCTGTTCCTGTGAGTAGTGAGGAGTTACTGGCTCCTCTCTCCCTCTTGTGTTGTCTGGAAGTATCGACTTTACAAGTCAGCAGGAAAAACCACATTCTCCCTGTGACCAGCAGATGCCTGTTAGCCCTCTGATGATTTTAGGGGCACTAGGGAACTTTTCAGATACTAGAAGTAAGCATGTTCTGCAGATTTATTTAAACTAGTAGTGTTTTCAAATTAGTGTTTTCAAAACAAATTGTTTACTCCATTCTTTGTTTAAATCTAGAACTTTAAAACTTGTTGAGCTGTGTAAACCTGAGTATTACTCAGTGGAAATGTCTTCTTACCTGTATTTACTTAATAAAACATTTTTAAAGGCTTAGAAGCAGTTATTGCTGTTTCTGCCTCTGAAATCTTCACTGATTTCAGTACCATTTACTTTTGAATGGTACAAGATTAGTTTGGTTGCATGCTGAAGAAAAAAATGCAGGTCTTTGTTGCATCAATGGAAAAATATTTCTTACCTTATCCATCAATTCAAATGTAGCCTCAATCAAATCAGGTGACACTGGAAAAGAAAAACAAGTCAAAATTCTATATAAAATTAATGGATATTCAGGTCAAAGCCTTTTTGTAGCACTTAAGAATAATAAATAGAAAAAGGAGATACTGCAATACTCCATTGCTTAGAAAAAGGACCCTCTCCACTGCCTTCACCTAAAAAAACACAGTTAAAACAGCTGAAATCCTTAGGACCTCAATGATCTTTATTTCTAATTGTCTCTAGCACTGAATGTCCCATTCACTTCTCTGGGAGTTTCCCAATCTTTGTTTTTCTCCTAAATATTCTGTATACTACTTAGATGCTGGGTTTTTTTTGCAGGATGAGGATATGAAAACTACATTTGAACAGCTACTTGCTCAGACACATAACAGTATGAACCCACCAGAAACCTCAAAAATGGTATGTGCAGTAGATATTTGAAGATTAATATTTGATGCACAGAGAAACTAGATTTTGAAGTAATCTTTAATAAGAAAATCAGTTAATTTTGAGACTTTAAAGAAATGTACCCTTGGGCTGTATGTGGCAGCCTGCTGGTTACTTCTGCTTCCTGAAGAGCAGCAATGGATTTCCATGCTTTGTTTAAATGTATAGAAAAACTTGCCTAGGCTTTAAAGGATTATTCTTATATTTAGAATAAAACTGTTGAATGTATGGGGTTTTTTTAATGTATTCAAGTAAAAATTCTCATGCTGGTTCAAGGTTAGGACAGCATTGTGCCATTCATCACCAGATGCTAATTAGGAAAATTGTGAACAGTACCTGTTTCAAGCTGGGAGCAATGTCTCATATGAGAACCATCAAATATAATTAGATGGATCTTGGGAGAGAAACATGGGTTCGTTTTTGGCCACACTGTCCAACACCTGTAGTTCTAGAGCAGGCAGAACAGTCAGGTTCTGCCTTACCTGGTTTCTTGGAGCCATCCTCCTGTGTTTTTCTTCCAGCCAACCACAACGAGAAAACGTCCCCATGAAAATGAGGAAGACAATGGCTCTGCTAAGCGTGCTGTTCCTTCTACCTCCTGTCAGAAAACGAGGTGAAAAGGAAGAGAAAATGACTTTGTTAATGACAGCTTTTTTATGGAGAGCAGAATTTTTTATTAAGAAAAATCTTAATAATGGAATAAACTGTTGAAGATGTATAGTTTTCAAATAAAAGTAACTTTGTAAGACTGAAGTGACTGCTGTGCATGCATGAGAATCTGCACAATTAGTCATGTTCTAGTCCATCCAGCTGTCTGACTCGAGGAAGGTATCACAAAAACTCCTGAACTAAGTTACTAACAATTTTTTAGGCTAGCTTCATCCCCACGTACATTCTCTGTTTCTTCTTTTCCAATTTCTAGGTTAGGCATGGAAATAATGCTTAGTCCTAACAGATGAAGAAGAAATAATAAACTTGCTGAGCTTTTGCCTGAGACACCTGACACAATGCTGCCCACAGACTGCTGAGGACACTTAGACTATTCAGTTCAGATGTAAAACTTCTGATGGATCTTGAGGTGCTCTGGGCTTCAGGTAAAGCTCCACAGTAAATGCTGGACTGGCAGACTCAGCACTGTGCACTGGGATGGGGCTGATTGGCTTCCAGAGCAACAATTGCCATCTGCATGGTGTTTTTAACATGTGTGCACCATGTTTATTTCCCAGAGGAGGGATGAGTAAGAGGAAACACGATAACAAGAGATGAAATGAGGATGTATAAATTCCTGTCAGGGAAGAACTAGGAATTGAACTGAGAGAGGAAAACATGCTTGCTTGTTAGATGAAAATTGTGAACTGTGTGCCTCTTACTAAAGGATTAAGTTCATTACTGATTGAAAGAACAGTTTAGTAACTCTGTTCTCCAACATGCAATCCTGGTTTAAGGCATCTGCTCTAATTTAATTTTAAAGAATAAAACCTAATGCATTATGGAATAAACCCATGTCAGGTAGGAATTAATATATTCATGAGTCACATTTCCTGCATGTGCCCATTGCAGAGATCTTGTGTGTTTTGATATATTTCATATTAACCAATGTTAATGATAAAATGCTGATTCCTGTACATCGATACATTTCTTAATGGATTGGATGGAGAAACATCCATGGGCATCTGGATGGAAACAATACCATTGGTTCCAGTCCATTCCAGATACAGTGGGGTGATGGAACAAAGGTGTGTCTGTCCTTGGGGATGTGCCTTTTGGTGCAAATCTGTCACTGGCACATCCTCAGCAACTTCTGGTGCTTACTGTAGCTCATTTGAAGTAGAAGGGAACACTCAGCTGCCATTTGCTACATTAAAGAATCACAGGATGCAGTGTGCTTGGGCCAGATTTGTGACCTGGTGTACTGCAAAAGCTGATACCTTTGGGCTTTGGTTACTTTGAAAAGACCTGCATAATTGCAGATGAGAAGGTAATTCCCTAGCTCCTACTTACACTGTCAATTTGTTTTTAGATAGAAATAGAAAAGTTCTATAATTTATTCCTCCATCTATTTTTACATCCCACAGTTGTTAGATAATCAGTAACTGCTTGGCTTGGGTCCTTTCCCTGGGTCCTGACTAAGACCTGCTTATGATCTATGATGTCCTAAATTTGATGGCAAACCTTTGGGCTGCTGGCCATGTGTTTATCATTTGATTGCAGAAAGTTTCTAAAGTTTGAAACTCTTCTTTTTCTATGGCAGAGTAAGTTTCACTAAGGTGAAGTGGCATCCAGATTTCACTTAGATAAGAAATTATTTATCACTTATTATCCACAGCACAAGAGTCTTCAGCGTAATCCATTTCGCCTGTTCATTTCAAGAGGCAGGATGGGTCACAGCAGTTGGAAGACTTGTGTTAGTTAACCAAAGTGCTGAGGCTCGCTGTTCCTTGGCGGTGCGGTGTCATTAGTGACCAGCATCACCACCTGCGGTCCGCTGTGGGCCCTGCTCACTCTCGAGCTCAGGCTGCCGCTGCTTTTGGCCCAAGATCCCCGGCCCCTATGGCGACAGAGAGACGCTGGAGCCGTATCCTCCGTGAGGACAGAGCTCGTCCGTGTTCGCGGAGAGGCGAGCGCTGCTCCTGCCGGAGCCC
>WBNO01006776.1:42672-71871 GCA_013400575.1 Peucedramus taeniatus
GAGGAGCGGCGGAGGGCCCGGGCCTGGCCCCGGAGCGGGGGCTGTGTGCCCCGAACGCCGCCGGCCGCCGCTAGCTGGAGCGGGACCCTCGCGAGCAGAGAGCTCGGATGTCGGCATGGGCATTGTGCTCGCTCTGGCGCCCCCGTAAACAAACTCGAATCTCGCTGAAATCTACGAAGTTTGAAGGTAAGCGTGTCAGGTGTACTTGGCAGCGCTGCAGAGCTCCTTACCCTGCTTCAGCGGTGCAGAAAGTTGTTGGGAACTTTTTTATAAGGGCTTTGTTACTGGCAGAACTGAGAACCTGGAGATTGGAGTCAGTCAGTGCGGCTTGGGTGACAGCAGATGTCACCAATGTGGCTCTGCCCGTGCGCTGAGCACAGATTGGCGACCAGCGGTGCGCGCTGTTAGCCCGGGCAGCGGTGCGCGCTCCCCTAGTTTGATGTTGCAGCCGTGGGGATGCCCCGGGCTGTCGCCAGTGAACAGAGTTGAAATCCGAATTACTGGCTGCCTGTGCCTTCTTGTCTTTCTTCCTCTTCTTTTCTTGGAGTTGATAATTTTAGTGTCTTTCCTTTTTCTTGGAGGTTTTCACAGTTTTAGATAATATCTCTCCTGCGCTTTCTTCTGGTGTGAAACGAGCTCTTCAGGTGCTAATGGAGCCCTTTATAGGCTCTTTGAAATGGATATGTGGCAGGTGGATAAATTCCTAAATGGATGAGTGGATGTGCCTTGAATGTTGCCCTAACAGGTGTTCCTCGAGTGAGGTTACTGTTCCTGCCTGGCTTTCGCTGAATTCCTGGTCCATCTCTCCCTAGTTGCTGCCTCTTGTCTCCCTCTGGCTCACAGACAGATCAGAGGGAAAGGTCTGTTTCCTCACTGATAGTTTGTGATTTAATTATATATATATAGAATTATTGTTGAAAATAACTAGTTTTAAAAATTATGTATGAACCAAAAAATGCTGTTGAAATTTAACTATGGATTGCATAGCTGTTATTACAATTTTTTAGCAACATGTAGCCTTAAATTAGTTAGCCTTAATTAAATTTAGCAACATGCCTTAAATTAGGGTGGATCTAACTGCTGTAACAAGTGCAGATCTCTCCAAACTCAGTATTAGAAGCTCACAACTTCTTTGAATTTTGAAAAAATTCTTCAAGTAAAACCATTTTCTATAGAAAAGTTTCTTTAAGCTCCAGTTAAGGAAAAAATCCATTTCCTTCCTGTTGATAAGTTCATATCATCCTGCGGTGGCTTAAACCTCCAGTTTTGGTGGTCTTTAATTTCTTTTCACACTGTTTCTGTTGAAATTCTGCTCTGTTTAGGGGAAGGTTGCATGTGGCTGTCAGGGTTTCATATCTCTTCAGGAGTGTGGCACAGCCTGGCTGAAGTGCAGTTATTGTGGAGGTTTCAGGGACACCCTTCATGTTCTTGGGCTCTTGTTGGAGCCAATTTCTATTGCAGACAAACAGTAATACCCCAGAATATGGAGACAAACCATAAAACCCTTTTACAGATTAAAATATAAGTTGTGTAGAAGTTTTGATAGAAAGGGAAGCTCAGTTTTAGATTTAAGCTGATTTTGGAAATCTGTATTTAACATAAGTTATTGTCACTCTTTTTTTTTTCAGAATCCATTAGGAGTGCAAATTTTTCTGCTTACCTTTTTTCCCCTCTTCCTAATGCTTCAATAAGTATCTTGAGCTACTTAGATAATTTAAAATATAAAAATTCTACATGTCACACTTAGTATCTTTTTTAAAATTATAAAGATTTTTTAAAAAAAGCTGTCTTAACTATGGACTTGCCACCCAAGAGATCATCTGCATAAGACATATTTATTTGCATTATGTAGCATTAAATAAGGGGAATTACAAGCCAACAAGTTCTGCAGTGTAACATTGGTGTTTTGATAAAAAATTTACTTTTGTACCACATTGTTTTCTTTAGTCCTCTTGGAGCAGAATGTGGATTTGCTGTTATCTCTTCTCACTCATCTTACTGGAACTCAGTGGGAATCTGTTCCCTGTGGCTGTCCAGACACATCTTTCAGTGTGTATGGGCACTTCTTTTACTTGATGGATGTTCTGTAGAGAGGACTAAGTTTAACAAGCTCGATCAGTGAAGACAAAATTTCTTGTAAGATAATTTTTGCTGTATATTCAAGTTCCTGTTTGCTTTGGGGGCGGTTGGGAGTTCAGTTCTCCTTGAAAAGGGAAAGACCAAAGGAGATGTGTGTGTTTTAACACTCCACTTGCATGGCCAGCAGGGTTGAATCCTCAGCACCTTCTCCCAGAGGAAACTTTTTCACCAGGGAAGGAAATTTGTTGCCAAGTCTGCTCTGAAGCAGATACTGTAAAAGCTTTTGTCTGACATGACCTCTGCAGTAGGAGCTGCTTTCTGCTGTGTTGTGCTGCTTTGGAAAAGTAGTGTTGAAAAGCTTGTGCCATCTTCTACTTTATGAGAAATATATGAGCTTCTAACTCAGACTTTCTCACTAGATCCTCTTCTGCACTTCATTAGAACCTTATTTGTTCTGCTGCACTAAGAAACTTCTTCTTTAGCATTGGTTTAGAACATGGAAGCACCTTCTGTATATGGAAGCCCAAATATGTGCATTACCATCACCTTCCACTGTTTAACAGGAGAGGAGCAGTGGTGACTGGAAAGTGGGGATGACTTTCTAATGAGTACTTTTTGTGGGTTGGTACCATAATCATAATCTTTTTTCATTTGTGGTTTGAGTGCCAGAGTGACTCAGTTTTACTGTTTTAGGGTTTTTTCTTTTACCTCACGATGTTTTACTGCCTTACGTAGTTCTCATGATAGCAGGAATTAAACAGTAACATATTCCACAAATTACCATCATAGTTTCCTTTTTTTTTTTTCATGAGATTGTTTAGCGTCACAGGATATTAAAGGCAGAAACCACTTCACTTGGGCTGAGAGGATGTGTCCTCATGGGTTCTCCTTGTTGTTACAGACTCACAGTATGATTCTGGAAGGATCATTAGCAGCTTTGTGTGTGCATTTGTTTGTGCATAATAAACTGCCAGAAGAGACAGCTGTTATTGGACTTGTCTCACTGGTGCTCCTCAAGGTTCTGCTGGGTGCTTTGTGCCCTTGCAGAGGCCCCACTGCTGAAAACTCAGTAGCTCTTGGTGGTCCTGGACATGCATTTCCAGCTGGCTGAGCAGCAGAGTCCCTTGGTCAGGCAGAGGGGTGGCTGAGGTGCCACTGCTGCCCCTGAGCTCTCCAGGGTGGGGCTGGCTGTGCCTTCACACCAGGCCAGCCTCCTGCTGGAGGCAGTTATGGCTCAGCTGGTGAGGAGTCTATTTCTTGAAATATTTATCTTTTGAATAACTTAAGTTCATGGCTCTTTGTGGTACTGCTTGTGGAAACTGCAGTCGTTCACTCTGAATGTGATAAAAGTGTGGGAAATACATGACATTTGGTATTTTTCATTGTCCCTGATGCAGGTCAGTGATCAGGAAACACTCAGGGAGGGAGACAGCAGCCACCTTTAAAGACACATGAAGAAACTGCTGCCCCTGGCACCTGGGTACTCACCAGCCCCCTTTCCTGCAGTACCTCCAAGCCTTCTGCTGACTAATTACCTTTCTCAGGATTTCCTCATCTTTGTGTTTGGACAAGTGCCCGTGTAATAGCTGCTGAATCTTCGTATTCAGTCCTTGCCCTCAGGTCACAACAAACTGTCCATGTGATGAAGTTTATTGTCAGATGCTCACAGATGTGGGAGTTATTGCACTGCTTGAATGAAGCAGCGTGTTCAGTGCTGGCATTAGCAAGAATACTCTAGAAAAAGCAACCTCACAGATGAGAGGAAAAGAGGTTTGGGTTCAGTCTACTACAGGACAAGAAACAGTGCATTTACTGACACAAAGGAGATTTGGATATTAGGAAGAATATTTTAATGATGAAAATCTTGAAGCAGTGTAAGGAGATTGTCCAAACTTCCTCTGCTGAAGGAGATTCCATGCTTTACTCAGGCAAACACACAAACACTGTCAGAAAAGAGTGGATATAATAAGAAAAATAAGAAATCAATAGTTTCTGACTCGATGCTTTTCTATTGTTGTTATTTGACTTAAGGAAGAAAAGAAAAACAAAGTCTATAGACCAATTGATCCTTGTGACAGGATGTCAGTTTGCAGCTTGCTTCCCTTTCCACCTTTAAAAATATTCTCCAGCTGGCTCTGGTAATGTATTTAAGCCCTGTGGTTGTTGTGTTGTGGTAACAATATGTGATATTCTTAAACTTTTTCAATCTGCAGGACTAAAACTAGACGACACCAATCTTAATTATAGTAGTCTAAATCTTTAATGAATATTTTCAAGTACTTTGTATGTTACCATATGTATTGTATTGCCTGTTGCCAAATACTGTTACTGCACAGCTCCCAAGTGCCTTGTGATGAGAATTGGACTAAGATCTTCTTGCTGAGTTCTTGAGTGTCCTTGGGAGAGAGTAGGGTTTGCATGACAGAAACAGTTACTGACTGCAAAGGAGTGATTGAGGAAAATGTGCAATGTAGGAAGTTAAATAAGGAGAAAAAGTGTGCCTCAATCAATGGAACTAGAATTTTCTACAGCTCACTTTAAAGAATGTCTTATAATTAGGAGGCTTAAATATTTTTCTTTGTTATTTTGTATTACCTGAAGTTGTCAGTGTGGGAGGGTGGTTCTGCCAAGAGTGACTGTTCTGTTGTTAAAATAAATTCTACGTCCCAGTTACTTCTGTGGGTGTATATGGTTCTAAAATCTCCTCCTTCCCTTCCCAAATATGAACAACTTGCAGCTGCATGTCATTGGATGTAGAGGTTTGTGAGCAGAGGTTGCAGGGCAAGTTCTTTGGTTTGAAGAGATTTTACACATTTTTTCATTGTCTGTGTGTGCCTGTGATCTGCATATCAAACTTCAGATGTGCCAGCATCATCTTCATATTCACAGCTGCCACCTGTTCTCTACCTGGCAGCTCTGCTTAGTGCTGTAGAATCCAATAGCATGGCTGAGGAGAAAAGCACTTCTGAGAGTGTGGAGTGCAGCATATGTAAACAGACTGCAGCTGCTCTTGTGTCTAGAAGACATCATTCATAGGGAATGATATGTTTTGCAAGACTCTTTCTGTTACTCTTGTACCCTCAGAAAGAGATTCAATAGATAAACTATTTACTTTTTTAAGAATCTGGTTCTGAATTCATAATTTGTTCTGCAGTGATGCTGGTGGCTTTAATTTCTGCTGTACAGTTTCTAACAGTTTGATCTCTTTTTCTTTTTTGAGTAGCATTTCTTGACGCATAAAATTTCTCCAATTCCCCCTCTCAGATTTCCTTCTGTGGATCAAAATCCTTCAGAAGAAAAAGCCCTGACAGTCCCATGTTGAGCAAAGCTGAATTTGTGGAGAAGGTTCGGCAGAGCAACCAGGCTTGCCACGACGGCGACTTCCACACGGCCATCGTGCTCTACAACGAGGCGCTGGGCGTGGACCCCCAGAACTGCATTCTCTACAGCAACCGCTCTGCAGCCTACATGAAAATCCACCAGTATGACAAGGCCTTGGATGATGCCATCAAGGCACGACTCCTGAATCCCAAATGGCCAAAGGTAAGGAAGTGTGTTTGTCTTCTGTGTATTGTCCTTCCTCTGGGGAAGGGGGAGCTCCTGGGGGGTTGTTGGTCCTGTATGTGGCACCCAGTGTGAAAGAGTGCGTGTGTTTCTGTACTCGAGTCTGGTTTTGCTAAAAGCTCCAGATAATATATTTTCTGTTTAAAAGTTGTTTGATTTGAATTACCTGTTGGGTATTAAACAGTTTTCTGTGTAAGCATACTGTTCCCCAATGGGAGTATGCTACTATTTTACTGTTTTAGCACAGCATGGTTCCTGGGTTGTGAAGACCAGACATCTGTTTTAATGTTTAATGTAGTCAGTATTCATCAGCATCCAGGAACATGTGGTTCCAAAACTTTGAGAGGTAGCATAGACATTCTTATTAGTACATTAGAATGATAAGGTCTTTCAAAATACTGTTCAAAGAGTGTTTGTGTGTAGTATATTTTGGACAAACATTTAAAGAAATATGTATCTTGGCATTCTCAGTAAGACCTTAGACTATGTAAGGAAACATTTGTAAAGAGTAAATGATGTTGGTTGCCTCTTCCTCCTGGGCTTGCTTCCCACCAGCTGCCATTGATTGCTCCAGTAGCTGCCTGGCCTTGACTAGTCCAGGGCCAGCCCTTTGCATGCTAATTGATTTTAACAGCATCTGCTCCAGATTCCATTTCTCCTGTTGATCCCTCACCCATCCTTATGAGCCACTTTAGCTAAAGGTGCAGTTTAAGAGCAGGCTCATCACCCAGGTTCCTCTCCTCAGAAATTAGAGCAGGTGGCAAGCATGGTGCTCTGCACCAGCTGGGCTCCAAACTACTTTCTTCTCTTTCACTCTTAATTCTTGTACTTTCATTTACAGTTATTTATTAGCCTCTAGAAAAGCTTTTTCATATCCTTCCTTAAGACTTGAATGAGTCCACACTAGAAGAATCTCCTGCTTTGTCAGGGAGATGATTTATAACTTCTAAGTTGCATTGTTGTTGAGTGGTGGGGGGTTTTTTTTGTGGGTTTTTCTTTGGTCATTAACTGGTTTGTATTACTGCTTGTCATAAAAGATTTTTTATGAAGGATTCTGTTTAAAAGTTGAAAATGTTGTTGCTGTCATTGAACTCCAGCTGTCCAGGTTGGTTGGCTGCAGGTGGCTGAGGAGTGTAAAAGCCAGGGTGCCTTTGCTCAGTTTTGTATCCTGGTTCTAAGAAGTCTAGTAGTGATTTAATACACTTCTGACTTAGATGAAAAGTTGTGAAAAGGTGTCATAAAAGAAGACTTTCAAAATGCCAGTCACAGAAGTATAACTACCTTTGAAATGATCAGTGGAAAAGACTTGTGGATCAAAATAGAAGGTAGGATGGAAAAGATTTATGAGCTTAAAAAGGCCATCTGTGTTAAATGAAGGCATTGCTAACAGTCAGTTAAACACAGACATAATAGACTTATGTATTGATGCAGTACTAAGGTGAAATATTAAAAAAACCAAAAACATTCTTAATAATAAAAAAATGAGACTTTTTCTCCCCAGGTAGACCATATCAGTGAGTTTAAAAATATGAAGTGACTCTGTTTCCATTCTAGTTCTGCTATTAAACGTCCACCTGACCTTAAGGAAACTCTGTTTCTTTGTTTTGTCTTGTTTTACAAAAAGTCAGGAGTCACTTTTGCAGAACAGTTTGAGCCTCATTGGTGGAAAAAGTACTGGAAGATTTAAATGAAGTTGCTGTGATAACATAGTATCTGTTCTTGTTTTATTCCATCAGCGTGTAATGGATATCTTTCTCTGTGATACAAAATGTGTATATACTTCAAAAGTTACTATCAGTTGGCAGTGGAAGAGTCAACATAGCTTTTGCAGGCATCCTGTCCTGAATAAAGCTCTGCCACAGTCACTGGTTGTATCTTCCCTTTTATCTTTTCACAGTGGTATCTTCATTTTGTCAGTGCATCACACACTTCCCTCTTTTCTCTCAAACCTCCATAATCCCACTTGGAACCTTGTCTCTGGTTTTTTAATTTTTAAAGATTTGGTGTTGGTTTATTTCAGATCATCCCTCAATATTTTGCTTCAGAGGCTGTCTTTACAATGTTCTGTTGTTGTGGTTCTTTTAAGACTTTGTATGTAGAAACAGATTTTTGATTTCACTTGGGCTGAAGATACAGTAGCAAATAGAAACATGAAATGAATTTCCCTTCAAGGCCTTTCATTAGCTGGATTGAAGGTCAGAAAGGTGTTGAGCAGAAATGATTTGTAGAGGTTGGAGTTTGTGCTGCCTGCCTTCATTGGCACAGCTGTGGTAGAAGTCTCATAAAATTGGTTTGGCTGGGAGTGTGGCTTGGCTTTTAGAAAGGAGCAATGATGCTACTATAGTAACTGAAATAATGAAATCCTACAGCTGAATGATTTTTTTTTATCCTCTGTGTGTTCATTCCATTGGAGTTATGATGTTCACATCCTACATAGTACTTCCCTCTCACCTCGAATTGTTGTTTGCACAAATCATCTGCAATGACTCTAAATTTTAGAAGAGAATGAAAAATTTTACCAGAGTCTGTCTGGTCCTGATTTGGCAGCTCCACAATGAGGGTGACTGTTGGCTGAAGACACTGAGGCCATTCACTGCCCCTCTGTCTTTCTTCTGCCTCCTGAATTTGTGTTAGTTTGGTGAGGACTGGTTGCTTCTAGTTTAGGCTAGATATTAGAAAAAAAATCTTCACAGAAGGAGTGGTTCAGAATGGGCTCCCAGGGAGGTGGTTGAGTCACTGTCCCTGCAGGTTTTGAAAAAAAGACTTGATGAGGGACTCAGTGCCATGGTTTGGCTGTAAGGTGATTTTAGGTCACAGGTTGGACTCGATGATCTCCAGGGTCTTTTCCAACTTAGTTTGTTCTGTGATTCTGTTTTCCTCATTTTCAACATTTACAATTTCTAGAAGGTGTATTTGTATTTTTATTACGTATTTAATCCTAATTTTAGTCAGAACAAGGAAAGGTGCACTTTGGGGAGCAAATTAACCAGTCTGGATGTTTGAACACAGGCATTTCAAGAGTATCTGATAGCAGAAAATAGGCAGAGATGTTCAGAAGCTTAGAGGAGGTGCAGAGTGTCAGTTTGCAGTGTCCCTACACAGTACAGGGATGTTTATTTCCTTGTGTGAGTTTGTGTAACTTGTCAGCCTGAGACAAAAGGAGGGCTCTGTCTGAAGTTGAAAACTTGTATATTTCAACGTCAACCTTTATTTAACAATTTTTAAAAAGTAATTGATTTTTTTTTTGATAGAACAGAACTGGGAAGGGCAAAACTTCTGCATACAAAGTCTAAGCAAGTTTATTAATTAGCCAGAAGAGGGAGCTTAGTAGGGACAACTGGTATTTGGTTTGAAAGGCCTGAGCTTTAAATAGAGAACCTGACTTCCTTTCACTTAGGAAGTTGAAAAATTAATTTGAATGCAGGTTTTTTGAGTTTTGAACTACTAAATATAAGTTTCTATATTTCTTTTCTTCCTTTGGGTACAAACTACATTTCTTGGGGAGTTTTGTTAATTCTTACTTTTTTGCTCCTACTCCACTTCATGCTTGTTAACATCAGTTCAATGCAATCTGTGGCTGAAAGTCATGCTCTTAACATCACCACCCCAAAATCTTTCTTTAAAGCATTAATTAATGCTGGGTAATGAGCAGGTATGTTTATACAAATGCATATGCTTATCTGTGCAGCTCAAGACATGAACAATGAGAAAGTGACTGCAGAGAGAAACATCAGATCTCTTACAGACCACAAGAACTTATTGTGTGTGGCTGAAACGTGTTTATAACAACAGCACATAAATGTGTTCATAGGCTTTGTATGAGAGGGCTGGCTTGTGAGTTCTGCTATTTGAAAAATATTTTGTGTACGTAACACTGAGAAATGCAAGGATAACAGAAAATTTCAGGAATTGAACTGCATTTTGGAAATATCCAAGAGGCAAATCAGATCAGGCTCATTTTGTTCTTTGATTTCCCGCTGAGCAGTTTTCTTTGTTTTGCTTTTGATCGTGCTCTAGAAAATTTTTATTCTATTTCTCTTCACAGCTGTGCAGCCTTAGGCATGGTACATGAAAATGGAGGGATATAGATTATGTGATTCTGATACCTGAACAGTCTCTCCCTAGTTCTTACTGATTTTGAGATATTTTTAAATCCTCACATTATAGGAAAAAATGAGGTGGTTGAAATAGTTTAAATTTGGACCTAATTCTGTGCCAAAATGTGGATTTCACTACCCGTTGAGTGCTGGCTCAGTGCTGTGACAGCTAACAAAAGGTACAAACAGCCTACTGCTACTGAACAATTAACTGGGTTTTGGCATTGATTTATTCTCTTAATCTCTCAACAGAAAACTTGTTCATTAACAGGAGATGAAATGACTTTGTCAAACTTGAATACATTTGGCTAATAGGAACATTCACAGCCTAAGACAAATGGAAGCAAGAATCACAAAGATGGATGTTTTCAGCACTCTGAGGGGGTACCTTGATTTTATTTGATTTCTTTGTTCTGTGTGAGTAGAAGGATGCTGACTGTACCCTGTAGTGACACTGTGCTGTTTGAAGCCCCAGGGACTGGTGCTTGAGGAGCAGCATTCCCTGAAAAGCACAGTTGGGTTGCTGATTGAGAGGTGGCCAAGCTGGCAAACAGGTTTGGAGATTGGGGTTCAGTAATGATCTCTGATTATTGCAAATGTTCAAGCCACTAGGCAGGACCACCTTTTTGTATCAGCCTTTTTTAGAGTGAAACGGCTTTTAGAGCAAAGTTGAATAGTCTGGAGAATGTAATTGATACAAAAGGAATGCCCTGTGCATATGTAATTCAAAAGTAGCTAGGAAGAATTACAGCACTTTTCATCAGGCACAACTTTCTCTTATGGTCTTTGTCTTTCCTAATTTAAAATTATTGTCTTAATTAAAAAATGTGGCTTAGCATCTCTAGTGGAGAAATAATATGAAAGAACTGAAAGAAGGGGGAATTGTGAGCTGTGAAGCCTTTGGGTGTTTGCAGTGCAAGAGGGGTTTAGGTGGTGTCATCTCACTGTAGGGGAATTTGGCAGAATGGCTTGCACTGCTATTTTGTTAAGTGCCTCCAGCTGTCAGTCATGTGACCAGGATTTTTACAAGAAGAAGGGACACTTGCATGTCCACTTGCACTTCTGACTGCCTGACCATCTTTATAAACCAACCTTCACATGCTCTAGCAATCCCTGATGACTTCAGAGTTTCTCAGTGAATGGCAAGCGGAGTGCCCACCCTCGGTCACACCTAAAACTTTTCAGCAAAGAATGTGACTTGACCACATAACTTTTTTCATGAATAGACCTCTTGTTTTTAATTTGATGAGCAAGGAACTTTCCAGTCCTGTCCTTCAGCTTACAGTCTGTCTTTAATTTGCAGAAAGTTGCATTCCAGTTTTTCAGACATAAAACCATTTAACAGACTTTTTTCACTTTGCTAGAACTTGTGTTATGTTACCGTGAGATTTCTGCATTTCTTTCTGTCTTTTTGTGTTGCAAAACCACAGCATAGCTGAAGTTGGCTGGACCCTTGGAGATGAATGCAGGGTCAGCTGGAGCAGGTTGTCCATGACATTGTCTGGTCAGGTTTTGAATATCTCCAAGGGTGGAGACTCCACAGCCTCTCTGGACAACCTCTCTGACCACTCTCACCAAAAAGTTTTCTGCTCCCTCCCCTCCTTTTTTTTTTTTTTCAATTTAAATAATGAGCATCATGTAGTATTTTGACAGCTTTATGCAGTTAATATTTTTCCCAACAGTCAAGTTCACTGGAGAATTATTCTCTGCAGCAGAAGAGATGGTTATGGCATTGCTGGGGGAAGACTGCTGTGCAGATAAGTTGTATAGGTTCTCCTTCTCTAAATTCTTAAAATTACAGAGCAGTAGCAGTGCAACATGAGAGTGGGGGACAGGGACACAGTGGACTGATGACACTATAGTTATGTCATCCTAAAAAAAAAAATGTATTTTCACATGTAATGGTTGTCTGTCTTAGACAAGTACACAAGAAAAATTGCTCCTTTCTAAGAAATCAGCTTATTGCCTTAGAATTGGAAAAGCTTACAGAGGTACTTGAGTCTCAGCATGCAACAAATCAACACAAATTTTCCAAGCACTTACTGTAGGGTTTCATTATTCCTTCCTTTGTTTTGTGGGACCCTTTTGTATATGGAATAAAGCAACTTAAAATTTTCTTTTATGGAATTAACTGCAGTTATTCTATTTGGTCTAAGTGCTGTAATGTAAATTTCTCTCCTGGAAGGTGCTGGTTTTTTACCCCACAGTTCTCTTGACACTGGAACTAGTTATATTACTGTGCAGGTGTGGTATAGTGATTTTTATTCCCCCTATATCTGAATATCCAAAGCACAAATGCAGAAGTAATTCTGAAATGCAGCAGTGAGGATTGATCTGCAAGGGTGATATTTAAGAAAAAATATCTTGTTACCTGCTCATTGAGATTCATGTGGGCACATTACCACTGGATAGCATTTTAAGACATTTGGGCAGCTTTCATTTATTTACACAATACCCCATAGTTTCAGACTAAAACCTCAGTATGTGTTGTAATCTCTTTTTCTCAGTTACCCAAACCTTGAGGAGTTAATTGCCAGATGATTTTTCAGCTCAGTTTTTGATTCTTGAGAGGTTTGTTCCTTTAATTTTGTTATTCTTAAGAATGAGACATATATTCCTGGTTTTTACTCAGCATACAAAGATTGAGTTTTCTCATCTTGGAGATTAATTCCCTTGCTAGTATTACCATAGTGGTGACTCATTCAGAAGTGGTGGAACTGTGGAGGGTTGGAGTGATGTGTGGAGAAGTGAGTGAAGCACATGAGAGGGCGCTCTGTGCTCAGCTGATCAGCAGGGCCTGGGATCTCATTTCATCTCTGTGCAGAAATTCACATTTTTTAGATACTTTTAAGTGGGATTTCCTTAATTTCTTTCCACAGTTGATGCTGTTCTTGCTGCCCATTGTGTCTGACATCAGGCAGGATGGCTGGCAGGGCAGTGCTGGCAGATCTGGCTCCTGAGGCTGCAGTGTCACTGATGCTCAGCAGTGGAAGGAGAGCAGCTGTTCTGAGCTGTTCTTTCTGAAATGCTTTGCTTTACACTCACATTACCTATACACATTTGGGTTTCTTTGCATTTTGTTTGCTCTAATTTTGTTACCCTACTGCACCTTATCCCCATCTATTCTTCCTTTTGCTGCTCTGATAAATCACCAACAACCGTGTCTCAGATGTTTTTGGTGTTATTCTGCAGCAAATAGTCCTGTTTTCCTTAGGGTTTGCCATCCTGTGTTCGTCCCAGCTCTCTGAATTTATGCTGTAGTTCTGGTTGGCCAAGGACTAGAATTTGAGCAGCACAAGGGAGACTGCCTAAGAGGTTGTGGATGATAAAGAGTGCATCAAGCCCTCCTCTCTTTTGAGAAATGCCCATTGGTGGCGGAGTGGCAATAAAGAACAGGAGGGGATTTGAGTGGATTCAAGGATGCTATCTGTAACAGACAAGAATGCTCTTATAAACCTGCATTTCTTGTTTGGGTACACAGGCTGATACATCATAGCATTTGTGGACATCACTGGATCCTCATCACACACCTATAATCTCAACCAGTCTCTGAGGAAATTAAATTAAATTGAGATTTTGTGAGAGCAAGTAGACAGGAGAAAATACTAAAAGTGGAGAAAGCAGGAAATTGCCTTGACTAGCAAGTCAGTAGGAAGCACTCAAGGATACCATTTACACAGTGTGCTACACTGTGCCAAGGGCAAGAAAACCCAACCAATTAGCAGGGGCCTTGCTGAGAGCTCCCTGACAGCTGAAAATACATCCAGGGCTTAACATTCCATCTTCCTGGCCTTATAGTGCCAGCAGGGGTTTGTTCAGGTCATTCCATCTCACTCCCTGCAGCCAAGTGAGATGTGAAGTGTCTGTGATCATGTACAAGGAGGAGATGCAGCACAGGGATAATTGCTGCATTAAGCACAGGCATTTTCTGAGACAAGAGCATGATGACAGTTCAAACTAATGCAAACAGGGAAGAGCTTTGTGGCAATTATTTTTGTTTCTATAACCTGTTCTCTGAGTCACTGCTCCATTTGTGTCTGAGGGCACTGAGGTCTGAACTGCTGGACAAAGCAGGTGACATTTCCCTTTTGCCACAAGCATCTTTGTATGTGATTTCTCTTTTGCTCCAAAGAGGAAATTATAAAGCCCCTTGTGTTACATGGAACAACAGAAATAAATGCTATTTATCAGCTGTTATCCACTGCTATTTATCAACTATTATCCACTGACAGAGAATTTCTCCCAGAAATATAAAAGAAAGGTTGAACAATATTGTAGTTTCCATTATGTAGTGAATAGACACTCTAGTTTCAATTTTATTTTCTGGATTTGTTAGTTTTGAACTCTTCCTTTCTTCCCTTCACTCAGGAATGTCAAGTTTCTGTCCTGGAAGTCAAGTAACTGAATTTCTCTAGAAGTTCTTAGCAGTCTATCATATACACAATTTTTATGCTCTTCAGTGCAGTTATTTTTGTAATTTCTGATGACTTTACCAGAAGTTGGCAGTGGTATCCAAATTCCTGTATTGCTTTTTTTGTTCTAAAACAGTTGAGGAACCAGCTCATACAAAAAATATACATGGATATATATATTCATATTATCATATCAATATTGATGTATATAAAAATACAATAAAGGCCTTTTTCTTAGTGTCCAGTGTTTGAGACTGTTCTCCCCAGGCAGTGTATCTGATGGCTTTTGTTAATCTGGTCAGGGTCAGAATTCTATTCCATGTGCTTGATAGTTCTGTAACTGAAAACTATTCCTGTAGTTTTTCTTGGGTTAGAACTAATACACTTCCCCTAATGGAAAACTTATTTTTTATTTAGACAAGTGTTAAATTCGTGGTTTTATGATTCATTTTTAATGAACTTCTTCAAAGATGTATACCAAGCCCTAGATATTCTGGATGCTAACAAAGGGAGAATGTACTTGGATGAAACATTTTTTAATAGAGGCTTGTCTCATTTGGGAAGTGGAAAGAAACTTTCTTGAAACACTGCATTAATGGGTAGTTCAGGCATAATTTTCCAACTTTTTTCAGGGTGAAAAAGGAGTGGGTGGGTATGGGTTATGTAATCCATATTTTACTCCTTGTGGCTATCTGCTTGCAGGCTTCTGTCCTTCACAAATAAAACACAAAAAGCAGTGCAAGACATAGCAGAAAGGGGAACGTGAATGATACAAAATAAATAATTAAACAATTCAATGATAATTTAATAATTACTGATTTATGTAATTAAAGGTGATTTCATAAACCCACATCCTCACAAGCACTGGGATCCACGTGCCACAGAATCATGGAATCACACACAGCCTTCTGCCTCTTGGAGAGCTCTGTTCCCTCCAGCTCATAGGAGGTGTTGGCTCTTCATGAGAAGAGCTGTGCTGGGGCTGAAGGGCCACATCATGGTGTTTAAGCCCTGGTGGGTAGGAGATGTTTAAGGAAACAGGAATTGTGGGGACTGTTTTCCTGGCAAACATGTCAGACAGCTGTCAGAGATTCCAGGGCTTTCTGTCCTCGGGGTTACGTTTGAGCTGGCGTATCTTCATTATCACTCATGGACTTCTCAGTACTGAATTTCTGAGCCCATTTGTCCTGTGAAGCTGGAACATCTACTGGACTGCAGTTTCATAATTCTTCTAAATGTGGGAAAAAGCTGGTGAAAGGTGGTTTTAACCATGGTAACATTCAGTTCTGTGTTTGCTGGACAGCTCCCCCGTGAGTTGGGCAGAGCATGTTTGGGTCCTGCCTCACTCTGTTGGACTTTTGTAATAACTCAGGATAGGAGTTCTGGACATATTTTCTTATTTTTATTTTCTTTTTATTTTTTCTTGCACTGTAATTCATTCTTAATTGGTCCAAAATGCAAAATAATGGTTCTCCTTTGATTTTCCTTTACCAGATGAGTAGGAACTGGAAAACAATCCAGTATCAGATTTTGTTGTAAGGGTAACCTTTAGCCCCCCTCAGTTATCACACAGGAATACCTGTAAGTTCTTGATCAGCTCTTGGTTTTCATTGCTTAGACATCTTGTTTTGGCCCTGATAGCTCTCCTGCAGTGAGCCACAGTGTTACTGGAGGTTTGTGATCACTAATAGTGATTAATTTTAATGACAGTTGCCCTGAATCCTCTCCTATGCCTTTAGAGATACATGTCAAGCTTCAAGGCCTCTTATTCATTTAAATGTTCTCTGGGAACACAGAGTAGTAGTCTCACTCTGGAGAATTCAGATGTGCGATGTGCTCATGTTTATTTTATGGTGATACATCTCATTCAGTTGCCATTGTTACCAGGCTGTGCTAGGAAATTACTTTTTATCATGAGTAGGGTGGATAGGAAATGCATGCAACTGTATTTCAGGGAGTAAATTTTTCATGGTTATAGCCCATGGGTACTAAATAAAAAATGTCAGCTTCTTGGATTTGGTTGCACTCTGAAAGTGCACTGAGAAATAATGGCTTTTGTGACTGTTTGGGAAAGGACAGCTACAGGACTTGAGCCCTCCTGTGCTTCAAGCAGAAAATATGTGCACTTAACTCAGATGGAAATGTTTGGTATTGCAAGGTACAGTTATTGAGGCTTTGGAAAGCTGTAACAGAATAGGGAATGCAGCAAAAAAGGAGTGTGGATAAGAGGAGTGTGTATAGTAAACGTAGCTTTCTAAAGAGCCTAAATTAGTGTTCCAATGAATAAAAAAGAAAATCAGTTGCCTGTATGATTTTGTGTCCTCCCACATTTGTTCTGCTTGATCTCACACTGCACTGAGTGAGGATACTGATCCTGGAGTCTGCAGAGGGAGCAGCAGTGAGCTCTCAGTTAATGATCCAAACCAGCAACTCACTCCTGGCTCAGACACATCCATTGTCTCTTGTGCTCTCACACAATTTCTCCTCCCAAATACTAATGCTTTGGTTCTTTTTTATTCTGTGTCCCCACACAAAATATTGTTTATATTTAAAATTGTTATTATATTTTAATTTTTATTAAATTTTGTTTATGCTAAACAAAAAAAAATCACAGAAATGTAATTTTTAATGTTTGTAGTTTGTTCAGTACTGTTAAGTACAGCGATAAATCATATCTGGAACTATAAATATTTTTATGCATTTGTAAATACAGTGCACATTGTGTTGGGTTTGGTTGGTGCTTAATAAAAACAGGAAAATTTAAAATTTGTATGAAAATAACCATCTGTATTTCACTAATTAAAAATTTACTGCAGCTTCTGTGAATTCCTGTTTCATAAAATCACACTGTAGAACAGAAAGAAGCAACTTGAATGTAGCAGATCTGCAAGTCTCCATTCTGTGAATCTGAGTTGAAGACAGTTTAGCCAGGAAGGTAAATGCAGTGACCACACTGGTCTTTCAAATGCTGAGGCCTCTGAAGGGCTTTTGTGTACATTTAACTGAATTTTTTGCTATCATGGTAAAGCAGGTAGTGTTTACATTTTGCTTTAGGTATCTCTGCGAATCTCTATAGTACTACAACCCCCCAAAATTCTAGCAGTACAACATAAAGAAAGCTTGTTATCTAGTTATTTTCCTTACTTTGGGGTTGCCCCAGTCCCTTGGCCTCTGAAGTGAACAGTAGCATTGTTCAAATATTCACACTTTCAATATTGTGTATCCTTCAGGTTCAGCTTGAGATTGTATTTGAGGAGCTGTCTCTGAAGGTGAGATACTCACAGTTGTGTGGGAACTTCATCTACTGTTTTTTAGTGAGGTGGCAATAATAAAGGTGGAGAAACATACTGTTTGTGATCTAGAGGTACAAAAATTTTATTGCTGGAAATAGACAGGAAACAGGCACAATAAATTTTTTTTACTCTTGAAGCATTTCCCAACTTCGAAATAACTAAAAAGCCTGGAACAATGTCTGGCAGGTTTTTATTTTACCTGAAAACAAATGGAGGATATGAATATTTGTCTAGTAATGTAGAGAAGGTTAAATTTGCAGTCAAAAATTTAAGCAGATGTCCAAAACAACTGGTTTTTATAACCTAAAGGACCCTGAGACACTTGCACAAACAAAAGTTGTTCTGTTTTTTATTCCTCGCTCACAAAAATTAACCATCTGCTCATTAGAAGTGTTAGAAATGGAAGAGCTGAAATGGGGCTGGTATGGCTTGCAGCTTTTTGGCAGCTGCTGAGAGACATAGGGCAGTTTAGTAGTACTTTTCCTAGAATCACAGAATGCTTTGGGCTGGAAGGGAACTTAAAACCCACTTGTTCCAACCCCCTGCCATGGGCAGGGACACCTTCCACTAGCCCAGGTTGCTCCAAGCCCCATCCAACGTGGCCTTGGACACTTCCAGGGATGGGGCAGCCACAGCTTCTTTCTGGGCACCCTCAGAACATAGAATATTAAGTGGCATGGAGCTGCTGATATCAGAAATTACAGAATGTGGGAGCACAATTTACATCCCAGCAATGCCTGTGCCACACACAGTGAGGTCACTGAGCAGCCTCTGCCACACGTCACAGTTCCATAGTGGACACCCTTGGAAAGCTGCTGGGAAATTTCTGTTCTTCCTACCAATGCAAGACTCAATCCTTTGGGAGCTTCAAGGCCATATTCTGTGCTTATTGTAACATAGAATTCACATGAAAGGGCTTGGGTGGGATGGGACCTTTGGAGACTATCAAATCCAAATGTCTTTAAAGCAGATGTGCCTCTCTAGGAGGTGTACGGTGTTTGGAACAAGATATGGAACAACAAGATATGGAAGAGATTTTATAACTGAAAAATTTTAATTTTGGTGCCTGACTGGGACACGTGCTGAGACCTGTTCCTTCATGCAGTTTGCTGGCTGGAATGTTTGAGGAGCACATGGACAGTGTGTTCAGGTGCCTCATATTTCATGGCTAAACCCTCGTTGGGGGCATCTCAGAGCTACAGAAAGTGACAGCTTTCAAGGTAATGCAAGTATACTTTAAGCAGCTGTAGGTTTATCTGCAGTCTACTTTCCAAACAGGTTTCAGTTGTCTTTGTAGTCAAATCTCTTTTCAAGATGTTCTGAAAAGTAAAAATCAAGTAAATACATTTTCAACTCTAGTTTTTTGATACTGCTGTAACTGGGGGAACTGGCTGATGCATTTCAAAGGAGTAATTGAGATAATTTTTGAGTTAGTTTGATTGGACATGTTTATAAGCTTAGCTGTGAAATAAGAAGATTCCTGTTTTTACATAACTGAATAGTAGTTGATGCTGAAAACTCACACTTAGAACATTGGCACTTTTCTAGAAGATAACTATGCTAAATAAAACTGACCTTGATTTTGAAATGAGCAAGGGTAATTGCTAGCAGAGAAGATGATGAATTAAGCTTATCATCTTTTGAGCTGGTACTGGCAGCACCCACAGCTGTCACAGTGCTAGCCAAGCTGCAGGAAAGGAGAGCCCCTCTTCAGGCAGGTGGAGAAGGTGGGTGGGCACAGCTATTAGAGGAGAGCCTTGATAGCCCCCTCTATATTGCTGTAGCCATTCCTAGAGGGTAATTAATCATGTTGGGCTATGTCTCAATTTAAGGTTGATGCACTGCATTCTAATGAAACTCATTAGTGCTCCTCTTTATGATGACAGGATAACTTCTCTTTAAAGCTTCTGTAAAGACTCTGTCAGGAATAACTTGCCATGAAAACAGACACAACTGAAATTCAGGAACATAAATTTCCTTGCATTGGTGTTACAAGTGAGGAAGGACCAGAAAGATTCAGGACTCTGAGTCAAAACAAATCATCCTGTAACAGTCAGAGTAGGAGTGTCAGATGGACTCTTCTTCTTTCAGTGTTTTCTAAATCTGTTTTTTTACTTTATCTGCAGTTGGGATTCTCTTTATATCACGTATTTCCCTACCAAAAGTAAAAAGGAAAATACATTATCCCTGGAGTATCATATGTGGCAATTAATTAATCTGAGATTTTTTCAGGGGAAGAGGTAGTATAAACAAAACATATACATTTCAGTGTGAGAAATACTACATAGTTACATGTATATAGCATGTTTTAATCTTTATTAATATAAAGCAAATTACTTAGTTTAAACACTGGTCATCACTGGAAAAAGTACTAAAATAATCATTACTTTTTAATAATAACACTGGATGAAAAGGAACTCAAGGGCATTAACTGGGTGACCTTTCCAAGAGTGCTCTGAAATGAGTGGCAGTAGCCATAATTACTGAGTGCAGTTACCTGATGCCAAACACAGCAACTGAGCTTGAGAACCTTCAGTCAGGGGGGCAGGCAATAGGAAAAAAATTGCTTTTTCATTTGGGAGCTCAGTGACTTGAAATCATTCAAGTGCCCTCATTTTTCTGTTCTGGAACATTAGACTGATATCTGGAAATGCTCTGGTGGCAAGCAAAGGAGATGTCAGTGGAATCACTGTATCTAGAAATGCAAGTACTGTCTTGGGAGAAATGGATTTATGGGCTGCTGCTGCCTCGAGCCAATGTGCCTGGTAATTTGTGATAGACCTGGCTTCTGGCTTTGTCCTGTTTCTGTGGATAACCTCTGAGTGACCTTTGCCTGATGAGTTGGCTGTTTTGCAGGAGACCGCTTTGCATGAGACGAAAACTAAAATTTGTCATTTTGAAATATCAGTCTGTTGCAATTTTTCTCTGCCCTTTGACAATTAAACCTTATTTAAGAGGAATCAGGCTTGGAGACCTTGTTTTTCACCTCTGTTAGTGAAATTATTGCAGGGAAATCTTGCAGCCTTATCTCTCATTGTGACTTCATTACCAATTGCAGTATCTGTATGTCTATTTCCTTCTGATTAGTTTGGGATTGATAACAGGAGTTGGAGCAGAGAGCCAGTTTTGGTAAATTCCAGGATCTAATCCTGCAGCAGTTCTTGGCTCCAGGTCTCTCCACCAATAAGTAAGTCATGGATCTTTGATCTTGGCATTTGTCTGCCTTTCTTTAAACGGTTTTGAAAGATTTTGAACATGAACATTTTTCAGGTAATAGAATTATTTTTCTTCTGGTTTGCCCTACAATGTAGAACCTATTTTCTTAAGTGTGCCAGAGAGCTTCTGTGCTGCTGAGGCAGTGTTAAGTAATGAGTATGACACAAGATGAGCCATTAATCCCATCTCCAGAGAAAATCAATCTGTACAGTGCCACCTACTATTACCCATAGCAGAGAAAAACAAATCTAAGGTTCTTTGGGAAACACAGATTTCCCAGTTTTCAGGTTGTTAAAGAGTTAAAAACCCACTGTGAATAAAAGGAAAAGGGGTTGTTCTGCTGAGAAGTAACTGAGTAGTTACAGCCTTGTGCAAAGAAAAGCTCTTTACAGGCAGGATAGAATAGAAGCAATTTAGGAATGATTTGAAAACTGTTTTTGAGTAATGGATGTGAGTGGGAGAGAGTGCAGCACAACAGATGAAACACCGAACAAGATTTTGCAAGGGGAAAACTTTGGGGCTGGAAGTTAGCCCTGTTCCCCACAGGGATGCTGGGGCTCTGTTTTGGTGGTCTGTACAGTAGAGACTGCTCTTTGGCAGGCTGAGGAGTGCATGATGTCATGGGATGCAGAACACATGCATGGAGAGCCAGGAACTGCTGTTCGCGCCGCGGCGCTGCCAGATGTGCGCTCTGAAAAATGGAAAAAGCAGCTTTGTAAAGATGCTGAGAAATGTCCTGCTCTGAGCCTGGCCTCAGCCACGCCATGTGTCAAGTACAAATATGCTCCATGGGGTTTCTCAGTCCTGGAGCCCAAGTTCTGCTCTTGGGAGCAGCTCATGTAGAATGCCTTTCTCTGTTTCTCTGAGATGAGCTCGGAGAAATTCCTGTTTTAGGGCTTCTTCATAGGAGCTACTTGCAGCAGAGGAGAATCAAAGGAATCTATTGACTCCAATTTTCACTTGTACTTCCTATTAAGAATAGTCCTACATTCCAGCAGAGGCTCTGGTGCCAGACATTGCTCTCTTTACTGATGCACAGCACTCTCTGCAGATTAACTGGCCTCCAGGAATTATTTGAATCTCTTACCCAACAGTGCTTCACATGCAGTAAAGCCAAAGGTGGGTTTAAACTTTTCTGTACTTCAGGGTGAAAATATGGGGTTTTTTCCTAGATTTTTTCCCCTGGATCTTGAGGTCAAGTAAAATTATTTTTATTCAGTGCAGAATGTGTTATCTGGTCATTGGTGTACAGAGAGTTAAATATAGTTTTGCTTCTCCCTCCTTTTGCACAGGCTCTAATTAAAGGGAGGAGGGGAGATGCTGGAAGGCAGCAACAGGAGAACGCCTACAGAAAGTCAGGAATTCTTTATCCAAATGGAACAACATTTCAAGCTTAAGAGATTTTTTCTGTTTTATAAATTTTTGTATGTTTACTGATGATTTTTCCTGCTAAAAGGGTCATTTCTAACTAACAGTGTTACAATCTTGCTGGTCTGTGTACAGGACTACAAAGAAGTCTCCTGTAGTAGTCCCACAGGTAAATTGCCACTCTGGAATGTTGGAATTGTGCCATCCTGAGGGATCTGCTTAAGGGTACTCTGATGGTTGCCTGAGAGGACTGTGAGATCTGTGAGTTGCCAGAGGATTCACATTGTACACTTGTTGAGCAGAAATTGTTCTGCTGAGCTCAGAGACTGTACCACAGCAGGGATCTGGTTCCTCCTGTCTGGGGTGCCCAGACATTTCTGCAGTGCTGGCAGTGAGACCCTGTCCTCAGCAAGCCATGGGGATTCCAGCTGGAAAACTCAGGAGGCAAATTGTGTTCTGTGCTGTTTTAATAAGGAAGGGCACAGCCCTGTAAGTGTCCCTGTGCTTGGATAGGAGTGATAACTGCTCCCAGACTTCAAGGCATAAACTTCTAACAAGTGGCATCAGAAAGGAGTTTTCTTCCTCATAAACAAGATGCACCATTTGCTGTCTTCTTCATGTTGTAGAAGATGGATCTGCAAGAGGTATGTTCCCAGATTTTGTCTGTTCTCTTAGAATGATCAGGACACCCAGCAGAATAAAACACTGATTTAATAGGCCAGGCTGTTAGATTTAGGGACCAGCTTGTCTATCTGATATGGGATTCCTGTAGCATCTCAGTTGAGGCTAGCAACAAGAACTATTTTATTTTATTTTATTTTATTTTATTTTATTATTTTATTTTATTTTATTTTATTTTATTTTATTTTATTTTATTTTATTTTATTTTATTTTATTTTATTTTATTTTATTTTATTTTATTTTATTTTATTTTATTTTATTTTATTTTATTTTATTTTATATTTTAAATGAACTGGTTTTTATTGAGCCTGGAATTATTTGGAATAAACCATTGTAAAATTGTTTGAGTTTTAGGACATTAAAGTCATGGTTATTAGGCCTGAGCCTTTATACAGCTTAATTAGAAGGAGAAGAATAACAGCACACTTCTCTGAAGTGTAAATATGAGCTTATTGGCAGCATTTTGCCTAAACTCTGATGTTTATAGAATGGTGATTGGGTAGCAATGTGAAAACCTGACAATCACTGCATTTCTGACAGCCTGCTACAATGTCATGTTGAACAGTGAAAGTCTGTGCCCAGGCAGAGAGAATATATCAAACTAATTTGTCTCTCTTTTGTCTGTCATTGCTTGTACATGCAGCATATAAAGGAGGCATTGTGTGTAGCAGTGTAATTCAAGATCTGTTGAGTCTTTTCCATTTCTCCTAGATCTTAATACATTGAAAAGTTTTTAGTTAATTCTTCCCCTTTCTTATTTTTTGCTTAGTTCATTCAGGTAATTCCTTCCCACACTTGCTGTTTTGTTTTTTTTTTTTAATATTTCTAAAACACATTCAGATCCTGCTGTCAAAGCTACTGTGTATCAGGTTAAAGATACTTACCATAATCTTTTTTCCAGCTATAATTACTTAATTACATTTCAGTTCTAATTGTATTTTCTGTACTGCATGGTGAGGCCTGGGCTTTGGGGGTCTGTGGGTGACACCAGAGTCCTTGTTCCAAGGGGTCCAGACACATCAGCAGAGGCATTCTGGGGAAGCAGATAATGTTGTTTTTTCCTGTTTGCCCTGTGCCTGTGCAAAAAGCCTCTGTTTCTAAGGTATTTGCTGCTAATCTCACTTTTTAAAATGGAGAAATCTGTGCTGGAGAAAAAGAAAGGTGAAATGAGTACAGGTGACTTTTCAAGACTGTGTTTGTGCTTTTGAGTCTGCTGTGGGGTCACCTTTTGTAGTAAAACTTCATAAGAAAAGATGCTAATTGCAAAAATAGATTATGGAGTAATCTAATATCTAGTAGTTAGCTTCCATTTACATAACCTTCAAAAAAGTGTTTTAAACCAATCTCTTGCCATCAGTAAACACTTCTATGTAGATTGAATATTTTTTTATTTTTGGTTCTTGCAAATAGTTCACTCCTCACTCTTCCTGTCAGGCATGAATGAAAACTGCTGCAAGGCTCTCTCCTTCTGTTTCTCCATAGAGAAAAATTCCAGTACCTCTTTAGCCTTATGCTTTTTCAGTGCTGGATGTTTGAGCACATGAAGGTCAATTAATCAGATGTGTTCTGTATTTTTAGGCTGGAGCCAACAGCTGTCCTAGTTATTCTTAAATGCTCTCACAACTTTATGCAGAAAAATGCCATTGAGGTCAGGCTCTGACTAAGTCTTGTGTGCTGGCTTCACTGTTGTAGGACAAAGCTAACTGGGGTTGCCTTGGTCACTGACAGGGTCTCAAGTTCCTATTTTGGTGATCTCTCCTAATTTTACTGTTTGAAGTAGTGAAGCTAACTAAAACTGCATCAGAAACTCTTCATTGTAGTGCTGAGTTGGAGATGCTTTTCCTCAGCAAACTGCACTGGATGATTGTTTCAGATCCCTCCCAACTGGAGGTATTCTATTCTAATAATCTTAGATGTGATTCCTCAGAGAGGCCAGATTGTCTCTGCTCCAATGATTTCAGTGATGCTGTAGGGTTTTACACCTTAAGGTTGTTTCCCACTTTTGCAATGGTTATCTCTGACATGGCAATGACAAGGTGTTCTTCCAATTAACTGTAGAAGGAATTGCTTTTTGAACTTCTGTCTTTCTTAAGGAGATTTATCTGATTCTGGCTTTGAGGGTTTGTTGGCTGTCTGTAGACACTTTGTCATTGTAGAGGAGTTCAGTTTATTTCTTTCCTCTGTTCTCTTACTGCTGCAGCAGTGAAAAGGGCAGCTGTGAGATGCAGCATGCTGTGCTTTGGGAAGATATGGTGCTGCATATGGATAAACTGTGTCACATCTCTTATTCATGCAGTCCTGACTGAAAATGTGAAGAGACACAAACAAAATTCCTGGTACACATTTTACAAGAAAGTTCAGCAGGTGAACTGCCTATCATTCTAAACCAGTAAGGGAAGAGTCCTTAGAGAGTTTTCAGGGCTGTTTCTGACAGTTATGGGATCTTTTGTTGAGTGTCTCAGGGCTCAGGAGTAGGATAGCTTGGGTAACATGCTTATATTTCCACTGTGTGGAAGAGAAATTTAGAATAGACAAAACAGATCCTTTATAATACAATAGTTTTATTGTGTGGCCCTTTCAGACAAAGCTAAAAAAGAATTTTTATTAAAACTTTGCATATGCTTCTATGATTTCTTTAAATTTAGAAGGTATATTCTGTATCCTGAAAAACAGGACAAATTTAATGTGCAGAGTATGTCACCAAACTCTGAGTCCCTCCCTGCTCACCTGTGAGCTCCAGAAGAGCTAATTGTTAAAGCAATAAGTTTGACTAATTTATTTTATCTTTCAGTTTCTTCATGTCATTGTCAGGTGTATCTGAAGTCCATCTCTTTAGGAGAAGTGTCTAAGTGGGGATGTGATTTTAAACCATAATTGAAAGGTTTCACATTTATTTTGTTGCTCGGGCTTGGCAGCTTGATGGTTCCTCTAGTGTATTGATGGATCTGTTTCCTCAGTGCAAGAGAGTGTCCTTAAAGGTGCCACAGCCATCCTTTATCCTGCTTGATGTTATTTCATATTCAGACACAGAATTCCTTCATTTCAACACAAACCTTTCCTTTGAATCAATTGCCTCTTTCAGCAAGTGATCATCTCAGGCCTTTAGTGCAAGCAGCATCATAACAGGAAGGACAGGATTGTTTTCAGTCTCACTACTGCCTGCATGTAGGATAATACAGCTTGCAACTGGCATTTTTGGAAAGAATTCATAGGAATATGTTTAAGGTGCACTCTGAGGAGCAGGCAGAGGGGACTATCTTGGAGAATAAAAGCAGAGTTTTGTTTCAGGAACCTGATAACATTGTAAGTATGTCTTAAGAACAATTAAAATTTGTATAGTCTTCTCCACTAAATTAATGTAAGTCTCCCATTTTGGGCTAGTAAGAGCTTATTTGAGGCTGTTGTGCCCACAGAGATGCTGATGATGTGAGTGCTGGCAGATCTGTGAATGGCTGGAGTCACTGAGTGAGGTGTGGGAATGGGGGGGCAAGGGAGGAAGAGCAGCTCTCCTGGTGAGAAGTTTCAGGTGTTAGTTACAGGTGATTTATTTGGCTCTTCCTTACCTGAGACAACAGATGGTGATAGAAGCTGGCATGGGAGGACTGGGAGAAGACCCTTCTCCAGGGGAGGACAGATAGCAGAAAGGGTGCTTTTCTGTGAATCTTTGCCTTCCAAGTATTGCTTTGACCCACATCTTGCCTGAATTACACTTGTCTCCATAGCAGCAGTAATTGTACTTCCTATGGAAAGAAGGAGGGGCAAGTCATAATTAGAAGCAGGTCCCAAACATGGTTTTCTGCTCAGGATCATGTAAGGGTAGAACTGAAGCCTCCTAAGCCAATAACAGAGTCTGAACAGTTCTGAAAGCAAACACCTTCCTTGGTAAGATGCAGTTAAAATTTAGGATATGTTTCCTGTCCATTGAACTACAGGGATACATTTTGCCATAGGACTATCACACAGATATTTGACAGCACACTATGTTTATATAATAGAGTCACAACTGAGGTGCCAGCAGAAACTCTCACTGCTCTGTGAAGGGAAGGACGATGGAACAGGGCACTGTGGGCACTGCTGTTCCTCCTTTCTCTGATTGTCACCTCTCTTCCCCCTGATATCCCTTCCATTTCCCCTTCTCTTCTCCAAGGCATGGAGCAGGGCTTTCATTTGAAACACCAAAGGATGGCATGGATAATGATGGAGTGAGTGTTGACCCTTTATTTCCTGAAGGGTGTGAAATAGATGGAGTTCTGTCACAAGACTTGGTCTGGTAATTAAAGAGAATTGCCTAATTCCCACACTTGAAGGGAGTTCCCTTCTCCCAGAGTATAATTTTCTGAACTCCTTTTTCCCTTTTGCAGGCCACACTTGCTCAGCAGCTGCCATAGCTCAGTCACTCATGCAGAGTCTCATCTATAAACCCTTGTGAGGTGCTGTGTCTGCCTTCAGCACTCTGGCTGGAGGGGGGAAAAGTGGCAGACACAGAATCACTGTAATGAATTGAAATCTGCTTTAATAAATTCAGAAACAAAAGGACTTGATTTTATTATCCTTCATGAATTTGCCAAGGGACTCAGCTGTTAGGAGCTTGGTCTGCAGTGCTCTGGCTGTGTGGGTGTTGAAGTGCTGGCATCTCACACTCTGCCAGCCCAGGCAGTACATGGGGAAGTGAAGGTTGTTACTCTGGGTCTTCATGGACCTGCTGAACACTGTCCAATTTAGCTGCTACCTGTGTAAAGTGACACAATGAACTGAATTCTCTTTCTGCTTGGATAGCCTGACTAGCAAACTGCTCAGCAATCCATCTCCAGCAGGATCATTTCCTACTTTGCAGTGTGTGATTGCTTCTGGGTGATGCTCCCTTGGGTTGAGCAGAGGGAATTTCAAGGTGTAACAAAGATATCAACTTAGAATTTATTGAAAAGAAAGGATTATGCAAGAGATGTGATAATACATCAGATAGTTCTAGGTTCTTGCCAAAGATTAATTTGAAGAAGACATTTCAAAAGGCTTTTTATCCATTGAGTTGTAAGATTGAGAGCTATCAGATATGTGTAATAATGCACATCTTGCTTCTGATATTCACTGACTGTAGGAGAGGAGGACCATATATTGTACTGTCAGATCTACAATGCAAATTTTAAAAACACCAGTAAACAAAGGAAAGTAAGAAAATTAAAAGTACTGGTGTAGGCTGTCATTTTGCTGGATGATTTTGTACCAACCTGCCTGCCAAAATTATGACCATTATTCACTCTAAAGTAATAAAAGGAATAAACTATGTTTACTTATGTATTTCCTTGTTGCTAGACCTGAGATAATTGGAAATAGTGTCACCTTTATCTTATCTCAAGTTCCCGTATGCTTCAGTCAGGAGTCACATCCAGGGAGGGGTGGGCTTTGGTGGTTGCAGCTTCTTTACTTTTTGCCATAATGGACAAAAAGTCCTTCATAACAATGTTTAAGCCATTAACTGTAACATTTTAGTCTCTCACAACAGCTCCTGCATTGCTTCCACTTAATTATCCTTACTTTGGAAGAATTTCAAAAACCTCCTGTTGATTATGTCAAAACACCACATTTTGTAATCTGTCTGTGAGTTTGATGAAGCTTCGTTCTGACAGCCACGTGGAGAATGGCATTGTCTGATGCTGAGCACTTATTTTCCTGACTCAACACCGACTGCTATGTACAAAGCTCTTCAGAATTGTCAATACCAGTTTTTCAATTTATGGAGATCTGAGTTTCAGGGCCCATTGGCTCTGCTGTTGTTGGTGTAATAGAAGGGCAGAGCTCTGTGAGACACTAGCTCTGGGGAGTAAAACCAGCAGGAGTTCCTGTCCCAGGCCACACCTGTTCTCTTCAGTTCCTCCTGCATTTCAAAGCTTTATTTTTCACTTGCATCTCTGCGCTGCCACGTGCACTGTCAGTAATCCAGGGGAAGGTGTGGGAACAGAAACATGGAACACAGAGCTCGTGTCTGAGGGTAGTGTGGGACAGGATGGGAGCTGCTGAAGGCAGCTTTGGGACCGGTGGCTGAGCTTTGTGTCACTGTGGAAGGGAATGACATCTGAGCACCAAGGCTGGAGCTGAAATACCCCTGTCAGGGCTCTGGCCTCCCTGAGACCCAAGGCACAGCATCCTTTGGGACTGAGGAGCTGTGACAAAAAGAAGCAGCTGTTGTATTTCCAAGGGAGCTGGCAGGGAATATTTTTTGATCTGTGTTTTGATATTACATTTACCATTAAGTTTATTGTTTACCTCCGAGATGCTGCATTGTTGGTCATTCTTCACAGCAATGAAAACACCTCTGCACCATTTCAGTAATGAAAGCCCAGAGTTAAACTGTGTTGTGTTCGTGCCCTAAGGATTTATAACTCTCCTGAGCCGATGTTCGTTTATTAGAACAATCTCAGAGCAGCCCCGGTACCACACGGCTGTCCCCGTGCCCGCACACAGGGGCTGTGTGCCCCAGGGGCTGTCCCCGTG
>WBNO01006776.1:72454-153032 GCA_013400575.1 Peucedramus taeniatus
GGGGGCCCCGCGCCGGGCGGTGCGCGCTGTCCGCGCGGGGCCGCGGCGGCGGACGAGGCGCAGGACGCTTTTCCGTGGCGCTTGGCAGTGCGTTTTATGGATATTCTTTGAAGGGAAAACCCAGCAAACCGAGCGGGCTGTGCCGCCCCTCTGCGGCAGTGACCCTTTGCTCCTGGCAGCTGTGGACTATTAAACTTTTTATTTTCTTTTTTTTTTTTCTTTTTTCCATTTTGGGTTTTTTGTTTGGTTTTTTCGTTTCGTTTGGGAAAGCCTGCTTGAACCAGCAGGGCTCCTTCTGTAGCATGTTGTGTGATACTGTGTCTTACATCAGGGAAGAAATAGAAATCATATGTGAAAGGCATGAGAGTGTCTCTGGCTGTGAGTGTGAGACACGAATAAACGGTGTTAGACTGTCCTGGTTGGAACGTGCCTTGTGCCACTGCAGCTCCGGCTGGTCAGTCAGGCTTTGTACACGGGTACTTCATCTCTTTTCAGCTAGTCTGAAGCTGTTCCTTCAGGTTTTTTTTCAAGCAAGTGATTGTACCTAGTGAGAGGAGTTCTTATTTCAAGTCATTGTCTCCTAAGAAGGATAAACAGATGACAGTCAAGCTTGGTGGGAGTGTCGGTGCATTTTTCAGGCCCCTCTGTGCCTCCTTTCAAACTGGTTTTAAGATGTCTACAAGCTGTAGATTTTTAAATGTCTGTTTTTACTATTTTCAAGTGAATGTGCAGTCACTCCTGTGGTTATGGCTGTGGAAACCCCTCCAGGCCATGGTTACAGCTGTATTGACTGAACCACTGAAATATTATTCTTGGCTGTTGGCTGGACTCCTCGGCTCTGGAAGATTCTGTTCAGAGTGTCAGGATTCACTCGGCAGTATTGGCTCACCCACTTATGCTTAAATCACCATGTCAGATGGTTATTTTTTTCTCTGCATTATTATCTGTGTCCAAATCGGGTTGATTTTGGGTACCCAAATTTGACTGTGTGGAGGTTACACAAGACAGCTGAACTTCTCTGAACCGTCTTACTTGTCCGAGCAAAAAATAATTCCCGTTCCTGATGCGATGTGATGCAAACTGTGTTCATGTTGGACGAGGCTGTGTGTTGAGCTGTAGTCCCAGGGAATCTCAGCAGAGGTTCTTTGGTCCGTGCTGCCAGCAGCCTCACGTGAGCAGGGCTGGGATTTCTGCTGGCCCGGTGCCGGTGCAGTGCTGCCGTCATGTTCTGCTCGGAGCAGCCCCAGCAAAGGGGCTCCTGCACAGCCCGCGGCAGGTTCTGCTGCCCCGGCTCTGAGCGGCACAGAAAATGAGGCGGTGCAGCACCGAGTGGCACCATAGCCCTCGGTACTGCTGGTCCTTTCCTCAGGTGACTTCCGAGAAGTCATTTGCCTGCCTTGTCCCTATTAGAATACCCAAATAAGAGAGCTGAATGCATGTGCTGCTTCACTGAATCGGGAGTCTCCCTTGGTTTATTTATACTTGTGTTCTTTTGCTTTACCCGTGTTTTTATTATTAAATGTTTAAGGTGTTTTGCTCATTGAGAGATATTTGCTTTCACAGCTGTGAAGCGGTGCTGTATAGAATCTCATGCAGTTTATTAGTCCTGTGTGTAACCCTGGAGTATGCTCCTTTGTCTGGTGATTCACAGATACAGCTATTGCCTGGAATGTGTAACGGGTTCTCTTGCCTTCAGCAAGTGAAAAACTGAATTTGCTTGTGACTGAAATACTCCTGTTGTAAACCGTGTGTTTTTTTAGGTTTAAAAATGACTGTTGTTTACTAATTTTTTCCCACAAGCATCAGAACTAATAAAGACTCTTTTCCTGTGGACCTTGGTGACTCACCTCTGGCTCCACTTCCTTCCAGGTTCCCCCTGCATCCTTGTCTTTTAGTCCAGGGCAAGGTCCATGCTGGCCAAGTGCCCTGGGACACAGGCACTGGGCCCAGGAGCCAGGGGCTGCCAGCACAGTGCGAGTCTGTTGCCTTGGGAAGTCAGGCTGGAATTCCAGCATGAGACATCCCCTGCCTTTGGGAGAGCACAACTGCTCTGACAGATCTCAGGAGTCAGTAATTATACAGGGTCTGGCTGCAGCCATGACTGATTCCTTACATTGATCATCTTCTTTGGAAAACGTAAAATCAGTCATGTCAGTGTGTTCAGTAGCTCAGTTTTTAGGAATTACATAGAATCATAGAATTTTATGTTTGGACAAGGTCACCAAGCCCAACTGTCAACCCTGTACATGACCATGTTCACCACTAAAGCATGTACCCCAGTGCCACATCCACATGGATTTGAACACTTCCAGGGATGATGACTCCATTGCTACCCTGGGCAGCCTGTGCCAGGGCTGGACAAGTCTTTCCATGAAGAAATTTAAAAAAAACCTAAACCTTCTCTGGTATAACTTGTGGCCAATTCCTGTTGTCCTGTCACTTGTTACTCAGGAGAATAACCCCCAGGTGGTTACAACCTCCTTTCAAGGAGTTGTAGAGAGGGAGAAGATCCCCTTCGAGCCGCTGAGCCTCCCCAGCTCTGTTCCCTTCTCTGATGACCTCTTCCATGATCTTCTCTGGCACTGGGACAGACTGACAGTTCTTGTAGTTCTGGAACTAAACCTGTCCATTATCAAAACCTCTTTTTGAAGCTTCCTTCAGCTCCATGGTACAGTTTGGTGGCAGAGCCACGTGTGCTGCCCACAGGATGCTGGCTCAGGAGGTTTCCTCATCAGTGAAATGGGGATTTTTGCTGGATCCCATTGCCCTGGACTTGCCTTGGGCTGCTCTGACCTGTTGTTGGCTAGGATTTGCTGCAGCCTCTGGGCTAAGGGGAGAAAAAAAATGGCGTGGATGGTGGTGTGGTCATGTTTGCTAAATGCAGAATAGTGAATTTATGGATAATAATAAAAATGTCATTATAATTGTGAGTGCATAATGGGGTACTGGAGTTCAGGTGAGAGCACTCCTTTCTGAACTGTTCAAGCCAGCAAGTTGTATAAAGTGGTGCTTCATGTTTGTGAAATGTACCTTGTTTTTATGTAGGAGCAGTGTGGGAAATTCTGCCTGCTTGAGCCTGATAACAGCAGCTGGTTAAATACTAAACAGAATTGCACATAGGAGTCAATTGCTAATCAATTCTGTGACTAAATGCTGGACAAAACCTGAACTGACTGTGGTGGGTGTGGATGTCATGAAGGATTCAGTAAATCATCAATAGCAACAGAGGGCTGAGCAGAGATATCCCTTTGTTCCTGACTGCCACAAGTTAGGCATATTTCTGTAAGAAGATTCATTCATGTGTAATGCCTCTGTGTACAAACAGCTTCTTCAGTTTTCCTGGAGTACAGAACAAAATATGCTCTTAGTAAATTCATGCAGATCTCATTATCTCTCTGCCATAAGTTGCTCTCTTGGAGATCTGTATTTGTTTTTTTGAAATCTGAATCTGTATATTATGGTATGTCCAAGTCCTCTGTTTGGATTTTCAGTACGTGCTGGAGACTGGAATAGTGCATTTCATCTTGGTCACTGTGTAATAGTAGGATCCAAAAGCTCAGATTTATTTTTTTTTTCTTGTAATCTGTAAGTTTGTGCCACCATTCCTGGCTCCATCTGTTCCTGCTGCTACTGAATCTGGGCACACACATCATGTTCTCCATGGGAGAGGAGCTGTTTCCTCGCTGTGCCATTCGGAGCTGAAGTGGGGTTGAATGGGAGTGTTTGGGTTCCTGGGACAACCTCTGTTATTCACTAGAAACAATGAAATACCTTTTTGTGACCTTGTTCTTGTCAGTAATGATGTCTGTGTGACTCTTACAAGCCAGCACTGTGGGGAATCTACAGTGATTGCAATCTGTATTGTATTGCAGCTAAAATGTCACAGGCTGTAGAGTCCTTTTCCATAGGGAATGGAATGGGCAGGCTCCTGGGTGGGCTATTGGTGTAAAAGTCACTTTTTCACTCAGTATTGTGAGGTAAAATGGGTTGTGCTGTGGAAAAGGACTGGGGAATGCTTGCAAGGCTGATAATTCCTGCAAAGGAGCATGAGTTTAGCTGACCTTGGTGTCCTTCTCTGGGCAGGTTGGCAGGTGACAGGCAGCACTGGGATTCGTTGCATGAGGATTACTGATGTGGCAAATGCTATGATTTTTCTAAGCTGAAAAATCAAACTAATTTTCCAAAATTCTGTTCATATTAGGTGAAAATAAGCAAATTGATTTTTAAAAAAAATTTTTTTTCTTTTTTTTCTTCCTTTCCTTTCTCACCCTTGCTTCTTTTCCTACTTTCATAACTGGCAGTTATCAGAGGAGTATTCACAAGCTTTCCTATTTTATATTTTTAAGAGACTTTTAAAATCTAAATCTGCCCTCTTATATGCTTAAATAAACAGCAATGGATAGTGTTCCTGACCTGTTAAATATTGCAGATCTTTTCCATTTAAGGCAATACAGTCCTTGGCTCTGGAATGATGTTATGCCTGGATTCATAGCGATCTGAGCTGGTAATCTGTTGTTCTGCTGTGATGGACCACTGTCCTGCCTTCCTCTTAACAATGACTGAAATCAAAAAGCTTCTTCTTTCAGAGAAGCTGAGAGAGCATGAGGGCACCTCCTCGAGGGGAAGGCTGACTGGGTGGGAACAGGGCTGATTTGAGTATTTCTAGTAGAAAAGTCTGCAAAATCCTGATAGATCTTACCCAATTTCCCACAAATTTCTGTGATGAAATGTGCACTTTTTAACTACAGTGCATTATCTAAGGTTTTTTTATATCTGATGAGAGTTTCTATATCTTCACTTCCAGTCTTATGGGCATAGTAAGATACATGACACCTGCTTGGTGTTGCAAGCTCTTTTGCCTGTATTGTGTACAGCAAAGACCCAGCAACTTTTAAGGGGACAGTCCCCCCAGACATTATCATTTTGTCCCTCGCTATCAAATTACTGTTGCCTTTGTCATCTCTTGTGCTTCAGGATCTCCTGCTGTATGAATAACTGACTTTTCACCTGTCTGTGACCATTTAAAGTCTTTCAGCACACTAAACACTCTTTGATAATACTGTTTATCTGTTGGGTCAGTCGTGAGCTCTGATAAACTCTTTGCAAACTCTTGTTCTGCAGTGCCTGGAAGATGCTGTGCTATGAGCAAGCTCAGCCCATCACTGGTGGCTGAGGTGCTGCAGAAGATCAGTGAACACTGTGCTCCCCCTTCCAGGGGCTTGGAGCAGGATCTATTTTGCTGTACTGCTGGAAGGCTGAATTGGGATATTATAGGATAACAGAGATGTACAGGGGCAGCAGCAGTCCAGTGGACTCTGTTCCCACAGCTGGTCACAAGAGATGTGGGATTGTATTCATATTTGCTTATGAAAAATGGTGAATAACTGACATTACATGTTCCTGACAGACATTTTCCTTATGCACAAGGAGAGCAGCTGACAGACATTTTCCTTATGCACAAAAGCAACAAATGCAAATATTAGTTTCTTGTAACCTCTGGTATTTTGTTTGCATTTATACAGTTTTTGCAAATACTGGAGCAGCTGTTGCCATACTTGTCCTTATTGCCCAAAAAGGAATGCATATCCAAATGCTGTCTTGGAGCCTTTGATTCACTCAGCAGAAAAGAGCTGTATGTCCAATATGCAGTGCTATAATTGATCTTCCTTTGATGTAATCTGTGGATATGATCTATTCATCTTCTTCTGCATGCACTTCTAAAAATCTGTATATTTTAGGCTTTTATAAAAACCTAATGATAGGATCATTAAGTAGGGTTTGGTGATTCTTGTTAATGTTATCAAAGATAGATGCATATTTTGGCAGAGCAGAACCGTGGGTTAATCAGTGTGATGGCAACATACAATTCACCAAGAAAATATTCCTCCTCTATTTCCTAAATAGAGCATTTGATGGGAATGTCCTTTGCTGTAAGTGCTGTACTGCAGAATTTCAGTGAAGAAGATAATTATTACTTGTAATTATGGAAATTTCTGCAAGGGAAATTGTTTGAATTTGTTCCTGTTAGGAAATGGAATTGCTCTACTTGCAATATTTTAATCCTTTTAGATGATTAATGCAATCTTCCTTAATTCCTGTGTATGGGCCTTGTAACCTTCTGATACACCTAAAATCATCCCTTCAGTCCTGCCCATCCATTTGAATTTTTACTAGAGCTTACACATTGGTTTAGGAGAAAAATCCATGACATGCACAAAGCTTCTCTTAAACTGGGTCTGTTACTTCAAGAGCTGACAAAAGAGGTTAAAAATGAGCATGAAGTTAGATGTAGGTGAAGGTGAAAGAAGAGAATGTGATGGTTGGCTAAGGTCAGAACTTATGCCTTATAGCAAGGGTGCATGATATGTACATTGTACCTTCATTGCACCCTGGAGTCAGGTTGGATTTGTAAGCACTGCTCTGCACAGCTCATCATCTTGCTGTATTTGTACATGTTTGTCAAAGTTCTGTATTTGAATTGAACACTGGAAAATAATTTCATGATTTGAAGTCTTTCTGATTAGTTTCAATGTCACTTCGCAGTGTTTTGTGGAAAAAATGAAGTCTTCATCTGCCAAATGACATTAGTGCTTTTTAGTGTATTTGTAACATTCTTCTCTGTGTTACTTTATTTAAGCAGAAATACCCTGCTCTGGTAAATCAACCCTTGTAATAGGGATTCCTGGGTCAATTTGTAAGAGAAGCAGCAGCTTGTATTGCAAAGTGTATTTAACTGGAACTTGGAATATTAGTTTGACAAGAGCAGCTAAGCATACAAATCTGAGAAAATACAGGCAAAATTAAATTGTAGATTTCTTTGATACAGGTTGGATAGACTGGTTCAGCCACAGAGTGTTTAGGAAGGAAAGCTTGTCTCTGGAGGAATGGAAAAGGATTTCCTATGTGAGTGGTTCATAACTGGGCCTAATGTGAGGTAACAGGAGAAGCCCAGCATAGAGGGATTTTTTGCAGAGATGCTGGTTTGAAAAGGTTTGAAGTAATGAGTAGGGAAATGCTCTCAGATTGCTTTCTCCTATGCTGCAAAATCCAGGGCTTTATAAATAATAAAATACCTGTCTGTGTCATCAGTTTAATTGGAATAATCTCTGAGACCATTACGCTTTGGTTAGCCACAGTTAAAAGTGTCAGTAACATTCCTACTGGGATATTTATTAAAGCTGTATGGATTGTGCTGTCAGCATAGCTTGGGTTTGTTCCCCAAGAGCACAGCTGCCTGGCCAGAGCTGCTCCCTGCTCCTGCCCTGCTCATCCTGGGGCAGGCACTGATGCTGTGTGGATCCAGTGCCTGTGCTGCTTGGGAATGACCCTTGGAAAGTGTGTTTGATTGCAGGGAGCTTGGCTTCTCAGCACCTCACTGTGCTCTGAGCCTTGTTGGTACTGATGTGATTTTTTTTTTTTTTTAATAGATTAATAAGTCATGTTTTCAAAAAAAAAAAACCTGTTTTTTTTTCCATTATATGAAAATACAGGTCTTCCTGTCAGAGTTACTTATTGTTTCTTCTATTCTTGTTTTTATTATTTAGTAGCTTACTACATTTAATGGAGTAAATGAGGATTGCAAGATGAACGTAAGTGTGACAACTTTTTGCAAACTATGATTACATAGTTAGTGCTTTGCAGGGCAGCACTAACAATTCAGTGCCTTCAGCTATTTGAATAACCCAGATCTGGGCTTGTATAGTTTCTTGCCTACATTGAAACAAAATTGCACAGCTGAGATGGGAATGTTTCTGGGATAGGCTAGTCTGAGACTCAGAATAAGAATTAAGTGTAGCGGCTTCTGTTGCAAATAATTTCTGTCCTTTTAATGGAAACCGATTTGTAGAAGCACTTTTTGTGGTTACTGTCTGAGTGATTGAATCTCTCCTGGGCACAAGCTGCACAGGCCTGCCATGGAGCAGCAGAGCAGTTGGATATTGCAGTGGTGGGTCAGGCTGAGTTGCAGCTGACACCTCACGAGCTGGGCAGGTTCTGCAGCCTGGGCTCAGTGGTGCAGTGGTGGATGTGCAGCCCAGGCTATCACACTGCAGAGGCTTTGGTAGCCAAGATGCTTCTCTTGGCCAGTGCTCTGGTGCAGGGTCCAAAGGGATTGTGCAGGTCTGGGAGCTGCTGCCACCTCAGATTAATTGAGATGTTGTGTATTTGTCAAGAAGCATGCTAGAATGTATGTTCTGAACTAAACAGCCATCAGAGGGATAAAACCAACTGTCTGACCTCCTGGTAAACCATGCTGTTTTTCTTTTAGATTTCTCTGTATTTTTCTTTGTACTTTGCCATTACTCTTTCCTTTTCTGATTATCTTGTAACCTGCCAGGTGATGCTATCAGCTCATCTACCCTGAAAAAGTCTGGGATGGAAGGAAAGGCAATTCCTTTGATACTCTGGCAACTGTTCACATTTCTCTGACAAACCTGCTGTGTTGTGACTTTCTTCAGCAAGCACCATTTAGACAGGCTGTCCATGTGCCTCCTGTATGGATGGCTGCAAGAGTCTGTTCTGCCCTCTCTTCAAGTGGAATCACACCTAAGCAAGCATGAATTAACCTCCATAAAACATTCAACTATTTTTACTCTTAAGTGGCAGGAAGGAGGGACTTAGCTGATACATAAAATATCCAGCTGTGTTATTCATGTTAATTAGGCCTTTGCAGAGACTCTTATGACTTGGCACCATCCCATTTTCCATAGAAATGTTACTCTGTTATGGTTGGAGAGCCCTTCCATGAATTTCTGGGTTCTCAATATTAGCTCTTAGTCAGATGCAGACTTGTGACAAGGATATCTGGGCAGAGAAACACCTTTGCCAGTCTCTCACAACATGTAATGCAAACCACAGCTTTCCTCCCCTCAGACTTGCTAGAAATCCTTCCATGTGAGAGTGCTGAGGCCCTGGCACAGGTTGCCCAGAGAATCTGTGGTTTCCCCATCCCTGGAAGTGTCCCAGGCCAGGTTGGATGGGGTTTGGAGCAACCTGGGCTAGCGGGAGGTGTCCCTGCCCATGGCAGGGGGTGGGACTGGATGGGTTTTAAAGTCCCTTCCAGACCAAACTATAGAAGCAGTGATTCTGTGAATAGTTTCCTTCATGTGGAACAGTGCAGTCCCTCAGCCCCAGCAGTCCATGCAGATCACCTTTGATGCTGGAACCACCAGTGTCTTGTTATAACTGCTGCTCTTGAAAAGTCTGGGGGTGAGCTTTGTTTGGTGTAGAAAGAGTTGAAAAATCATTTTGAAGTAATGTGTAGCTTCTGTCTGGGATTTTCTAAGATCAGATCAATGCAACTGAGATTAAAGAAAGGAAGAAGAAAACATCTTCCTTTCAGGAAGTAAAGTAGCTCCCACAGTAAGTGTTCCTATTGAGCTACAGTTTTCTTCAGCATGCCACCAGTTATTAGCAACACTATAAAGAATAGATTTCTTAGGTTGTATGAAAAGCAGGTTGAGCTGTAGAGTATTTTGCAGTGAAGAAATGTGCTTGAAAGTGAGCCAAAAGCTGTCATTTCCCTTTTCATCTATTAAAAAGTACATTAACACTGTCAATCATCAGGCTTCAGAGGTTAGGCAAATACAGTCAGTATCTGCCAATAAAATCAAAGATTTAACACATCTCACTATCAAAGTTAGATTAAAGAGAGAAATTTGCCATATGGGCATGAGCCCCAGCTGTGCTCCAGCTCGGGTGACTCTAAACAAGTCCATGATCCTTTGAAATCAGCATTGTTCCTGCAGTTAAAGCAGTGTGAGTGGCTGTGCAGTGCTGGGCAGCGAGGCCAGCACTCCTGGGTGTCCTGGGGAAGGGTGGGAAGGCCAGCAGTGGGAATCAGGGAAATCTGTCAGCACTTGCTCACAGGGTGTCCCAGTTGAAGTGCAGCTGGTTGGATGGTGACGAGTTGTTTGAGTACAGGTGTCACTTTCATATGTTTTTCTTAGACATTAATTCTGTTCTTTGTGTAGCTGGCAGAAGTTAAAAGCATTTAGTGGATTCTCTGTGCTGCTTTCCTTTCTAATTGGCATTATCTTCTGAGCAGTAGCAGCAAAGTCCATCCAGCAGCCCAGGCTGAAAGTCAGCTAAGTTAGCAGAGAAATTCCCATCATCCTCAGTAGCTGCTGGATCTGGGTCTGCCTGACCATTTTATGCCAGGATTGATGAAGACATTAGTGTTGAGTGGTATATATTATTTTTCTGACACTGTAGATTAAGCTTAAGACCTTGTCAAACCTTGCTTTTACTGTCTTTTAAGAAGCAGGTTTGTGTGTGTGTTTGTGGTTTGTTGGGTTTTTTTAAATAGACCTCCTTAGAAGTCTTCAGAGTCTATGGAAATGTCCATTTTCCTTCATACCTCCCCCCTCTCTCACCACAAAGCTTTATAACACTTTAGCAGCAGTTGCTTTGCTCTCTCTGCAGCTAACTGGATATTGCAGCAAGAATGTTGGAGCTTGTGCATGCTTGTTTTTATGGGAAAATGTTTCCTGGACCCAGCAATCTCCATATTGTACATTACTCAAACTTCCTATGAGCTAAACAAGAACTTCTGTGGTAATCATGATTTTTTTTTTAGTGGCTCTGAGTGTTTGCAGTGACTTTGAGGGTGTGCTGGTGGCTCAGGGTGGCCAGTCTTGCCACCTGGGTCAGGGAGCTCTGGAGAGCTGTACCTTGTTTTGGAGTCTTTCCCCATTTTAGCCTTGAAACTGGATTTTTTTATTTGTCTTGGTTGGGGAATAGGACATCTAGATCAGATGAAATGAAATTGTAAACACGCTACAGCTCTGCGAGTTAAAAGCAATTCAGCTGTTTTAAATGTAAATGGTGTAGGATTATATACTTGATTTGTTATAGCTTCCTAATTCTGCCTGCCTCAGCACTTTACTGGCAGTTAATTGCGTCAGGGCTCGGAGAAACATTCCATAAGCTGCTGAAGACAGCTTTGCCACAGTCTGACACACTTCTCCCTTGGTTACATAGCAAATGGACACTCTGGGATAATTAGTAAGGAGGAGTTCCAGTGGCCTGGGTACTGTTCTTTGCAGCCTTTTGCCTGTGAAATCCTCTCTCTTCCAAGTCTAGAGGTCTTTTGTTTTGGATATAGATGTGTGCAGTGATTAAAATGACTAGGTCTGTGTTTTGGTGGGTAAAGAAATGTAGGGGAATATTTAATATTTTGTACAGGCACTCAGTGAGGGAGATACTAAGTTCCCCAAAGCCACAATTAAACTTTCCCCTAGTTTTCTTCAATGCACAGAGGAAGTCCTGGAAGAGTAGTAATCCATTTTGGTTCTCACTGTTACAGAACAAAGGTCTTAGCAGCAAAAATACCCTGCTCAGTTTGATCTCAAGCAAGGATTTGATGGCATTGAGATGGGAACTGCCCAGTTACAGTCATGCTTAAGTCTGAGGCTCTGGGATACAGGTTGAATCACTGTCTTTTTTGTCTTCATTTTCCCATTTTCAGCATGAGTTTTCTTCTTTAAGTCAGCATCCCTCTGAATAGGTTGTCTTGGTGCTCTCACAGTCCTGACTGGCTCTGTACATGGCTTTAAAAAGCAGGATGTGATAACCCCAAACTGTTAACAATTAGTGCAGTCTGGCGAGTTGCTCTGTGTGGGAGGCTGTCTGATGTGAAATAATGCATCAGAGGAAAATTTTCCTGAGGGAAATTAGACTCAAAGATGCAGGTGGACCATGTGTCTCTCTCTCTCTCTCTCTCTCTCCTGGAGATGATGTGTCTTCTGAGGCATAATTAAAGTTCTTTACAATTGTTTTCACAATACACAGTGAATGGATAAGTGTGACAGTTGAATGACAAGCATATATGCAGCCTAGGACAAGCAGAATGGGTGAATATAGTTTTCTGACTAAAACTTTTGTTATGAGCTGAATTCACAGCTGTTAGGATATAGACATGAAATTGAATCTGCCATTCTAGATGCTCATTTCTTTTCTTTCTGCTTCTTTTTTGTATGTTGAACCTCTTACTGGCTCTTTCTTCCCAGATCCTACCCCATCCAGGGTTGTGGTACATTGAGTCTGTGGCAGTGGGAGCTGAGGGGATGGTCTGTGGCTCACTCTGCTGAGTTTAGGGAGAAGTAATGTCCCTTCTGATGTGGCAAGGCAGTAACAGATCCAGTAACCTTCACACAGAGCTTTTGGCTGCCTCGGTCACTCTCCTGTTTGCTTAGAGCATCTACACCCTAGAGGCTTAAAAGACTGATGACCTGCCAGGTGCCACATTTACTTCTTAAACAGATTAATAGATTTTCTAGTTTTAACCTTAATCTTATCTTGTTAATCATCTCGGCATTGACTGATTTATGTTTTTGTTCCAATAGTTGAAAGCAGGATTCACCCCATTATAAGTGTTAGCTATGTTAACCTGTACTCATTTGCATTGCATTGCAGCAAAAATGACCTCAAACCTTGCAGTAATTTCCAGAGACATTACTAACAAGTCTGCTGGAATCCTTATGGTCCTGACAATCTACTTCCATGAAAATTCTGTGGCTTCTGTAGTAAATCCTAGAAACCCTGGCCCCCACCCCAAGGTAATGGTGCCATGTACATGGATGCACTGGTTCATTCCTTTGGAGCTAGAATGTGTCTCATGCCATTTCACCCACTGTCCAAAGGATCACTATCTTCACCTGAAGCTCTACCCCATGTCTGTCTGGGCTGTGACAATGAGTGGAGGTATTACAAGGAGGTGTCCCCACTCTGTGTATTTGCTGCACTTTCATTTGCCATGTCCAGTTGAATCCATTTGACCAGTACAGGTTCCAGTGGGACACAGGCATTTCCTTGCCTGATACTTATTTTCATTGGAAAATACTCATTCACAGAATCACAGAAGAGTCTTGAGTTGGAAGGGACTCAGAAGGATCAAGTCCAGCTCTTAAGTGAACGGCCCATGTGGGGATGAAGCCCATGGCCCTGGCATTATTAGCACCATGCTCTAACCAGCTGAGCTAATCTCAGCCTCTCACTTGACCAGCCTTGAATCTATTGAGGTGTTCAGCCTGGTCTCATTAGGCACTTTGAATGCAGGCAGCACTGTTGCTTTTGTCTTGTGCAAAAGGTCACTTGAAGCTGCATAGAAATCAGTTTTCCCTTAACCACCTGGACCTGTTTCAGGGGTTCTTATCCTGGGGTTTTTACACTGCAGCCCTGTGCCTCCATCTGATGGGGAAAGCCTGAGGTGCTGAGGCTCAGGAACTGGCTTTGTTATGGACCGACTTCAGGAGTGTTTTCATTTCCATTTATCTCAAGTCTCTCATTTAGGAACACATGAAGGAAAGAGCCCATCTGCCACTAGTGGAGTGTGTCCTGCTTGGCCTCCTGTCCCCCTGGGATCTGTCCCTTCTCCTGCAGCAGTTCCACCTCAGTCCCCGCTGCCATGGAGACGCGTCACCGGTGGCCATTACAGTGGTGCTGAGATGGCGGCTCCTGCTGTGCCTGCAATTCCCATCATCCTGCTTCCATCAGCATTTTTCTGGTTTGAATCCTGCTTTGATGAATTCCATCTTCTCCATGCTCGCAGCACAGTGCCCTCCCAGACATGCAATCTCAGATGTAATGCTTTGTGGCCCAACACAAGCTGTCTCTCTCTTACTCTGATATCCCTTAATCATTGAAATGCAGCATTTTGAGCTGTTTCTGCCATCTGTTTTTTGCATAAGGCTTCTCCTGGCTTTCACATGATGTGTAAGAAGTCAGGAGTTCTGCACCTTCCCCAGAGGAGAGGTGGTGGTGTGACCATGGGATCCAGCTTGGAAGACCTGTAATTCCAGAATGATTTGGGACCCAGTATAATCCCTGTGCATAAAATGGGAAGTTTCTGCAACAGGCAAGTCGTGTGGATTCTGATGTACCTTCCTTTGCCAGAAGTGTAGCAAGGAATACACTAATCAGGCAACACATCTGTGTATAGAATTTAAAGGTTATTTACTTACTGGCTGTCAAATTGGAGTCAGTTTGTTGTAGTTCAGTTTGGAAATTGTTCAAAACTGGTTCTGAATGATGGCAGACAGATCTTGTATAGCCTCTGGAGGCTCTCAGGCTGGCCAGGGCCTGTGGTGGAGGTGTGAATAGTGTCTCCTCCTCTGGTGGCATGCCAGGCACTTGATCAGGGCTCATATCACTTGCAGCTGCTGCAGGGTGTCCCTGGTAACTATGAAACAGCTCTCAGGCTGTGAGCAGGGCCCCGAGCCTTGTTCTCTGCACCATTTTCTTGAGGTGTTTATTTATCATGAAGCTGCTACAGGAGCTGTAGTTCTGTCAAACCCTGGGATAGTCACCCTGGCTTCTTCAGAGCATCTGGCAGGAAACTGCCCTGAAGTCCTGGTGGCTGTATAAAGCACTGATCAGTTCATTGTTTTAATTTTCATTGTGGTTCCTTTAGCTTCTGGCTCTCTAAAATTCACAGTACAATTCCATCTTTGTTTCAGTGTCACTGTCTAATGTGTGGTGGCTGGTGACAGTGCTATGCACAGAGCTTGTGGAGTCTCTCAGAATTAGTTTGCTCGCATCTGTGGGAAGAACTGGAGCCAAAAACCTCTCCTTTCAGAGGATTAGAATCACATCATTACTGGAGGGAGTTCAGAGAAGAGTGAAAAAAGTGATTAGGGGCCTGGAGGGACTGATGTATGAGGAAAGATCAAAGGGGCTGAATTTGTATCATTTGGATAACTGACTGAGTGGGGAACATAAAAGTCTGTGACTATGGAATGTGTATAAACAGGGATGTGTCAGGGAGAGATTATTCAATGTGGGATGATGGGGGCAATGGAATTACAGTAGAAAGGGGCAAACAGCTGTTAAATAGGAAAATTTCCCAACAATGAGTTTGGCTGTTCACTTGTCTCTTGCTGTAAATCCAGTGACTCGAGCTATTGCTTTTTAATTTACTGATGAATGCACATAAAATGTCTCAAATAGATGTAGGAATGTAAAGCAAAGATTTGTACAGCAGTGGCTCTCTGGTTTTATGTCCCTTTGGCCTCTGTGACTGCATTTGCAGGGTCCATCCAGCTTGGGTGGGACTCGTTGAACAGAGAGCAATGAATTTTCAGAAATAGGCCTTTCCTGACTTTTTTATCAGATTAATGTGATCAGGCTGAGAAGAGGTCACCTCTCTGTGGCCTCTGTCCTGCTGCAGCTACTTGGGATTTCAGAAGATGAATATTCACAGAGTCAGTAGCTGTGTTGCTTTGGTTCAGCAGTTTGGACTGCCCAGACTTTAAAGTGGGAAATAGGATGTTACTTCCAGAACCAAAATTAGTGTTATTTTACATGATATTTCCAGGATGCTGCTTTCATGCCTTCTGTCTGTGCTCTGCAATTCATGGCAGCTACATTCCTACCTCTGCCACTGAATTGCATTTTTAACAACCTTTAAATGAGTCTGGGCTGCTGTATGAATTGACTGGTTATCTTCTCTACTGATGTTAATAATATCTTAATAAATGCAAAACATGTTTTGGAAATTCCAGACTTCAGTTGCAGCTGAATCTTTCTTTGCCTTCAAGCTAAAGATGTATTTTAACTGAAGTGGTGGCTTGAAAGTTTTCTTTCCCACCTGCTTATAGTACCAAAGCCTGGGAGGAGGGTTGTTGTCATCATTTTTTACCTTGTTGATAGTTTAAAGCAAATCTTTTACATTATCTAACATATCTTTGCCAGTATAAACTGTCGTAACACTCTGTTTTTTCCTGGGTGGTTGGGAATAATAAATAACCTGTTTGAGGCAATGCCCTGTGGCCTGTGCTTGTGGGTCAGCACTGTCCCTGCTCTTGGGGGCTGTGCTCAGCCATGTGGGGTCTGGCAGGAGCCAGGAGGAGCTGGGGGACATGAGGCAGGTCATGAATGCACTGACGTGAGGAGATGCTTGGCAGGAGATTTACTGAGCCTTGTGTGTGCAGGAGAGAGGATCAGTGTGTGTGTGTAGGGTAGGGATGGGTGTCTTTAAATTCTCTTGGTGTTGTGCATTTCAGAGCAGAGGCTTATTGACTCAGATACATGAAATAGTGATACCTCCAAGCAGGATTTCCTTTGGGAGCAGTCACGTGAAAGGGCAAAGGGGAGATGATTGAAACTGAAACCTTCAGACCCTGCTGAATTACTTTTTCATTTTTTTTAAATGGGACTGAATTACTGAAGGAACATTTACTCCTACCCAGGTCTGTAACTGCTGTGTCCTCTCTAGGATAGATGTGAGATGAGATGTGGCAGGGGTAAGGTGCTGCATGTGGCTGGAACTGCTGTGTCTGCTGGGTATGGAGCAGATTTTCCTGTTGAGAATATGGTGCCTGTTGGCTGCTTTTCCCCTGGATTGCTATACAGAATCTCCCAGCTGTAAATGAAGTGCATAGCCACAGAATTACATGTCAGCATCATTGTTTATAAACTGCTTTTCAAAGGAAGGATGTGGTGTGAGAGGTGCCCAGTGTCTGAGGTGTGTTTGCCAGTGTAGGACAGCAGCTGATGGTTGGCTGACAAGCAGGCAATCTTATGGGGGGAAGGTTTTCTCAGACTGGAATTTTTTCAGGTTTTCTGGTAAAAGTTTTTGTTTGTGGGTTTTTGGTTTGGTTTGTATTATGGAGAGACTTCTAACACGACGTCAGAATGCAAATACCAAGATGGTCCTCAAAAAGGTTTGCCCTAGGCAGGTCTGAGAGGCTTCGGGCTCAAAGTAGTTTTCCTGAAGAGACTGCTAGAGGATTTCTTGATCTGCTAAGGTAGGTTGAACTTATTTTCTGGCTGTAGGCTGCCTTGTGTGAGAACTATCACATGGCCATTTTTCGGAGTTTGGCTGTGTGTTTGCGTTTTTGCCACAGTAGGATAAACATGTGCAGAATCTGTGTGTTCAGTCCCAGTAAGGGATGATCCTAGCACATTCCTTATCAAATGATAAATATCAAAATATCAATTTTTTGTGTTACAGCAAAAATTAGTGATAAGCCCTATAACATATTTATAACAATTCTCTATATTATATTCAGTGTGTGGGGATCTGTGCTCATTCCTCACTGATCCTCTGTTTTACTCATATTTTTATGCCCAGAGATTGACCAGGAAAACCTTTCAAAATTGTGATTCCTGAATATATTGGTTGAGAAGTGCCTTGTGGCAGTGAATCATTGCTAATGTCTGCCAAGCTGCTGCAGACCTCATTGCACAATTCCATTAGTAATCAAAGAACTCTTATAACCAAGCAAAGATTTTACAAGGTGCAGTAGTTTTGATCACTATTACTCTGTTAATTGTGTTGCACTTGCTAACAAAGTATTGTTTCTGCTTTCCTCTGTGAAGTAAAAGAAATGTGATGAAGAGTAGATTGTTATCCTTGCCTGTGCCATGAAGGGAGCTCTGAAATATTGATGGCAATGCTGATGTCTGAGCACAGAGGAGTTCACTGCCATGACCTTCTGCTACCTGGGCTGCAGCTCCAGATGGGAATTCAAATTCAATGAGCATGTGGCACATCTCACTTCTAGCAGCACGCAAGCTCTTCATCCTCCTGACAAGGGAGAGCAGGATTCAGCTGTTCCTCCTGCTCAAGTTAGTGCTGCACTTCAGTGGTTTTGTGTGTGGAGAAAGATAGAAAATTATTTGCACACTCTTCCAGCCTGTCCTGGTCTTCTGCAGGTTGGCTCTCCCTTCCCAAGTGTGCATTTCCCCACTCAGTTTGGTGTTCTCATCAAATGTTGTCAGGCTGCACCTCTCCACCACAGTGTTCAGGAATACACAGTTCTGCAAGCTTTTCCTGATCAAGTCCACTTGTACAGTGGTGGTTTCAGGAGTGAAAAGGTGCATGCTCAGGGTCTGGGCTGAGAGAGACCCACTGGGTTCACAGATCCAAAAGATTCTGCATAGTCTCGATTCCAAACAGACCAAAATGAGGTATCAAAATATATTATTTAAAAAAATCTTGATGCTTAGTCACCCCATCTCTTGCATGTTTAATTAACTTCTTCATGTGGTTCCTGAGTGCAGAACAGGAACCAAAACAGTCCTTTTAAATTGTGTCATACAATTGTCTTTTTTGCCCATGAGACTGTTCAAGTGGAAGGAGCAGAGCACGGCTGGAATTTATAACCTGTGACTCTCTTCACTGAAAACTGTAATTTTCAAAGCAAATCTCTGCAAGGGGACCATGTTACTGTGACTTCTCATGCAGTATAAATAATGTTCTTTTCAGTTTACATCAAACAGAGCAGGCCATTGCTTCCTGATCCAGTGGAAGCTCTGGTAATTGCTTCTGTAGGTTCCATTTATAGATCAAACTTCTATGGCTAAATTTAATTACTTACAGCTGAATCCAGTGGAAGTAATAAGTTCAAAATAACCTCTGTCATGCTGCCGTGAAAGCAGCATGTTCCCAGAAAAAGGCACTTCCTATAATTTTTCAGGAGAAGTTTTTAACTTTCACTTATTCATTGTCTGGTTAAGTGAAGAGTGGAGCTTTGCAGGACTCTCCCACTCAAAGCTGTGGCCTGTGATGAAGCTCCTGTCTTGACATTTCCAGGTTGTACTGAGTCACAAATAGGTGACTGCAGGAGCTTTTGTTAGACCCGGTGTGGTGGTTGTCATCTTGCACAGTGATGTCCTTCTTGAGCTGTGGCACCCTGATTTGAAGAATATTTGGAGATGTGTGATGAGAAAGAACAGATGCCTTGAAAGATTGTCATATAATGAGAGAAACGCTTGGAATTATTTACTGAAGTGTTAACAAAGACCTAAAGGATGATGTTCTTGTTTTTCACTTAATTAGGCAATAATTGAATGAAAGACTGCTTAACTGATCTGCAGAAAAAATTGCTGCAGGACAGTGCAGGGACACAGTGACACTGGTGCAGTCGTGGCAGTTGTACCTTTGCTTATGTCTCTGTTTCTATCCCACTGCATACAGACTATCTCAGACCTGCATTTTCTGATGTTCATATGGTCTGTTAGCATGATTGATCTGTGGCTGGCTGTCTTTTTTCTGTTGCATATGCATGAGTGCACACACGTGCTCACTTAAGTGAATTTGATTTCTTCATCCCTTGTCTTTTGCCTTTGTCTGGCACGTTGTCATTTAGATGACCAGTTCTTTCCAGACTCTGAAGTGTCACTTTTTTTCTGAAACATTTCCCCTGCCTTTTTAGCACTCAGGTATTTTCTGACTCTCTGTATTCAGTTACTGATAATCACCAGTGCACAAATCCCGCTGTATAAGTGATGATACCAAGAGCCTTTGAAAAGTTTGTTGTATCTTACAAATAATGAATGGACATAATTAATGCCTCAGGAAATTTACTGCAATTTAATCTAGACTCTTTTATTTAAATTATATTTTTAAATAGAAAAAATGTATTATTGTGAAGGGCAAAAGAATATGTGCAAGTGTAGTTGTATTGCATTTAATTTTTTCCCCTCAACTAATCCAATACATTACAGAATTCCTGTCAGCATAAGTGAAAAGGGGAATTCCTTGGTGGCTGCTTGCCTTTTCCACTGGGAAAGCTACAGGCATGCAGCTCTGCTTCTGAATATGCTCCTTCTTCCTAGGGAGATGCTCAGGGGAATAGCTCAGCTGGGAAGGATTCCTCTGTCATTTAAAGGATGAACTAGGAGGTAATTACTCATGCTACCAGGTCAGTCAGTATTGATGGGGGCTGTTTCAGGATATTAGTATGTGGGAAAGTCTTTGATGGTTGAGAATTGATTTAAATCCTACAAGCTTTGTTGTGTGTGACCTGCCTGTGTGCTCATATTATCTAAAGCAGATTTCTAGGAAAGCAGATTGCCCAGACAGATTGAGCTGTGCTCTCTGATCCCATCATGGGTGGTTGGGTGTGGCAGTTGTGGAATTCCGCTTGGAAATGCAGGGATTTTTACTTGCTGCCATACAGTTATTGATTAAACAGGCTGGGTATGGATTGCTGCACAGGCACCTGCCCGGCAGTGAGTGCTAAAAACAGGAAAAAAGTAACACAAAACCAATAAGATCTGAGTGCACATAGCTACCTGGAAAGCTCCAAATGATATCTGGGCAAAGGCTGTGCAGTGTTCATCCCCTGCTCTGCTGAGGAGGTGGTATTTAGTGACACAGAGCTGTGGCTGGGGGTTTTGAGATACTACAGACAGGTGAGCCTGTGGATCCAAGCTGGATGAGCCTGAGAATGGGTGGCAGGGTGGCAGGTGCCAGCCTGAAGCCAGCACAGGAGAGCTCTCTGGTCTCTTGTGCTGAGCAGCAGCACCGGGGCAAGGTGGTACTGGGCAGCACTAAAGCAGGTTCAGAACCTGTGGGACTTCATGCACAGGGCATGACTGAGGGCTCTACACATTTTTATCTGAGCTTAGTGTTTGGAAGGGTGAGTGGGTTGAGTTTTCATCACCTCTTCCCTCTGGACCCTGTTCTTTAGTCTGTTCAGACCCATTCAAGTGTCTTGAAGCGTGCTGTGAGTGAACAGCTGATGACCCAGTACTGACACGGAGATAAATTATTCAGTGTGTCTTATTTGGGAATTCAAAGCTTCGTGATGAAACCTACAAAACTGTATTATGCCTCTGACATTCTGAGATTTCATCACTGTATCTTCAATTATTCACTAAGCCTGCTTGTTCTCCTCCTGGCGCACTGACAGGGCTGCAGGCCGGTGGCAAGCAGCAGGCAGTGCTTTCTTCTCTTTGTTCTCCTGCTTGCTCTTGGTACCTTGTGGGGGAGACTTGCCTGGTACTATATTAAATCTCTCACCCAAAGTTCAAATTTGTACAATTCACTGACAGGGAAGAGTCTACAGCCATCCCTGTTGCTGGAGGTTTCTCAGCGAGCTGTAATTATTGTGAGCTTTCTCCTTCCCTAGAGACAGAGTTTTCACTGTGGCTGCATTTACCCTGCACGGATGCTGCAGCTGAACAGCCGTGACCTGGTTGTCAGAACATCCTCTGGGAAATGCCAAAAGAGAGGCCAGTGGAAGAGGAAGTTGCAGGAAATGTTAAAGGAAGGGTTTGTCCTTGGGGGCACAGCTGAGGTCAGTGCCAATGGTGCCTGCCTGGTGCTCCAGGCTCTGCCCCTGCCCAGGGGCTCCTGGCTGGAGTGGAGCTGTTGCTGTGGGGTGTTGTGTTGCAGAATGCTGAACAGATCCTCAGGACCATAAGCCTCAAGCTGTTGGTTTTGTAGGGGCAGTTGCCATGTCTGTTAGTCAGGAGAGATTAACACACCAGGTTCTGCTGCTGAGCAGCTCCAGTGAGCTGGGACTCCCCTGTCCTCTGGCCAGGCCAGAGCAGGGCACTGCTTGGTTTTCTTCTCCAGCATTCCTGAACTCTGCCTCTGGAAGTTCAGAATTTGTCTTGGCTTAGCATGTCCCCTCATATTTGTACATAGGGAAGCTCTTCTACCACCTGGCAACTGCCTGCATCAGAGTCCAGATGTAGTGAGTTCCCGTGAGCTGGAAGGAGCTGCAACACATCAAACATTTCTCTTTGGTTTTGGTCTCTCTGTAGCTACGTCTGCATGATTTGCAGTTTCTATACAGCCCTGATAACTTTCTCAGGAGTCCAGGCAGGCAAGCCCTGTTCTTGTGAGAATCCCTTCTGCTGAGTGTATCCTAACAGAGCAATGCTCTGGTATCTGCTGTGTGGAAATTTTAGTCTGTGGTGGATAATTTTAGAAAAGAGAACTGAAATTAATACTATGAACTCATTGCCTGACGAAGGAGAAATTTTCCTGTGGATGTACAGAAAAATGTCTTCATTTCTCCTGGGATTCCTGGGGATGGAAAGTCTGAATCAAGGTTGGAGTCACCATACCAAGGCATGCCAAATACCTCAGAACTTAGAATATTTTCTTCCAAGCCAAGACCTTACACAAGCAATGGAGTTCACAGGATATGTGAGAAAGACCAGAACTTGTCTACATAGACACAGCTTTTGCTTTCTTTGTCATCACTTGAATAATTTCAGCCAGATGAAGAACGGAGAGAATGTATGAGGGAACAGAGCCTGCCCTTTACTGGCTTGCCCTGGGCACAGAACTTAGGCATGGTTGTCATTAGAAAGCTGCAGCCTCTTAAATTCAGGTATGTTCTGTAGTAAAATGCTCTCTCCTGCCCACTCCAGTTATTTAAGTACAATTGTTACTTAATGATAGCTTTAAAGGCAAATTAAAGATGTTGGGATAAGGATTTCCAGGTGATGTTGCCTAGGGCAGCTTTCTGTCTGTAGAAGAGACAGAGAGTGCATCTGCACAGGGGAGCTGCTCATGTCCTCCACAGGGGAAGCCTTGCTCCATAGGCACACATTCAGTAAATGGGAATAATAAGAAATTTGGCACTTTTATGGAACTGACACAAATCCAGTGAGTTCAATAGCAAAGTTGGAAATGCAGCCAGTACTCCTGCTGTTCTCCTGGCCTGTAGGAATAGAAGCTGCTAACTAGCATTTGGAATCTCTGGTGCCATTTTCTGTGTGATGAATAAAGGAAGGTAGATTATGTTGTTTTCTGGTAGTCCAGTACAGGCAGTGCAATGTTTTGTGTTCCTAGAGCACAGACCCTTGCTGGCAAGGGAGACTGTATTTTCTTGGGGTTGCAAAGCTGAGAAGAGCTGGGTGCTTGCTGAGAAGGGCAGGGTGCTCTTCTACTGCTGTTTTGTCCCTTTTCTGAAGGCAGAAGTGGATCATTCTGATAGGTTGTTCATCTGGTGGCTGGTGCAAACAGCTGTGTGAAAACCCCAGGGATCATGGATAAAACCAACTCTTTGTGTTGGTTACCACTGCCTCAAGTTGGTGCTGATGTGTGTGAGAGGGAAGAGTCCCCAGTCCTTTGCTATTCTGCCCTCAGTTGGGGTCCATTGTTTGAAGGATTTTACAGTGTATTAGAAAATGAAAATCGCTATTTTTGGACTTGGCTGTTGCAATCCCACTGAAGAATGACACCTATTCTGGAGTCCATCCAGATACTGTTCTAACAGCAAAACAGAGAAGTGGTAGGGCAACTAAAATAAAGCAGATGTTTAGCAGGGAAATAATTTACAATTGGCCAGTTTGATGGTACCTCTTGACCCTTTCAGGACTGTTCAATAAAACTAGCAGTTTCCATAGCAACTACTAAATTACTTGGTGCTTCAGAGCTCTGTGATAAAGGGGGCGAATCATTGTAGGGAAACACGGTGTTGATGTTTTTCCCCTTTGCATTGCAAGAGTAATGATCTGGCAAAACTTGCTAAATGGGACGCCCCTGCTGAAGAATTTTTCCCACGTTCACTTGGGCCAAAGAGATTTATATGTTTAGTACTTTTGCAAATTTGATTTTTCCCCTCTCCCCTGTCATCAGCTTTGTCCTTGGCAGGCGGTGCTGGCTGGGTGCTGGCAGGGAGATGGTGAGCCAAGAGTCAGGAGGTGTCTGCAGTAGGTGTGTGCTGGGCTTCTCTGTCACAGCTCCTGCTGAGCATCAGGTGCTTCTCCAGGGAAAATGGAACAACTCCCCACTGCAGGTACACAGCAGCCCCACCTGTGAGCAAGTCACTGCTATCCTGTGCTCTAACTACTGTGAGTTTCATCTTTCCTCTTCTGCTCTGCTCTCCTGGGGATTGTACTGCTCAGATTTTTTTTTCTACTTCACCGGTAAGAAAAGATGTAGCTTAAGATCAGGGCAGTCTTGAGAATGGTCCCATGGAGATGTGTGATAAGGAAGTGGCTTTGGGGCTTGTTTTCCACAAAGCCCAGCGTAATTCTGGTGGCTCTCAGGGTGCATTTCACTTCTCTTTGAATGTTTGGTTGCATGCAGAGCTGTTGCTCTTTTGGAGTCTGTCTGCCGTGTTGGAAAAACCGTCTGTGTTAAAATCCTGAAATGCTAGTTTAAAATATTGCACTTCAGTCATTCTTTGAGATACACAAATCACCATTTGCTGATCAAAGTTTATCTGACTTCCAGCAGTTACAGAGGTTTTGAGTCATTTGGGTGAGGTACCTTGTCATGGTAAGCCAAAGTTGTTAAAGGGCTGTTAAATGACCTCTGCTGTATCTTGTCTCAGTGCAGACAAGAGCATTTCCAAAACAACCCTAAATGCTTTTCAGATTCACAGCAATCAAACAGCAGCTAAAACCAGGAGGTAGGATGATTGGGAAGTGCAAGACACAGGGATTTTACAGATGGAGAGTGAAGCCAGGAGGGCCCAATATTGGGGTCCAGAGGAAGAGTACCTGGACTGGGGAAAAGAACTAAATTTACAATTTAAATCATGGTACAGTGCTGAAAGTAATCAACACCAGGTAATAATGGTGTTCAAACCAGCCCTGCCTCTGCCCCCAGCTTCCCTGAGAAGCCACCTACAAGTGTCAGCTCATCCATTTAAAGTTTTGTATAATTCTGTATCTGTTAAATATCTAATAATATCTTACAAAGACTGGTATTACTTCTGAGCAGGATGAAAGGTGGGCTGTCTTTTCTTTTGCCATTTCTGAAAGAAGCTGTTTAGCCAAAAATTGTGCCAAACTGTCCCTGTCCTCCTTGTGGAGGAACTGTAGCAGATGCTGCAGTGCTGTGCCTGTTGGCATCAGGCAGAAGAGGCTGGTTCTGTTTTCCTTGTGCTCTACTTGGGCACTGACAGGTTGGTTGTTAGTCCTCAAGAGCACTTTCCTCCCTCCATTCATAGCTGGTTCTTGCTGTTAAGTGGTGGTTAAGAGTTGTAGCTGATAAAGACAGGAAGATTGTCTGCTGGCACCTGCTGTTAGGGAAGGAGAGGGATGTCTCTGAAGAGGGGTTCCAGGATGTAGCTGCTGTTCCTAGAGTAAGCCTGAAGCATGTGAGAAAAGAGCAACAAGGATAAGCTCTGTGAGAAGCTGGGCTGTTTGCTTCAACTAAGTAAACAAAGGCTTGACTCTTTATTTACTGATTAAATTCGATTTATTTTATGTGGGCAAGTGAGCTGTGCACAGAATCCCATTAGCAGGTAGTGGAAGCACAATTAATAAGAATGATTAAATGCTCTTTGGATAAAACCAGGCAAGATATTTTACACACACACACCCCCATCTTGTTTTTCTCTATAGGCTCAGTGGGTCTTAGAGGAAATTCCCATTTCTAAGTAGTGTAGTTCTGTAAGAGGCATCTTGGAAACAGGTAGAAGATAAACAAAGCTTCAGAAACAACAAATCTGTTGTGCTGATTCTCCAGGGCAGGCTGACAGCTGTGGTTCAGGTGTCAGCCAGATGTAGGACTGTGAAGGAAAAGTGTTACCTGGGGTGCAGCCTTAATTTTGGGAAAGCAGGAATTCAGCTCGTGTGGTCAGCAGCAGTATTTATGCGTGTGCTACATGTGTTCTGAATTAAAGTGCAGTCTTCCCTCTCCTCACATTCCTGAAATCCCACAGCAGAGATTTGTCCGTATTTTTCTCTAAAATTTGGCTGTAAAACAGTTACAAGGGGAGAGGATGGATCCAACCTGGTGCTTGGCCCTGGGAAGCTGTGGCAGCTGTTCACACATTCCCTCCCTTCTGCTGGTCCCTTGCAGAGCACTGCTCAGCCCTGGGCACAGCTGGCATGGGCAGCCCTGAGGGGCAGTGGCTCTGACTGCACCAGAGGTGTTCTGCAGACTGAGAACAGGCATTAAATGCATGAGAGATTATTCCTGCTGTTTTTGGCATCATCTCTTGATCTGGCAAACCAAGGGAGCACTGTGGAAGAAGCATTTTCTGTGTGTTTGCCTTTCCTGCCCCCATGGCTGACTGTCCAGGCCGACTGACAGCAGCACGAGGGTGATTGGAGTTTCCTCCCCTGTGTACAATGGCAGCCTTTGTCTGAGACCAAGGTGCTTTTTTTCAAGTTTTCCATGTTTGTTTGACAGGAATTTTCTGCTGCAAGTTCTTCTGATGCTGTTCCAGTTTCGTTCCTCTCTGTTATCCAGTTAATGTTGGCCAGCATTGTGCCATGTCCATGAGCCTGTGGGGTGAGGTTTGGTGGCAGAGGGACCAGGTGAGCCTGGCAGGGCAGTGTGGCCTGTGATGGCAGTGGGATCCCTGCAGAAAGGGGGGATGCAGGAGGAGGCACAGGAGCTCCTGAGCAGGGAGGGGAGATTCCAAATGTAGAATCTATTGCTGCATTCCTTGTGGGCAGGACCTTGACTTGGTTTTATTTAGCAAAATCTTGGGGAACTTAAAGGTCCCATTCATTATTTACATGCTGTGTCTTTGTATTGTATTTTTATCTTCATTGTATATTTTGTATTAATTATAAACCAATTTCTTTTGCCTAAAACAGTTCTTGCATATTGATATCAGAAGATTTAATAAAAATTTCAGCTCCCCTCTTAATATTGGCCGTTCAGTTATAACATTTGCATTCTAATCCTGTTTCAGATTGCACAGGGAAATCAGGTATTCATGGTCTAGACAGTTACCTAGATGTGATCTCAGATGATGAGGATCAAAAAAGCCAATAAGCATCTTTATTTGTGTTCCCTGGATACTGCAGCCATCAGTCCAGTGGCAGCTCCTAGTAGGACGGGCAGAAATTCTCCTTTTCCATTAAATGGGCTATAATAAACACAGGTGGAAAACACTGGTGTGTGCAGAAACTAATGGGTCAATAAATTGGGCAGAAAACATAGGACTTGTGCTTAGAATTGCAGAGAGGGGCTGTGCCTGCCTAGGCAGATGCTGACTGTGCTGTGACCTGGCCACCAGCTGTCCCCACAGAACTGCCCTGGCTGAGGGGCAGGCCTGTCTCTGTGCTCTTCTCATGCTCATACAAGTTTTGTAAAATTAAGTTGAGGATAGGGAAACATAGAATGTTCTGAAAATCAGAGGGCAAAGAGGCGAGTCTGCAAAAATGGGTGACAAAACCTGAATGAGGTAGGGAGACTTACTCCCCTTTGTGTCCTGTGTTGGGAGTGATGCCACTTCATCATCTGGGGACAGAACCCACCCCTGGCTGGGTTCTGTGCTGAGGCCAGCAGTGTGAGCAGCCTCTGTTACAGCAGCAGTGCTTTGCGTGGCTTGGAAGTCTCAAGTGCCAAATATGTTTTGCCAGTTAGTTGATTAGAGTAATTTACTTTTGCTTCCAGAATATCAACAGTGCTTTCAAAGGTATTATGGATAAAAAGCTCTATTCCTTGTCCTCCCTCCTTCCCTTGACTGTATGAAATTGGGTAACTGGGCAGAAGCACAGCCTGTTGTGCAGAAGGCTGAGCCCACCTGGCTGTGTGAGCCTGCGCTGGTGTCTGGTTCTCAGAGATGTGTGGGAATGCTCCCTTAACAGCCTCTCCAACTTAGTATTGGGGACTTGATGAATTTGGCTGCTTTTAGAGCTGCTTTGGACTCTAATCCTCTTCCCTTCCCAAAGGGTTCCTGCTGGCAAGAGCTGCATCCCTGCTCTTCCTGTCCTTCTGAGGGCATTGGGTGTGCTGGGCAGAGCTCACAATGGAGGAGTGGGTGCAGGTGCTGGGAACCCCTGACATGCTGGGACTCTGGAGGTGGGAACAGCACAGCTGTGTCCATCCTGCTAACACAAGGACAGGAGAAAAGAGTTCCCATTGAGGGAGATGAATCTGATGCCAAATTCCAGCTGAGAATGAGGCTTTCTACTTGCACAGTGCCTTGTTCCTGGAAAGTGTGGTGCAGAGACTGCAAAAATGAAAGAGATGGTTCCAGCTGTCTGTGTTACACTGAGAATGCAGAGAGCCAGGTTAGAAAACACCTGCTGTTTCTGTCTTGTCTGTAGTGAAACATTGTCTCTCTCCTTGCTTTAATCTTCTTAAAAGGAATTGATCGTTTTTTCTTATTTGGGATCACCGGAAAATTAATGTTAACTGTTACTGTAGACTGAGCCCTGTAGTATCTTCACATAATGTGATTTAAAATTTAAAGCTCGCTCAGCAGGGGAAGGCTCTGTCTGTGTCGGGACCAGGAGCTGCTCCTTGGCTCATTCCTTCAGCTGCAGCTGCTGGCTCCCTGCCTTCCCTTTTCCTCTTCTCTTCCAAAGGGTGATTCTCACCATTTCCTCTTTGCAGACTTTTCCCCTTGATAGAGTGTCTTCATTCCAATGCTAAACTAACTTGTGAGTGCCTCTTGGGGAGGAAATAGGTGATGTGAATGCTTTTTATTTATTTAGTTAAAGGTCCGTGGGGAACACAATGTGCAGAGAGCATTCTTGTGTATGCTGGAAACTGGAAGAGGAAGGAAGGAAGGGTTTTTTGTGGGAGAAAAATAGGCCAAAATTGTACTTTATGCTATGATTAATAGGCTTCTCTTTTGGGCTTTGAATGTTGTGTTTGTATTCAAATTAAGTGGTTTCCAGGGGCACTTCCAGGAATAGATGTGGGGAGCGGATAAAAGCCCTTTCCATAAAGGATGTTCAGAATGTGCGGAACTGAACTGGATGTTCACGGGTCTTGTCTCCTCCTGTCACCTGGAGCCTGTGTGTCTCCTCCATGTGTTGGGTTCAGAGGATGGGGATTCTCATTTCTCAGCATTCAGGATGTGCCAGTGAAGCAGAAGGTGCTGAAGATGCCCACAGAGCCCACGGAGCTCGGTACTGGCGGCTGCGTGTCCGTGCCCACCTTCTGCAGAGCTGAACCAGGCAGGCACGGCTGTCCTGGACCAAGCAGCCTCATGGGCTGGAAAGGTCCCAGTCAGAGTCGTGCTGTGTCCAATTCCCTCTCTCATCAGGCAGTAAAGAAAGCAATTAGATGGTAATTCTGCAAAAACAAGACTTAATAGTGTACAGCATGATTTAGGTGACAGTTCACACTCTGCTGGGAGGACTTGTGCTTGGTGGCTGCTGCATGTTGTTAGTTCTTTGTATTTTCTTTGATTTAAAGCTTCATGCTTGTAATCTAGTTAACAGTGAATTGGGTTTCCAGTACAGTGGCTTGTTTGGTTCAATAAGAACACATTTATACTAAAGGTTAATGAAAAGCATTTTGCTTTCATTGAATTCATTAAAAGGGGTTCTACAATCAAGACTTACTAATGGAAAAGAGATTAAATATTCATGTCTCTAAATTTCTCACATCATTTCTGATTTTCCTTAATCCCTGCCTTCCTGGATTGGAGTCCAAAAGTGCCTGAATGCTCTAATGAGTTCAAAAATTAATTAAAGATTTCTCCTGTTTAAGTAAAAAGACTTCCCAGATGTATTTCTAATATATCTCGAGTGCAGAGCTCTGTGCTATTATGGACGAGGAGAGAGTGATGAGGTCCTAGCCAAGAGAGCCAATCTCAAGGAGCAGTATTGGTTCTTAAAGCACTTTTAAATAATACAAATAATGTTACAACAAAATAATGCTTTATCCTCTTTATTTATGCTATTGAAATAGGTTTGAATGAACTCAAAGATGCAGCAAAATTTGCCTTAGAAAGGGATTAGCTGGGCATGAAGATAAAACCTGAGTAACAGGCATCAAAGGTGCTTAAAGATTCAAGACCTTTTTATAACACAGTGTCCAGATATGTGTGCTACAAATACCTGAGTACTTTGTATATACTGGCTTGTGTTTTCTGTGGCCTTTTTCCCCAGTATCTCCCAGGCAGCTCTGGATACCCTTTGGGTCAGGGCTTTGCTTTTGCTTGTTGTGTGAGTGGAGTATGTGTCTGCAGTTCCTGCTTTGTGTGTAGGTTTCTGGTATGCCAGTGTGTGCAGATTTGGGAGCTCTGTTTGGGAAGGCTTTGCAGCTGCATATTGATGTTGCTGATGTAGAAATGGAGATATATGATGTTAGATACAAGTTACTTTGAAGGTATTGCAGGTTCCCATAAATGGTTTTCTGGAAAATTAAGAAATGAAGAAAAATGGTGTTGTAAACAGTTTCAGAATGATGAGTGTCTTGCTTTAGTCTAAGAAGCTTGTATAGATCAATGTATATGTGTGTATGTGTGTGTGTGTTGTATATGTAATGCACTTAGCAAGTGGGGCAGTGCTGGACAGTCTGCCTCAGTGAATGTGAGTGGAGAAAGAAGGCTCAGCTCCTGGCTGCATCTTTGTGTTGTGTTTCATTGCAGCTTGAGCTTTTAGTACATTTTGGGCCCTGCTAGTGCTGGGTGTTGATATTGGACTCGTTGGCAAGAGCTGATGAGAGAGGAGGTGGGTTGCTTCTGTGCTTGGTGAGCTGAGATTGGAAAGGAGGGTCTTGAGAAAAAGCATCTGGTTATAAGTAGTTAAGAAGTATTATTTGGCCAGGTCCAAGGGGAAAGCTTTGCCTTACTAGAAGTGACCAACCCTGGTCTCCAAAACAGTTCAGAGGCCTCGCTAAAGCTCAAAAGGTGACCACAATGAGGGAGGGTGTACACAGTGGTGGGTTCACAGACCGGACTGCAGTGTTGGTGGCAGTGGCTGTAGCCACGTGACCAGAGAAGCCAGAGTGCCATGGTGTGGCTGCTGTCCACCAGCAGGAGGTCAGGAGCTGTGCTATTTGTGCCTGTTTGTGACGGCTCAGTGATGGGCATTGCTGTTGCCTCTGTTCCTGCAGGCATACTTCCGTCAGGGCGTGGCCCTGCAGTACCTGGGACGCCATGCGGACGCGCTGGCCGCCTTTGCCTCGGGGCTGGCGCAGGATCCCAAGAGCCTTCAGCTTCTGGTGGGCATGGTCGAGGCCGCCATGAAGTCTCCCATGCGAGGTAAGCACACGGGGGTTCTCAGGGTCTCACCTGCTGCTGAGGTAGCCAGAGCCGGGAGCTTCGGTCCCAGCATCTGAGGAGAGGAGAACCTGGAGGCCTGAAGGGAAAGATTTCAAGATTTGGCTTCTCTGCTGAGTCAGGAGGATGCCAAGAATGGAGCCTGAAGTTACAGGAGGAACAAAAACTATCCTTCTGTTTAATGGGACAGTAGATGGTGATAGCCAGCTTGAGGGACACTGGGGATGAATCAGACTGGGTTTGTACAGCAGTTCCCATGGAGTCCTTGTTCGTTTTTCCTTTCTCCAGTATCAGTGCAGGCAGAGGTGTGTGCTGCTGTGGCGCTGCCTGTGTTGTTACTGGAACAACTTACCACAATGTTTAGCTTGGGAGCAGCACATCTGAAATGCCCCAGGCCAGTGTTTGCCCCAGAAGAGCACATCAGCAGCTTTTCTGTGATACTGCTGTCTCTCAAAACACAGCATTCCAGAAGGCTAAAGGGCTGCTCTGCTAATTCGCTTCTGTTCAAGCAGTGTTTGCAATCACAGAGACCTTGAAGCCATATGAGCTGTGCAGTGTTTTGCCTCTCTTTCATCGTGTCCCCATTTCCAAGATTTTTTTCTCTAGAGGAAGGGGGTTGTCTCCTCCTAGCTCTGTTTCTCTTGCAGGCTTTGTGCTGCAATGCCCTAATGCTGTTAGTCAGGAGGGAACACGGCAATTGTCCTCCTCAGCAGATGGTGCTGGGGGCCACAGGGCTTAGGAGCCAAGGAGCACTGAAATGAAAAAATATCTTTGTTGGTGTTTCCTTTTTTACAGTGTTTTTCTCCATCCTCCAAAACTAATTCATCTGGAAGTTTCTGTCCTATACAGCAGTTACCTGGTGAATGCAATTTGATTTGCTACCTAAAGGTACTAAGGCTGCTGCTTGGAATGCAGGTTATATGGTATTCTGTGGGAGCATCCCCAAATTTGGCAGGATGATCTCTGGCTGACTGCCCTGCAGCTGTGTATCAACTGTGCTCCCTGCTGCAGTTGGGCAGGTCCAGTGCTATCGTGCCACAGGAGCACTGTCTACTGCAGCAGGGGCAGCTTCTTTCTGCAGTTTTGGTCACCTTTTAGCACACATCATGTGCTTGGGTATCTGGACAGGCACAGACTTTGCAGACATTCATCTGAAGATTTGTGCTGAAAGAGCAAAAACTGCAATGCTCTCAGACACTGCAGATGGCCCATTTCCAGTTTCCTACAAAATTCTACAGATATCTTCTGTATTCCTTCTGCCATTAGGCCAGACTTCAGAGCTAAGTATGAGACTGCTCTATGCTGAGGCTGCTCTAAGCTCTATTTTTATGCTGCCTTCCTGAAGTGCTTTCTGCAAGGCAAACAGCAGCTTGCCAGGTGATCTGTCTTGATATGACAGATCTTAGATGGTACCTTTGAGCCCCAAGCTCCCTTAATAAATCTTCGTTGAATTTGGGCTGTCTGGCCCTTAAGTCATGTGTCATCTGTTTACAAAAAAGTCAACATGAGTTGTGAAGGTGATTCCAGATGCAAAAAACTTGGTTTACTGAGTACCTCTGTCTTCGGTTTTGCGCTTCAGAGTCCCTGGAGCCCACCTACCAACAACTGCAGAAGATGAAGCTGGACAAGAGCCCCTTTGTTGTGGTGTCTGTGATTGGCCAGGAGCTCCTGACTGCAGGCCACCACGGGGCCTCTGTGGTGGTGCTGGAGGCTGCCCTGAAGATTGGCACTTGCAGCCTGAAGCTGCGGGGATCGGTGTTCTCTGCGCTGAGCAGTGCGTACTGGTCCCTCGGGAACACGGAGAAAAGCACTGGATACATGCAGCAGGACTTGGACGTAGCCAAGAGTTTAGGTAAGAATCCTCCTTTCACTCCTGGAGTGCTGGGTTGGGACTGGTGAGACAAATCAAGAGCTAGGTTAATGATCAGCATCTCTCTGGAGTGCTCAGGTTTCTGTGGGTTTTCACAAGCTGCTAAATCCAATCTGAAGCTTCTGAAATGTGCAGACTGCAGGTTTGTGCATCCCTGTTTGCCTGCCTGTGTGAAGGGGCAGATGATCAATGGGTGTGCTGAGGTTTTGCAGGATCTTCTAATTACCTCATGTCATGTATGTGAGAATTGCTCTTATTCCCTATGTAGACTCACACTCAAAACCTTACATGAGTCTTAAATGAAGCCATCTGCTTTTCCAAGTATTTGATGGACAAAAGTACTCACTCTTGAGATTCTGGGGCAGTAGTCAGGGAAGGAACAAATCAGTAGTGACACAATGATGAATAAAGAGTGTTTAAAAATAAACAAATTCAAAAATCCCTCTTGAGTACAGTATATTCTGCACAACAGTGAGAGCATTCAGCTTTGTGGGGTGCTGTAGGAGAGCAGACAGGTGTGAGACAAAGCCCTGACTATGCAGAGCTGGAGAGACAATGCCCAAAGGCTCGAGCCAAGACTTCACTGAGAACATAAGGACTGATCTCTTGGAGATGGTTGTAGGTGTACTTTGTACATCTGGACTGAGCTGTGCTGCAGAATTGCTTTCTGGAGAAAGCTGGCATGCTTTGTGTTTATTCTAGGCCTTGGCCATTGTCTGACCATCATAATGTCAAGCAAGGAATAAACAGGGAGGAATGGAAAATTGCCAAGTGTTAGGCCACAGAAGAAAGTAAGACAATTCTAAAATTAGGATTGATGGCTACTGTAGAAGTTTCTGAAGGCAGCAAAGAGGGAAGTTTGGCTGTGTATTAAACATAAATATGAGTTTGATCTAATGCTGGTTCCCCCAGCAGAGCATCACTTGTACCCCATATTTCAGTCTTCCCACTGGATGCTTCCAGCAGTGCCTGTATTAGCTAATCTTTGTTTTGTTTGCATGTGACACAGGTGACCAGACAGGAGAATGCCGAGCTCATGGAAATCTGGGCTCTGCATTCTTCTCCAAAGGAAATTACCGGGAAGCCCTTACCAACCACAGACATCAGCTGGTGCTTGCCATGAAGCTCAAGGACAGAGAGGTAGGAAGCTTTTGAAACAGTCAAAGCTGGTAGTCTTCATTGCATGGTTGTCCAGACAGGTCTGAACATATCAAAAAGCCTTGTCTGTCTGCCCTGTTTTACCCCAAGAATTTGGAAGCTGTGACTTCTCCTCCTGGGTGTCCACTTGCCTTGTGTTAAGGAAAGTCTTTGTACCAGTAGATATGATATGTGAGTGCAAGGGGCAGGAATGCTTGGGTCGTCCATTTGCCTCCCCCATCTCTAGTCTCTGGGCTCTGAGCAGTTCCTTTTGCCTCCCTCTCCCTCACCATCCATGTTCCTGCAGCCCAGAGGCTCTGGGCTCCAGGGCTAGGAGCTGCTGCTGGGTCAGTGTCAGCTGCAGCTGAGCCCTTGCTGTCCTCAGCGCATTTCCCAGTGTTACAGGTGCTGCTGACCTGGACTCTGCTGAGCTGCATCCTAAGTTATGCCTTTTCCAGCCAAGAAATGGGCAAGATCCCTGTCCCCAGTGTTTGCATAAAATACACTTAGTTTAAACACCAGTGAAAACAAAAAGAACCCATGCAAACCTGAGAACAAATTGTGCAGGATCTGCTTTGCCTTGACCATTCAATTATGCTGGGCTCCCTGCCAGTGCAGGGAATTGGGCTGCATGAGCTGAGGAGGCTGTCTCAAGGCATTTCTACTGAAAGTTCACTGTAAGGACAGAATCATATTTTAGTGCACAGATACAAAACCTATTCCCTGCTCCAGGGATTCCCCTCTACTCTGAGTGGGAAAATGGAGACTGATGATTTCATGGCAGCAGGGCAGGTGAGAATTCATGTAAGCTCAAGTGGTTTTAGGGGAGATCTAAAAACTGAAGAAGATCAGTTTCCCACTGGTAAGTTGTGGAAAAAATCTGCTAGAATTTGTTGAATGCTTTACTGCTTTACTAACTTGGTAAGTTAAATATCAAGTAAGCCTTGGAAAAATGCATCTTTCAGTAGGTTGTGGAAGGACTGTTGCTGGGGGAGGGACTTCCTAGACATTTTCTTGATTATTTTACCAGCTGGAAAACCTCCTGATCACTCCTGATTTCCTTGTTTCTGTTAATGAAGAGCAGAAAAGCTGTTATTTGTCATTGTTTGTGGAGTTTTCTTGATCGGGGTCCCTGTTGCTGCTGACAGGGTAACCTGTGTGGCTGCTGCTCTTCTGTGGGGTTTCTTTCCCAGCACATCCCCCGTTGTGGGGCCTGGAGGCAGCAGCAGTGGAGTTGATGTGCTGGCATGAGCACAGCAGCCCCAGAACCCCAGGCTGGCCTGGGATGTGGGGTTGGAGCATTTTGCCTGGTCTTCAGCCCACTGATTTAAACAGATCTCACTGAGGGGAGTCCAGGGAATGAGGGCTAATCGTAATAGTCCTTAGTTCATGACACATCTGGGCACATAATTAACAGTTATTGACAACAAATGACTACTTGGTTTAGCAAGAAAGCTGAGCTTCTTGGATTTCCTGTAGGATGTAACCACAGGAAATTAATTTGGCGCTTTCTGATGACATCATCTTGACCACAGAGCTTCCTCTGAACAAAAAGCTGTTTTTCTTGGCCTCCTTTGCAGACATTTTTATAATGCAAATGTTATAAAGTTGCAGTAGGGCTGATGTGAATTCCAGCAGAAGGGAATTTGGTGTGCGACTGTAATGAGGTAATTGTTTTACCCCTGACTGTACAGAGAATTGGCAGAAGAGGTAAAAAGTGCTCCTTTATATGGGATACTGCTGTCTTTGGAGGGGCTGTCAGGTTCTGAGGCTGCTGGAGCAACAAATGTTTGCTGGGTTGTGCTGCCCATAAATGGAGGAGGAGGTTGCAGAGGGTCTGTTTGAGGCATTCAGGTCTGTCCTCCCCCATGCAGGCCTGGAGAAGGGGAGCTGTCAGCTGAGCAGGGAGGCATCTCAGCTGCTCACAGAGACTCAGGATTTGACATGTTTTTCTTCCTTGGCACAAGGAGTCTGTGCAGCTCCTGTTACAAACACAGGCTATGTGTCCAGGCAGGCCATTTGCTCTTTCAGTCAGTGTGGGGAGAAGTTAGAGCTGGTTTATTATACTTGTGTCCAGAGGGGCAGGTGTTGCTGGGATTTGGCACACCTGTAGTGTCTCTAAGAGGGAATTTGGGGGGTTGAGCACAAGTGTGGGTTTGGTCTGTGCAGGTGAGGGAGAGGACTGGTTCTTAGTGAGGTGCTGTGAAGGGCACCATGAAACAGCCATCTCAGGTAAGGAATGGTTGGATTTGTTGACCAGCTGCAGTGGCTGGTCAGGAAATTCAAATGAGCTGATTCTGTGGCTGTTCCTGTCCCTGCTTCAGCCGTGTCACTGGTGGCAGGGTGGGCATCACTCACTGTGTAGCCCCATGGCAGCAGTACAAAGTGTAACCATCCCATCCTGAGTGAGGAGGGTGCTCACAGCCCATCTGAACTCAGAGGGAACACATGGCAGGGGGCTGCAGGACCCTGGCTCAGTGCCTGTGTGCACCTCAGGAGCTGATCTTTAGGCATCTCTGCATTAGCTCCAACTAAGGCCCATGCAATTTGTGCAGAGGTGGTAAATAAAACTTTCCTGGGCTGGTGGGGCCCCTAGGTTTGTCTTTTCCTCACTCATTCAGAGCTGGCTGCAGGCTGTTGGAGTTCACCCACTCCTGTCCTGCAGGAAGGAAGTGCTGCCTGTGCAGGGATAGTTGCCACTGAGCAGGAACAAGAAGGTCCACTCTGAGCAGACCTGGCTGCAGTGGAGGGAAATGTAATCTTTATTTCCTTGCTGATTGATAAAAATGGATAAAGAGTTCCAGCCCTGTCCTAGAGCAGCAGCAGCCTCATGTTCTTGTGATGTGCTCCATGCTCTCTGTGACTGAATATCAGCACTACTGTCCAGCAGTTCATGTGCCAAGGAAATCCCATTCTGGTAGCTCGGGCTGCTGCTCTTTTTTCCAGTCTCTGCTTAGTGCTCATGAAAGCTCTGGGAGCTGTACAAAGAGAGGTTCCCCAAAGCAGCAGCCAAGGTACTGGAATGTGCCAGAGGAGGAGTGGCAGATGATGTTAGCAGGGAAGACTGCATCACATTATTTTAGCTTGTTGTCTTTTTCTTGTCACAAAAGCTGGCTCTGATGAGCAGCAGAAGCTTGCAGCCTGTTTCTCCTCAGAGTGGTCTAAGGGCTGCAGTTACACCAGCCCTTAATGCAGGTGCTGAATGTTATGTCTGTACTCTATTTCTGAATTAATTGCTTTGGTTTTAACACCAGGTAGCCTAATCTTCTGGAAACCATCAGGTAGCTTATGTAGGTAGGGTGTGTTGATGCCACATCACAGGCTGTGATTTAGACAAGGATTATGCAGCTGACAAGGTATGCCAGGATCAGAGGAAAGAATGGAATCAAAATGTAAATGTGAAAGCTTTCAATGCCTGTAAGACTAGTCCCCTGTGTCCCTTTTCATTGCTAGCTGCTCCTCAGGTGTCCAGAACTGTCTTGTGTTAGGAATTTTTTAAGGCCAGAGTGCCAGTGTAGAGCCAGTGATGTGTGATTTCTTGGGAGGGGTTGGGGTGATGACCATTTGATGACCATTTTGAAGGCCCTGTGTTCCTTCCAGAGCATTTCATTTAGAGAAGTAACACTTGAGTTTTGGAGCTGTGAGTAGCTGACAAGCAGAAATGGACAGGAAAGGGAAAGCTGTGGAGCCCCTCCTTGGGTCCAGTGTCTAAACCCTCACAAAGGCTGTGCTTGAATCCTGCCATGCAGAGGCCATGGACACCACAGGAACTCTCAGTCTGATAGCTCCCTTCTCTCCTGGCCCTCAGACGCCTTCGATTACAGCCCCGCTGTTCAGAAATAGCAGGGCAGTGTGGCAGCATCATAAACTAACCATCATGAAATGAGTGCTTGTGCTGCCAGCGTGGAGCTCTTGGGAAGGATGCTGCTGCCAGAAAGCCACTGGGCGCTGGCAGCCCCTCTGTGCTGGCTGGCAGGCATGCTTTGAGCTGAACTGAGCCTTTCCCTGGGATGCAGCACCTCTCTTCACCATGCAGGAGTGAACAGAAGTGTTGGGTGAGAAGGAGGATTGTCTGCATCACTGAATTCTCCCTAGGGCTGGGATGAAGGTGCAGCCGAGCACTTTGTGGTGCCCCTTTTCTCAGAAGTGTGGCTGAGGGAAGGGCAAAGAGCTGAGGACAGACTGACAGACTGTGTCAGTAATGTCATGCCCTTGGGTTGACTCATGATGACCAACAGCTTGCAGCAATCATTCCTGGCCTGGTTTTGAAGGGATTCCCCCCCTACCTCCCTCTGCAAGCAGCTGTTTGTGGAAGGAAAAGGTGCAGAACTGCTGGGGCTCAGTGTCCTCTTGTTACTGACCCTTTGTATCAGCCTCTGGCTGCGGCTCTGGACATCTCCATGAGCATCTGTGGCTCTGGGAATTCTCTGCAGTAGGTGGGTGTGCTCAGTAACTTAATGAGCCAGGTTTTGCTGTCTCAAGATGCTTTTTAAAACGATTGCAAATGTAAGGCAGAGTTCATGTTTGCAGCTTCAGCAGATTTTGTTCAGAAAGGCTGACTATTTGCAGGAAATGGGGATGATGAAGATGATAATTAGAACTGGGTAGTTAAGTAGCACAGAAGAAAGATGTTTATTAAGCAGGCTTTGGTGGGTTTTCTGTGTCACCTTGCTCTGGCATATCTATGAGGGTTCTTATGTGGTAGGGGAAATACTAGAATGCAGAAATTCTCACTGGAAAGAGAAACCATGGACTTGCAGCCTAGGAGACTCCAGAATCCAGCTGGGTGCTCTGCTTCCTGCTACAGAGGGCATTGCCATGGAGCTGGATGTATCTGCAGCCATGGCTGGGTCACCAACCACTGTGCATCCCTGGAGGGAAGAGTATTAGGGAGTTTGGTTACTGGGGCAGACGTAATCCTTGGTCTGAACATACTTTGTGAGCAGCTCAGCCACTGGTAGTTATTTAGGTTTGCAGTTTTGGTAGTTTTTGCCAGTCCCCTTCAAAGCAATGAAACTCGGTATAAAGCTCCCACATTTGGTAAAGTGCAGCTCCTCGCTTCAGGCTGTGCAAATCAAAGATCAAATTTCACCTTCTTGCTTCCAGAAGGAGATGCAGAAGGAAAGATAGATCATTCCTTTCTAATGAAATCTGTAAATTCTGTAAAGCCAAGGTTTTCTGTCCTTTCCTGAGGGGAAGGGGAAATGCTTTCCAGGTGTCCCTCCAGCCCTGCTTTGTCTGTAAAGCCACATCTTCAGTCAACAGCAGGGCTGGATGGATACAGCCTTCTCCCTGAACTTGTATGAATTCTGGTTTGGGGCAGCAAAAGGGGAGTTTTTTTGTGTTCTTCTGAGTTAGATCTCATAGAGGATGTGCTCCTTACCAGCAGTCTTGGATGGAGTGTGGAGAATCCCATCCATTCATGAGCTGCAGCAGGAGAGAGCCCATGGCAGTGTCCCTGCCTGTGGGATGTGTGTGGCTCTCAGCCATACAAAGAGGTGGTCTGGCCCTGGGGCTGCCACATTTTTGAGAAAGGAAAAATCTGAAAATCTTATGACCACAGTTGTTTTGTTATATTTGCAAACAATCTGGAAAATGAGGACAGGATATAAATACCTTACAAATGAGAACTGGAAAGAGTCTTCAGGCTAAAGCAGTTTGTCATGCCTGGAAACATAGACTAAGATGTCAGAGACAGGCTGTGATGAGGAAATGATTCCAGCCTCTCAGTGCAGACAGCAGTCTTGCTTTATTAGAGATCCAGGGCAGACTGCCTTGTGCCCTGGAGGAAGGCTGAGTGCCAGCTGCTGGGAGAACAGTTACCATTGGAGTTTATTTTTAATTGTGCTGCATTACAGCCCAGACTGAATCACCTGCATGGCTCAAAGGATGAGTTCAGTGATGTGAATCAGCCTTAGTGCCTGACCTTCAGCATTTGGATTTATATCTGAGAGTATAAATTCTTTGCCTTTCTCTTTCTGTCTTTAGCAGTTTTTTTTTAGAGACAGCTTGACAGGATTCATACAGGTTCATCTGGTTCAAAAGTGATAGGATTAAGCAGAAGGAAGAGAAATCTGACTGGTGCAGGAAATTTGGGAATGCACTGAAAGGCCATATGCTTTGTTTTGTTTGGACTTGTGACTCAAGAGGGAAATGTAATACTTCCTGAGGATCTCCTTTAAATGTCCCCATTTGACCTCCACAGCACATGGATTTTAGCTGAAGGAAATGCAGTCTTCTGGTTTTACTTTCACAGTGTCTGCAAAGCTCAGCACACTGCTGAGGCCTGGACCTGGCTGCAGTGAAAGAAATGAAGCAGAAAACTCAGGCAAGAGCTGCAGCTGCAGCACTCTCTGGGTTTTCAGGAGGCCCACTTTAGCTAGGGCTTTTCTCCTCTGTATTGAGTTTGCAGTGAGGGGATGTCCAGCTTATGAACAAGAGTAGCAAGGGTTGGTACAGGTCAGCACACTGCTGTAGGACTTGATGTTTTCTTTGCCTGCTCTGAACTTGTTAGATCCAAGTTTGTGACTTGCTGGCTTATTCTTCCTGACTTTGACCAGGGTATGAGTCACTCCTCAGGGTCACCACCATGGAGAAGCTTGTGGTTTTAAATGAGGAATACTTAGATCACCACTAAAAATGTCAAGTCAGCCATCCTCCCTAAAGTGATTGCACACAGGAGCCTTTCAGATTATGTCCAGAAAGAGACCAGATTTGGGCTACTTGGGAGAAAGATAGATCAACCCCAGGTGAATGTGTAGGCTCAATGATGAGATCTCCTTCACAGTGTTCTTGGGCTGGTGTTTTTTGTGTGATTTCTTTGGGGAATGAGTGGAGCTTTGCAGAGCCCACCCAGAGAGGCAGCCCACTCCCCCAGGTCCCCAGCATCACATGGTGAGGGGTGCTGCACCAGTTCCCACAGTGAACATGAACAGCCTGGTCAGTATGAGTGACAGGAAGATTTACTCCTAAAAAAATGGAGTGGAATAGTTGTTGCTTCAGCTTTCCAGCAAAACCCCGCTGACTTGGTCAAAACTATTTGCAAAGCTATTCTGTTAAGGGTGTAGCTCAGGTTTACTTCTGCAAGTGTTCTAGGCAGAACTAGACACCTTGCTCCTAAATAATAAGGGAGGAGATGGAGTCAGTGGGTTTTCCACTGGAATAGAGCAGTATTATTTTAATCTCCAAATGAGCAGCTAAAAGTCAGCATTCCCCTTGAAGAGGAGCAACTGTGAATGGTCTGGCAGTCAAACCCCCAGTGCTGCTCAGGTTTGCCTGGATTCACTTTGTGTGATACTTTTGCCATGGAACAGGGAGAATGAGAAATCCTCTGAAACATTAACAATTTCCTGAGCAAGTAAGAACAGAGAGGGCTGGGAGCAGATTGTCAGCACAGCCCATGGCAGCCTCTGTTGTGAGCAGCAGCTCTGTGGATTTTACCCAGTAATCAAGTGAGGGTCGGGACCATCTCTTTATGCTGTGTATTTTGAGTCTTTCTATTGTGTCACTAATTCCTTGTTGTTCTCTTTCAGTTAGTAGGTACAAAGCTCCTTTCAGACTTTTAGATATTAGTGCTTTTGTTCCATGGCTTTGGCTTTTTTGGGGTTTGCTCTTTGGTAGCTTCTTTGTTAAAGACTGAGACCACCTACAAATAAATAAGGATATTGATTGTCAGAGATATTGATTTCAGTGTATTTTTTCCCCCCAGGAAATAATTGCCTAAAAGCAAATCCATTCCTTCTTTCTGCATACTGATCATGTATAAGAGGGGAGGATATTGCCTGCTGCTTCCTTTCTGATTTTCAAAAGCATGGCACACAAAGGAAAAAGCTAGATGTGGCACTGGCACATCAACCTCACCTTGAAGAGAGCAGAGAAGGACAAGTTTTAATTTTGATAGGGCACCTGCTCTGTTTGGATGTGAGACTTGTCTTACTGCATAAATCAGGCATTGTCCAAGCCAGGCTGAGGCATACCTGTGGATTCTGAGGAAATGATGAAGGGGCTTAATAGAAGTGGAGATAAAGTGCAATTTACAGCAAATTATCATTTTAGCAGGTCCTGGAACTACCTGCATCACAGTGCTGTCCTGCTGGTGTGCATAGCAGTTACTTGGTCCTTACCTGTAAAACAAACAGCTCCTGTAGAGAAAGAGCTGGGATGTGTCCCTGGTGTCAGTTACTCTGAGCCCTTCTTACCTGGAGCAGTTCACAGTGAGATTTTACTGAGGGTGGTGGTACCCACAGCACTCAGCCTGTGCTTCAGAGCTCTGCATGTGTGTCTGTTCTGGAACAATCTGCTCCCCTCAATACCCTCAGAGCACTCTCAATGAACCAGCACAGCTTTGCTTGCATTCAAGAGTAAGGGCATGCAGGTGAGGGGTGAGGAGGTACACTGGCTTTGAGAGGTGCTGCTGCCTGCCCCCAGTACAGCTGTGATGAATATGCGTGGTGATCTGCTGGATACAGTTCCACTACATCTGTAGGATCAAGCTGCTGTTACTCTGTGCCCAGAGGGAGAAGAGAAGTTGAAAGAAGCAGCATGAAGCAGGGCATGCTCCATCTCTGATCAGTCTTAATTAGTGTCTGTGTTCAGGGATTAAGGGTACCTTACAGTGAGATATCAGGCAGAAGATTTTCCATTACCTCGCCCATTTTAGGATGATTATAGAGTGTTCTTATTTAAGCAGGCTGTGCAGTCAGGTGAAGACTTGTTTAAATGTAACATGATTGGGAAATGACCATTCTCCAGCAAGGGTGAAATACCTGAGGAATGTATCTCCCCAAATTACCAGGTGCTATTCTGTGATGCACATCTGCTTAACATCAGACTCTGCCTTACTCAGCTGAAAAACCTGAGCTGGCTGTTGCTTCTCTGAGAGAAAAAAAGCACTTAGGAACCTTTTTCAGAACTCCCTTCTGTGCTTCAGCTCAATGGCAGAAGAATCTGCTTTCTATTAAAGTGATAAATTGCTTAATTGGATGTGTAAGCAACCCCCACTGTAAAATTTGTCTTTGTCAGATACATAAAACATTGATTTTCTTTGTTTGCTGTTGCAAACCCCCTGTGGTATGGAGCTGCAGTCTCACATCACCCTGCTACCAAGCAGAGGTGTGTGCTAGCAGAGATGGAGTCTGTTTGCCATGTGTCAGCTGTGTGCTCTCCCTGCCACACAGGGCTCTTCTGCCAGTGACATGAGAACACCCCATCCCTCTTGGGGCTGACCCACTTGGGGTTCCCAATGGATCCTGTAATGTGGAGGATTTTATTAAATACACAGTCATGAATTTATCTTCTGGAGTCCTTCTCCTAATCCCTTGACATGAGTCACTGTAGTCACCCAGCAGATGTTATCACCAAGTTGTTCCTAAACACTGCTGTAAGGGCAAGCTCCCCTTACTGCCCCCAGAGCAAATAGAGCTCTGATGTTTATCTGGAGGATTGCTGCTGCAGAAATCAGCCCAGCCTGGGGAAGCCAGGAGTGCCACAGGCTGTCCTCATGCAGACTCCCAGAGGATTGAGAAGGGCTCTTCTCAGATCAGGTAACAGTGGAAGCTGCTGCAGAATAAGATGTGAGGATCATTGGGATGAAGGACACATCAGAGGGCAGAGGTGGCCTTCTTGCCTTGTCTTTCTGTCTGGGGGAGCCACAGCCCTGCCCTAAAAGCAGCCCCAGCTTTCTAATCAAGTCGTGCTATTTCTCATCACTTCTTCACCCTTTCTTTTCTATTTCTCTTTTTGTCTCCTTCAACTTATTTTTCTTTTCTGCTTCACTAGTCCTCCTGCCACATCCTGGTTTAGATAATCCAGCCCTGGGCACTCAGGCATGTCAGCCAAGTGTTTTTGCATGCTCTGAGAATGGTTGCCAAGCTTGTACCCTTCATTCTAGGTCTTTAATGTGAGCCTGGGCATGCTTTTGGGCTAAGGGATTAGGAGCCCTAAGAATAAACATTTCCAGCCTCACAAATTTCAATTCCTATCATCTGCTTCCCATTCTAGGAGACATCCTAAAGATTTCTTCCCATGTGCGGGATACGCAGTCCCTGCTTCTGTCAAGTTGTTCTTGTGCACACACAATCTGAGATCTGCTGCTTTCCATTTATGCCTCTTTTCCCCAGCCATAGCCCATTAACATCATCTGAGTCTCTGCCTGATGGCTCTTGGCCAGAGCTCATCTCCTCAGCAATCTGCACGCATGGATGTCCACTTTTTTTTATTTTAGCAGCCCCAGGAGACACCAGATTTCACTGACTCCTTGTTTTCCAGAAAGACATTTCTATTCTCTTCCCAGCAATAACAGAAGTTCTGTTGCTGGTGGTGGCCAGTTTTCCAGAATCTCTGAACTTCCAGGCTGGATCAGTTCTCACAGCATTGTACTGGGCTTGACTTTGCCCAGGGGGTGTTGCTGCCTTGTTCCACAGCAGTGGGCACATTGCTTCCTATCAGGATGAAGGGAGCTCTGATGCATCTTGAGGCCTGGAATGGGCCCCACTTTGGTCTGGGCCTGTGGAAGATGGCTGCATGTATCTGGTTTTTTTTCCCTTTTCTTCCCTACTTAGGTTGCAAATGACTCAATACTCTGTATATATTAAGCTTCATGAAGATTTGTGTAAAAATGGAGTCAAATTCAGAGCAACAATTCTTGTGTTGGTTTTGTAGCAGCCTCTAAACAGGCCTCCTCAAACCCTCTAAAAGCTCTCCCTCATGGTATCAGCCAAGAATTTATGTCACTGTGCTGCTGAAGAGCTTGTCCAGGGCCAGACCACCCCAATTCTGCAGCCAGTCTGACCAGCATGGAGCAGGACCCAGTCCCAGCTCTGCCTGTGGCCACACCAGGAGCAGCTGGTCTGGCCTGCACTGAGGAGGGGCTGGGGCCACTGCCAGGACTGCCCAGGAGCTGTGAGTGGCAGCCCTTGGCCAGCTGCTGCCCTCACCCTGACAGCTCCTTTTGGGAGGTTTGAAACTGGGTCACAGCAGCAGCTGGGTAGCAAAGAAATGCAGATGCAGGAACTGCAGAGGAGTTGGGGTCAGCAGGCTGGAGGGAGCAGCCTTGCTGAGGCAGCAGGCGTGTGAGGAGCACATCCCTGCCCTTGGCTCCTTGCCCTGCTGACTGGTTGGGAGCTCTGGCTCTGCCAGGTGGAAGGCAGGTCTGCATCCTGGGAAATGCAGGGGGCAAAAGAATCTAACTCTCAGATAATTTATCTTATTAAATACAGCTTTTTCTTGGTGGTAGGAACTCGGGTTTTCACAGCACTGTATTTAGGTAAGATGTGCCTAAGGGACAGAGGCTCCAACTACTGAAATACTGTTCTTTGCTGCATTCCCAAGGTTGTGTGGGGCTCAGGACCCTGATGCTGCACAATAAGAGCTGTGCTCTTTGGAGCATGGTGTGCTTGGTGAAGCAGAGGTATGGAAGGATATTGGTAACTGGAACAATCACTCTGTCTCCTCAGTAGTCTCTGCATCTTTGCAGTGGTGTCCTTCCTCTCTGCCAGGTACAAACACACACTGTACACGTCAGAGAAAGAGGTACTCCAATCCATGTCCTCCTGAGTCAACCCCAGTCCCTTCCTGCTGCTTCCACAGGAGCTGCCCTGAGCAGTTTAGAGCTGCAGAGAGCAGGTTTTCTATTTGGTAGTCACATTCTTTCACCAGGATGACCTCTCATGGTTTTGATTTCTAGGATTGGTGCCATCTGACTCGTTGCCATGAATGCCTGTACTTACATTGTCTCTCTTACCCCTGCAGGCAGCATCCTCGGCACTGAGCAGTCTGGGCCACGTGTACACAGCCATCGGGGACTACCCAAACGCGCTGGCCAGCCACAAGCAGTGTGTCCTCCTCGCCAAGCAGTCCAAAGATGAGCTCTCCGAGGCACGGGAGCTGGGCAACATGGGAGCAGTGTACATTGCAATGGGGGATTTTGAAAACGCAGTGCAGTGCCACGAGCAACACCTGAAGATTGCCAAGGAGCTGGGGAACAAGCGGGAGGAAGCTCGAGCCTACAGCAACCTGGGCAGTGCTTACCACTACCGCAGGAACTTCGACAAAGCCATGTCCTACCACAACTATGTGCTGGAGTTGGCCCAGGAGCTGGCTGAGAAGGCCATTGAGATGCGAGCTTACGCTGGCCTGGGCCATGCAGCTAGATGTATGCAAGACCTGGAGAGGGCTAAGCAGTACCATGAAGAACAGCTGCACATTGCTGAGAGCCTGCAGGACCGAGCTGCTGAGGGCAGAGCCTCCTCCAATCTAGGTAAGGCCCTGACACGGAGCAGAATTTGTCATGGAATGCTGAGACTATCAGAACTGCTGCCAGGATGCCCAAGATCTGCTGTGTGCTGTCTTCTTAGTCACCCCAGTTTCACCAGGCTGCCTTAATAAATTAAACAAGCCCTTGGCAGATTGTGTGCTGCTGTACTGTATCCCGCGTTCAATTATTAAATTCCTTAGAAAAACACTAGAAAGCACAAACTCACAGCAAAAGGGAAATGAAAAGAAAAAATGCATTTGAGGAGTTCTTCAGGAGTTAGTAATAAATGTAATTCTTGCACTAATGCAAGAAGTGATGTGGTTGGTTACCTGGCCATTTCTTTGGGAGCTTGTCAGCAAGATATGTCGATATATTGCTGCCTTGTAAGTTGAGAGACATATGGGTCAAATCCTAAGTTTTTTTTCCAAATACACTCATTGAAATACAAGGTGTAGGAGTCTTGTGTTCTCCTAAGGAGCAAGCATTGGCATGCTGCTGGCAGGCTGGGAGACACTGAGTTCCATTTAAGTGAAGCCTGTTTCTCCTGCTGCCTCACAGCACCAGATGTGGCAGCGACCAAGGATGCATTTCCATCTCTGCCATGGCTGTGGCAGTTGTGCTGCCAATGTTCCAGCTGTTGTTCAGGATGTGTTCTCAGTTGGCTGGGAACAGCAAAGCAGGGCTGGTGCTGGGATATCAAAATAAGTGTTTGTTGGCAGCCCCTGAATCCCAGCCCTTGCAGGCTGCCCCACGCTGTAAATCAGCTCCTGTTTCTGCTTGGCAGTTGGCACTTGGTTCATTTGTAGATGCTAATTGTACTCTGATGTTATCAACAGCAGGTAATTGAAAAGAGCTTGATGAATTACTTAATTTCTCTTAGTAGCTGAGTCTTCAGGAGCTGAATGAAGAAGATAAGGGAAACTGCAGAAAACAAAACAATCACAGCTTTATAATTAGTGTTGCAAATCTCCTCCTTTACACAAATTGAGGCAGATCCGTGGGGCAAAATAGGTTTGTGATGCAAAAATGCTTGTGGGCAGCTTAGCATGAGAGAGCAGTGAGCATGAATAAGGTTTCTGTTAATGTGACAGCACCCAGCAGGCAGGAGGGCTGGGAGAGGAGACCTTACAGGAACAGCAAAGCACAAACTACATTCCCTTTCTCTTCTCCAGTGTGGGACCTTGTCTTGGGGAGCCTGTGGCTCCAGTCCTGGGGAGACGCAGGGATGTGAGAGATGGACTGGTGCAGCAGAGAATGTTTTTCAGTGTTGGATTTTAGCCTAAATATAACTTTCAGTTGGTATGCTGACTCAGCCACTCCACACTTTGTGTTAGAATAGTTATTCTAGCGTCTGAGCGCGGGGTCTCACGTTTCAGCTGTTATTTGGCTGTATTTTTTGTCTTCTCTGTCAGAGTTGTTATACTGGAGAAAGGGAACATGCAGTTCTTGTTGAGACAATCTATTATTGTTGTTTAAAATGCATCCAGTACCAATCAAAAAGTCAAGTTTTAATTGTCTCTTTCATCTAATCCACATGCAAAACAAAACCTCATCAAAATAACCATGCTGACAGGCAAAAAAAATGTATCTAAATGTGTGTTTCCAGGCCAGAATGTTAGAGTTGGCCTCTCTGCTGAAGCAACAGACATTTTCTGTTGCATTTCCCTGATGCAGATGGAAAGCACCCTTAAGTGTGTGATCCCGTGTTAAGCAGGGCAGGCATGGACTGTAACAGAGCCCAGCTGCTGCAGTGTTCTGCAGGGAGATACTCTGCACTTTGGGATGAGGTGAGCAGGAGGTGATGGACTGAGGATGAAGCACAAGCTATCAGCCTTTCACAAGACATGGAGTTTAACCAGAAGTCTCAGGCTCTCAACTTTTGCAAAGCATCTGGTATTTCCAAACACTCAGGCTCCATGTGGAGACCAGGCTTTCCAGCCTCTGAAGCTTTTAAGGGTTCCCACTATGATGGAGAGAAGACACTTCACATTATTAATAGAACACAATTTAAAGTCTCTTGGTGCTGCCTCTTTGCAGCTCCAACAGAACTTCTGTAGCTCTTCATGTGCTCATCATGTTGCCCAAAGATGCCAGATATTTTCTCTTGAAGCTTTTGCAATTAATGTCAAAAAACATTTGCAGGGCTTTCTTCAGTGGCTCCCAGTCCTCCAGGCTTGTTCACAGGTGTTTGCAAAGCAGCCACAGGCATTATTAGCACAGAGTTTAATTGAAGTGTAGGTGGTATCATCAGCAGAATCAGAGCTCCTGTTCCCATGTCTCATAATAAATGCAAGATGATTCGACTGAAATTGAAAAGCATCTGCAAGTGCTGTCTCACTCAATGTGTTGAGTCTGAGCTCTGGAGCTACCAGGTACCACTTCTGGAAATAAACAGCAATTTTATAGGGCCAGACTGTGTCGGGTTGTTGTGGTGAATGGGTGCTTTTTGTATAACATGAAACCTAAACCTTCCCTGGGCTTTCCCTCTTAGAAGCAAGGAGGCAGTTTGTTCAGAAGGGCTGCAAAGAGCCAGGGAAGGGGCCGGGCTGCAGTCCTGGTGTGCAGGGTGCTACGGAGGTTTAGTACAGGGCGCTGTGTTTGTTGAGCTGGTTTCTGCTGTTTTTCAGGAATCATTCACCAGATGAAAGGTGACTATGACACCGCGCTGCGGCTGCACAAGACACATCTGTCCATAGCGCAGGAGCTGAGCGATTACGCGGCCCAGGGCCGGGCCTACGGCAACATGGGCAACGCCTACAATGCCCTGGGCATGTATGACCAGGCTGTCAAGTACCATCGGCAGGAGCTGCAGATCTCCATGGAAGTCAACGACCGTGCTTCTCAGGCATCCACACACGGGAACTTGGCAGTTGCTTATCAGGCGCTGGGTGCCCACGACCGTGCTCTGCAGCACTACCAAAATCATCTCAACATTGCCCGGGAGCTGCGGGACATCCAGAGTGAAGCACGAGCCCTCAGCAATTTGGGCAACTTCCACTGCACACGAGGAGAGTTCGTGCAGGCGGCCCCGTACTATGAGCAGTACCTGCGCTTGTCCCCAGAGCTGCAGGACATGGAAGGCGAGGGGAAAGTTTGCCACAACCTTGGCTATGCCCATTATTGCCTCGGGAACTACGAGGAAGCTGTTAAGTACTATGAGCAGGATCTTGCCTTAGCAAAGGATCTTCACGACAAGCTGAGCCAAGCCAAAGCCTATTGCAACCTGGGCCTGGCCTTCAAAGCCTTGATGGACTTCAGCAAAGCAGAGGAGTGTCAAAAGTACCTGTTGTCCCTGGCACAGTCTCTGAACAATTCCCAGGCCAAATTCCGAGCTCTGGGGAACTTGGGGGATATTTTTATCTGTAAAAAAGATGTACATGGTGCAATAAAATTTTATGAGCAGCAGTTGAGCTTAGCCCATCATGTAAAAGACAGGAGACTGGAAGCCAATGCCTATGCAGCCCTGGGCTCTGCATACAGGATGGTACAGAAGTGTGACAAGGCTTTAGGTTACCACACGCAGGAGCTGGAGGTGTACCAGGAGCTGGGGGATATGTCGGGTGAATGCAGAGCACACGGTCACCTTGCTGCAGTGTATATGTCACTTGGGAAGTACACCATGGCCTTCAAGTGCTACGAAGAACAGCTGGAGCTGGGGCAGAAGCTGAAGGACCCCAGCATCGAAGCCCAGGTCTACGGTAACATGGGCATTACCAAGATGAACATGAATGTCATGGAGGAAGCCATTGGCTACTTTGAGCAGCAGCTGGCCATGCTGCAGCAGCTCAGTGGGAATGAATCCGTATTAGATCGGGGCCGAGCGTATGGGAACCTGGGAGATTGTTATGAGGCTCTGGGAGATTTTGAGGAAGCTATAAAGTATTATGAACAGTACCTGTCTGTGGCTCAAAGCTTGAACCGTATGCAAGATCAGGCAAAGGCCTACCGAGGCTTGGGCAGTGGGCACAGGTAAGGAGCTGCACGTGTGTTCTGATGTCAGTGAAGTACAAGTACAGTTGGTGCTGTGTGGTACTGATGGGGTGTGTTGGAGGGCCTCGGCACACACACACACACAGAGTGATGTGACACAGGAGAGAGTCAGAGTCCTGTGGATCCTGAGGACTCTGCTGACAGCTGAAATTAGGAAGCTGATGTCACTGCCCAGAGAGGAGGAGGTTGATTCAGAAATGCTGGGGATGTCTCCTGGGGGAAAGCCTCTGACTGGAAGGTTTGAGCTGGCCTCCGGGGGAAATGGCAAAACACCTTCTCTCAAGGAAATACCGGCAAAATAAACACTGCTGTTTTCTTCCCTTGTAGGGCTATGGGAAGTTTACAGCAGGCTCTGGTGTGCTTTGAGAAGAGGCTTGTAGTGGCACACGAGCTGGGGGAGGCATTTAACAAAGCCCAGGCTTACGGGGAGCTGGGGAGCCTGCACAGCCAGCTGGGCAACTACGAGCAAGCCATCTCGTGCCTGGAGCGGCAGCTGAACATCGCCCGGGAGATGAAGGACCGGGCCCTGGAGAGCGATGCCGCCTGCGGCCTGGGCGGGGTCTACCAGCAGATGGGCGAGTACGAGACAGCCCTGCAGTACCACCAGCTGGACCTGCAGATCGCCGAGGAGACCAGCAACCCCGCCGGCCAGGGCCGGGCCTACGGCAACCTGGGCCTTACCTATGAGTCCCTGGGCACCTACGAGAGGGCAGTGGTTTATCAGGAGCAGCACCTCAGCATTGCAGCGCAAATGAACGACCTCGTGGCCAAAACCGTGTCTTACAGCAGCCTGGGGAGGACTCATCATGCTTTGCAGAACTACTCTCAGGCTGTGATGTACCTGCAGGAAGGTAAAGAGGCTGAGTTACACAACAGAGCGTGCAGTAGAAGGGTCAGAAGGGTGGAAGGGAGACCTAAAGATATGAAGTGAGCTACTGTAAACGTGGCTCAAACAGGATATGTTTGACAGTGATGCAGAAGCTCTTGCAGACATCCACAGCTACTGCTGAGCATCTGTGGGAGTGGATATCTGTGGAGCTATTATGGCCAGCCTGCCATCTCAATTGGAGCCTTCTTGGTGTCCTCTAGACAAAGCAAGATCTGTGCCTTCCTCGGGGCATCTTAGGTGCCCCAGAGCATGAATCTAGACTGTACCTAGCAGAGTCTCTTTGTAAAGCTCATTTGTGCCTGAAGGTGTAAACCTTCTCTATAAATGGCATTGCATACCAGGATCTGGCTCTGGGAAAACCACAGAGGATTATGATGAATCTCTCTGATTCTAAGAGGTCTGTTAGGAGAGATTTATGCCTTGCTGGTAGCCACCTGGCTCTTCTTATGTGTTCACCTAGGAGTGAGACAAAGTGGGTGAGTTGCCCTAAAGTCTGAGTGAAAATAAGAGTTGTTTGATAGAGAGGTAAGGGAAATTCAGCCTGAGGTGTCCAGGAGCCATCTGCCACTGCTGAATGCTGGGTCAGTGCTGGCCTGGGAGCTGTGCTGCTGCAAGGGGGTGCAGCATGCAGGCAGCAGCTCATCAAACTGTGGGCTCTGATGCAGCAGATGAGCAATGTAGCTGGAGTGTATGAAACTGGAGGCCGAAGGATGTATTACATCAGTTAGTTTGGTTTTCATGAAACTGACCTTGGCAGGATTCCAGTATGCTGTTGGAAGGGGAGAAATGAAACACAGCTCCTTCTCCTGGTGTGCTGCAGAATTCCTGCATAGCCTGGGAATGCAGGCTGCTGCTGAGCTGCGTGGTGACAGCCAGGGCCCTGCTTCCCAGGCTGGGGGAAACCTGAGGTGCCTCAGAGGAGGTGTCCCTGTTGTCAGCAGGGGCCACCAAGGCAGAGGTTTGGAGTGTGTGGAAGCAGGGACAGCACAGAATGTGCTGCTGGAAGTGAAGTGAGCTTCGGGTCGTTCAGGCCAGGCCCCTGCCCTCTGCTCTGGCTGAGCACATGAACCATGCAGAGCCTGCCAGAGGGCCAGGGAGAGCTGATGGGAAACAAGCCAGGAATATGGCAAGAGGTGTCTTTTCTGGCAGTGTTTGACAGCTCAGTGTGATTTTGTTTGTCTCTGTGGCTTTTAGGGTTTAAAAGTTGAATTTTCTGAGAGGGGCTTACTGTGTGTGTCTCAGGGCATGGTGCCTTAACCTCACTTAGGGAGGGCTCAGTCCATGGAAGTGTCTGTCACCTCATGCTGGTGCTGATGTGAGGGCTGGCAGCCCAGCACTGCTCCTGCCCCACTAATCATCCTGTGCAGTCCCTGCCCTGCTCACCATCCCACCACTGGTACTGCCTCACTTTCTGTCCCAGTGCTGGCAGCTCCACAGCTGTCTCTGCCTGCACAGGAACCCCCTGGGACTGAGGCCAAGCCCCTTCTCCCCTCTGGCACTCTCTCACTCTGACTCCTTTCCAGGACTGAGGCTGGCAGAGCAGCTGGGTCGCAGAGAAGATGAAGCAAAAATCCGTCACGGCCTCGGCCTCTCCCTCTGGGCGAGTGGGAACCTGGAGGAGTCCCAGCACCAGGTACACCATGGTCTGCCCCGTGCTGGGGGGCTCACGTCCTCCAAGCCCTCTGGGTGACTCCTGTTCTCAGGGAAGAAAATGTCTGGTGTGTCCCAGGGAGGGTGTGAGGCAGAGCTCCCCATCCTGAGGGGGGATGCTGGCCTTGGCTCACCCTGCTTTCCCAGTGCTGTGTACAGTCCATGAGGGAGTGACTGTGGCTGTCTGGTGTGTCCCAGGGAGGCTGTGAGGCAGAGCTCCCCATCCTGAGGGGGGATGCTGGCCTTGGCTCACCCTGCTTTCCCAGTGCTGTGTACAGTCCATGAGGGAGTGACTGTGGCTGTTTCCCCCCCAGCTGTACCGCGCCTCCGCGCTCTTTGAAACCATCCGCCACGAGGTGCAGCTGAGCACGGATTACAAGCTGTCACTCTTTGACCTGCAGACATCCTCCTATCAGGCCCTGCAGCGAGTTCTTGTCAGTCTGGGTAAGAGATGCCTTCAGATGCTGAGGCTGGACTCCAGGTTCATGCCAGGATTTCAGCTGGGCTTGTGGGATGGCAGTTCCTGATATGTTCTTTGCTCCACAGCTGTCCAGCGCAGCATTTCTGTTCCAGGACAGCAATATGGGTGTCTCTCTTTGGGTTTGGGGTGCCTTTGGTTCTTCTTCCTTGCTTCCTCCATTGATTTGCCTTTCTGTGGCTCGTTGTGTTGTTGCCTGCAGCAAATATATTCTGTGAGACTGTGTTCCAGTGCAGAGACTGCTCTTTTGGGAAATAGGTGGCACTGCTTCTCTAGGTTGTGATTGGGATTGCAACTGTCCCTCTTCCATGAATGTGGCACTGCAGACCACACTTGTGTCGGGTCTGAGAGTTGGCTTTGTCTTTTCAGGTCACCATGATGAGGCACTGGCAGTAGCAGAGAGAGGACGAACGAGGGCTTTTGCTGACCTGCTCGTGGAACGTCAGACTGGGCAGCAGGACTCAGATCCCTACTCTCCTGTGACCCTTGACCAGGTTCTGGAGACTGTGAATGGCCAGAGGGGACTTGTTCTCTACTACTCACTGGCTGCAGGTTATCTGTACAGCTGGCTGCTGGCTCCTGGGGCAGGTGAGCTCCTTTTTGGACACAAGAGCTTGGGAACAGGGAGAATAGGAATGAATTTGAGACCAGAGTGAATGCAGGAGGGAATAATTTCCATCTAGTACCTTAAAGCTGAATAGACTAAAAGCTATGGCATAGCCACAGCAGTAATGACTCAGAAGTGCTTGTTCAGGACTTTGATGTTCACCTGGAGATGGAAATGTTTCACATGTTTAATATTTTCATTTTTCAACCTCCAATCTGTGTATATTTCCCACAGGGCAGAACAGAAGAGTAATGAAATTCCAAGTATGTTGGCTCTATGAGAATCTTCTGTGCATAAGAATCCCTACTTTAATTATAGTTCTATGCTTTATTCTTCCCTAAGCTTTTGACATTTATTCACTGAAGTGGATTGCAGAAAACAGAAGGGCATCCCCACTTCCTGATATGCCATTGAACTGCCTGATCCTCACATGAATGTGGAAACACTTATCACAGAGGAGCAAGGAGGATTAATTTGAAGAGGATTGCTTTTTGCAGACAGCTGTTATTCATTATCTAATAAAGTGATGACTGTAAATTTTAACAAGTTCTTTCTGGATATAATTTAATAATTGCAGCCCTTCATCATGACAAAGCTAGAGAGATAAAAAGCACTAGTTAGATTGCACGAAAAAGCCTTCAGAAAGGGAAGGAAGCACTCACACATGGCTGACTTAGATGGAATGACAGTGGTTGGAAGAGACACTTTTTGGGAGCCTTTTGCAATGTCTGAGTGTAAGATGGGATTGTCCTGCTGTGTATCCAGTCACTAATTGGCTCTTCAGGCCTGTAATTTGCACAATAAAATGCCAGTAATTCTATAGTATCACTATCAGCCTGAGCTTATTAAAATTATGTGGATCAAGTGTAGGATTTGCCACTGGGCTTCATGATCAGTCTCCTCCTTGCCCAAAGTGAGTCTTGGAGAAAAGCAGTGTTTGAGTCCATGGTTTGTGACTGCCTCTTTGAAGGTTCTATCAGGTGATGGGAAGGGTACAGGCTGTGGTGTTTGGATCAAGAAACTTTGCTGGGAGCCCTTCAGTAGTGACTGTGGTCCAGTCATGGTAACCTGTTCTTGTTCATTGACAGAGGGAACAGCTTCAGTGGCAGCCCAGGGTCCTCACTGTCCCACTGATGTGGAACCCTCAGAATCTCTTGGCTGTTGCTGTGTTTGCTGCTGTTGCTGCAGGAGGAGTTGCTTTATTCTTTGTTCCTCTGCTCTTCTCTAACTGTGTGTAATAATTGATGCTGCTAAGGCACCCAGAGCAGCCTTTTACTGTTGATCACAGGCTGCAGAATTAATTATCTCAGGAAGAATAGACCAGTCTGAAAGCAGGAAGGTTTTATCTGCAGTAGCAGTGGAATTCTCAGCAAAACAGGAAGTGGCCTTTATCTGGTTTACCCATTGTGAAATGCTATCTTTTAATAATTCACTGTGCTTTAATCCATCTTCTTTCCTTTTATAGAGTGAAATCACTGTGTGTGATGTGAGGAGGTTCTGCTGTAGTAACAACACTCTTGTTCAGCCTTGTGTGTTCAGTTAATTTTCTCAGAGGCTATTAATAGGTATTTTTGATGTGCATCAATTGAAATGTGAATTACTCTAGTAGGGGCTTGTATGGAAGATGTGGTTTATAATTTATATGAGTGCTGCAATAGCAAAGGCATTCTGAGCATCTCATAAAAGCTCTCCTCTGCCTTTGTGCCTTTGAGCCATTATCTGCAAAGTACAAACCCAGATTTTAAAAACAAGACTGGAAATGCTGGAGAAGTTCAGCAGAGACCTGGCATAGAACACTTTGCCCCAGTTATGCTGGAAATGCCAAATGCTTGGGGCTGAGACATCTTCTTAGACAGCTGCTGGCAGCACTGTTGTAGCCCTGCAGAAATAACCTCCTGATTCTGGTGCCTTGCAGGAATTCTGAAATTCCATGAGTATTATCTGGGTGACAGCCTGACAGAAAATGCTGGGGACTTCCATGAAGCCAACAGTGTGGCCCTGCAGACACTGACAAACTCAGCACTGGAGCAGCACATCTCCAGCGTGAGAGAGGCTCTGGGAGTGGATTCCTACTACACCAGGTGAGTTGGGATCAGGGGGACTAACATCCTGCTCTCCCACCTGAATTTTTAACATTTTGGGATGAGATAATTGGCTGAGAAATCTGAGAACTCAGAGTCAGAGAAGGGGCAAATTTTCAGGGCAGCAACAAAAAAAGGGCTTTGTTTTTGTAACCGTGATTATTTTCCTGCCAAACAACTCTATGTACATGCAAATAAGATCCAAACCCACAGGCTGTGGTGAATCTGTAGACTGGATGAGGAGGCAAGTGCCATGTCTGACTACATATGGACAGATCTCATCCTGCTTACAGTTTCCAGGGTAATTAATTCTCTTTCAACGATTTGCTTTGAAAAACTGCAAATACCATAGGAATTCTGACCACCCCCCCCAATGTGGCTTGTGGCTATAGCTGAGTGAATAATTTAGAACCCACATGTTGATTGTTGAGTCTTACCCTGCAGACATGCAGATACACAAGATCCATAACTGAAATCTGCAGTTAGGCCTCATGCAGCAGTTTTGCAGATACAGTTTTTAGTTTCATTAACTGTTTGTCACCACAGATTCTCCTCCTGGCAAAGGCAGTCATTCAGTCTTCAGGTTCTGGGATGAGTTTTTAATTTGCTGGGATGTCAGCTTCTTCCTCACTTTGTGGTAGTGGTAGGGGTATGTTTTTGGTTAAGGATTCTGGGTTAAATGCTTGTCTCCAAAATCCTTGGACCAGTGTGGTATGATCATAGACAGACGTTCTTTCCCCATGTCAAAATCATATGCAGGGAATCAAGCAAACAAATCTTGGCTTTTCCACGTGGGTGAGCATCACTTTCTTCCCCATGTGGTTTGAGTGCTTCCCCTCAGCCCTGTTGATTTCACTGCTCTCCAGCCCCCCAGGGCCCCAGCAGAAGCTGCCAGCCTCAGTCCCAGCCCCAGGCTCTGCCCAGCAGCAGGGTGTGAATATGCACAGCACATGTAAAGGAGCTGGGCTGCTCAGCCCCTGGCTTGCTGGAGTGCTCTGGGGTTCAGGTTAAAAAGTTTATGTGTCCATGCTGATGTGAGCAGGGTCAGAGGTGCTGCTGAGTCTCCAGAGCATGTCTTCACGCTTTCTGGAGGGAAAGGGATGCACAGGATGTTCAGTTCCACACTGCAGCCTTCAGGTTCTGCTAGAAAGGGTTCTTTTCAGCTGGTCTAATTAATCCTCAAAGTAACGCATTCTTGCAAAAAAAAAAAAAGTGTAAGGGATTTTAAAATCTGCTTGAACTTGTGTCAGAACAGACTCTGCTCTCTTTAGGGAGAGCATGTGACCTGCTCTCTTGGGTTCATGAACTCAAGATTTTGCCTCTTTAAGGAGCTGTGAGTGTTACTCCAAACTGTGCCAGGACTCAGAGCTGAGCATGCTTCAGCTGGAGGAAAAATGTGCAGAGAGAAGCTGTTGACAACCTTTTCTTCTTCCTTTTTTCCCTTATGTTGGTTTCTTTAATCCCCCGTCTGTGGTTCAGCTGTCCCCATTTCAATGTTCATGAAGTGATTGACTTTTGTCAGGACTTAGCAGGCTACAAATCATATTGACCAGGAAATTCACTCACAAGAGATCCATGATCCATACAGCAACAGAGGCAGAGCTCTGGTTGCCTGCACAAGTACAGGTTGTGTGTTCATTTTAATTCCTGTGCTCTTTATTGGGAAACATGCCCTTGAGGAGAGGCTTCAAGCTGTTAGGAATCCAAAAAGAAGCAGAAGTAACACGCAAGGAGGCTTCATCAGGTAACATAGTAGGTTTATCTTAAGTGTACAAATTCCAAGGTTTGTGATGTGGCATTGCTGTGGTTTAGGAATAATACTTCCCTATTTAGTTGTCCCACTGAGATTCTCCAAACCCCAATACTGCTTGCTTGCTCTCTCCCCCTCTCTCCCCCCTTCTGGTGGCTGGAGAAGAGAATTGGAGGCACAAAAAGTGAAGATCATGGGTTGAGATAAGAACAATGTACTGGAAACAGCAATGAGACAAAGAAGCAAACAGTAACAGCAACAACATTAACAAAAGTGTACAAAATAGAATGATTCACATGCAAAATGCTCACTGAGCCAAACTCAGCCTGCCATCAGCACCCCAACTGCACGGAGAAAATTTAGATATTAATGTCAGGAGACTGGGAATTTAGAATTGTTGGGCTGTTTCTCTGTATTGCTGCTGCACTTGGGGCATTGATAGAGTAAATTGTTCTGGGCTTTCCCTCTTTGTTTAACAGGAGTGGCAGCACAGCTCCCTCTGCTATGTGAAGGAAGTATGTGAAGCTTGAAGTTAACTGTGGAGATTTGGAAAGGATGTGCTCACACATGTTCTTAGGCTGATAAGGGTTGAGTTGGTGTTTCCTGCAGACTCAGCTTTTCAGTGTTGTGCTGCAGCTTTAGAAATCCCTGCCTGCAGTGCACAGAAAGGGTCCTGCACTCCCACCTGCATGTGCCACTCAGTAAGCCTTGAGGAATCCCAGAAAAGGAGGAAATGGGGCTGGTATTGTCTTATATGCCTGACAAAAGGCAAGCCAAGGAAGATTTGGCATTAGTGTTTGGTTGAGCTTCTGTTTGAAAAGCATTTTTGCTCAGACTGGCTGAGCATTTATCATCAAGCTGTTGCTCCTTCTCGCATCAGTGACCCTTCATCTCACTGATTCCCCCCAGAGCCTGTGCTAGCAGCGAGACAGAGAGTGAAGCTGGGGATATCATGGACCAGCAGTTTGAGGAGATGAATAACAAGCTGAACTCAATGACTGATCCAACTGGCTTCCTGAGGATGGTCAGCAGGAACAACCTATTGAACAGGTGAGAATGCAGCACTGCTGTGGGGATCAGCAAGCAGGAGATGTCTTGGTGATGGGTTTCTCTCTAAACTGCAAGTTGAGGTGCAGCCAGTGCCAGTGCTGGAGGGCAGAGCCAGCAAGGATTGGTCCCAGTGGTAACTGATGACTGTCTGGAGGAAAAGTTGTTCTGAATTTGCTCTTCTCCTGACCAAGTGCTGATTTTGAGACTCCATGCAATTGTTTTGTCCCTGCTACGTGTGAGATGTGGAACTTGGAGCTTTCTCCTGCACAGTTGTTACAGAAATACATGTTTCTGTTGATCTCAAGTGTTGTACCAATTAGGTGGGAATATGCTGCATTTCCAGAGTTACAGGACTGTACTTGCTGCAAGTCTCCACTCATTTTCTGCCTCTTACAACTTGTTCTCAGCCTTTCACATGACTGTGCTGATTAGGGCTTAGGGCAACCATTTGGAAAGAAAATTGAGGACAGAATTTTTCCAGTGTGGCTGCATGATGCAACCCAGGGTTTCTGACTGAATCTGTGCTCGATTGTGGTTTATGAGCACAGGATACCCTAGGCCTTTCTCAGCTGGAAAAGAAAATGTGATCAGCCTGGAGTATTGTGAGCCACCACTGGAGCTTGTGAACTGTTACAGCATCCCCACAGAACTGGGAGCTGCCTGCTGGCACCAGCAATTGGCCTGGTTTTCTTTTCAGAATTCACAAGCATATCTGTTCAAGCTGCTGCACCAATGAAGGACTATGAGTACTTGCTAGTTTTGGATCACACAGGCAGATCCCCAGAATTGCTAAGATATTTTGCTGGTTTATCAGGCTTAGAAAGAGAGGAGATTGTCCCTCTGATTACAGGGGGAAATAGGATGTGATTCTGTTCCAGGGAATGCTAATCTTCAGGAACACTGCAGTGGCCAACCATGCCACATCTGTCTTTCTGCTTCACAGGAGCCACACACATTACTTTGAATCCAGACCTAGGAGCTCAGCTCAGGTGTCTTGTCAAGTAAGTAGTTTGCAGCTCTTAGGAGCAGCCCAGGGATGTGGCATCTTGGGTATTTAACTAAGAGCACCTTCAGAAGAGAAGCAGGGGAAGCATTAGAAGCAGCCGTGTCTGTGATGTTCTTGAGCACTGAGGTGAAAAAATAAGATACTGCTGGATGGCTTCCCTGCCTGCCCTTCTCCTTTTGCCTGTGGAGGGGGACCTGGGGATGGAGCTAACACTGCCACATCTGTTTGCAGCTGGCTTGCTGAGCCCTGAATTCAGGGTAGATGCTTTTAAGCAGAGAATAGCAGAATTTTTTCTCAATTCTGCTTAGAAAAGCAAACTTGGAGGGTTGGCAGTTCACTTAGAGAACTTCTGAGAGGAAATGGACTTTAGAGGAGAAAGAAGCACTGAAGGAACATTGTGGTGACCTCAGGACTGGGCAACAGCTGTCTGAGCTGAGGATGCCACTGGTACACAGCCACCAAGATAGCCACAGTGGCTCGTGTCTTCTTGCAGCTTCTGTTTTCTCTGCTTCTTAGGTAGGGCAAGCTGATCAGGATCATTGGAACCTATTAGTGCCCTCAAGGCCTGACAACTTGCCCTGGAGAACCATACAGCTGACCCGCTCCAGAGCAGAGGGATGGTGGCAGCCCAGGCAGATGGGACAGCAGTGGCTGGGGAGTCCTTTCTGTTGTGGTTCTCTGCCATCCAGGATGCAGTGCTGCAGCTGCTGACATGCAGACCACCCTGGCAGAGAGTGCTGGGTGGGCTGTGGTTTTTTTGCAACCACTGCTGGGTTCTGGAGATACTTGTGGATCCTTGAAAGGATCCACAGGGAGCTCAGATCTGGCTGTTTTCTGGAGCTTCCTGCAGCTTTGTACGGTGTGTGTGTCAAGGCCCTGGATGTGGATTTAGGGCTGCATCTTTAGGAGGAGTCTCTTTGAGGAAGGCTTGATGGGTGTCCAGCTTCCCAAGGCTGTCAGACCCACCAGCCTGACTTCCATCCCTCCCAATGGCTGTGTTTGGCCATGGGGAGTATTTCATTTGTCCAAAATTCTAATTGGTGCTAAGGCAGGAGCTGCTTTGTGCTGGCTCTGGGATGAACCCCTCCTTCTGCCTGGGCCCAGCCACTCATCCTCAGCAGGCAGAGCCAGCACCTGTGAGGCTGGGGGTCAGCCAGGTCAGTCTGACCCTGTTCTCTGAGGCTTTGCTTTGTTCTTGCATCTCCAAGACAAAGGCAGGCAGCAGAGCTAAGCCTGCTGTTTGTGCTGTTTCTCTGCTTGCTGCAGGCCAGGCTGCCTGTACAAAGGGTTATAAATCAGCAGTGCTGCAGAGTCTGAGCAGAGGCTTCCAAATGAGAGATTTCACTGTTCAGACATCAGGGGATCCTCTGCATTGCAAGAGCAAGGTGGAAATCATCAGTGCACCTGGAGCCTTTTGCTGGCTTATTTGGGAGGAAAGGATAGGATGGGCTGGCCAGGGCTCCTGGTCAGCTCCACTTGCCACAACACATCTCTCCATCCTCCCCTGTGGATTTGCTCACTCTTTGTGTACACACACACACAGAGGCAGGAGATGTGAGAGATTTATGGTGCTTCCTTGGTTTTGTTCTCGTAAAAAGCAATCTGAGTGGTGAAGAAATAAATCTAAAGCTGCTTGGCTGGGAAACCCAAGATGCAGGAGGGCTTTGCTGATTGTAGTAATGAAGCCCCTATTCCCTGCAGTAAATAAGTGTGTAACAACCACTGAACATGGGCTGTGGGGCTGGCAAGTGCTGCCTGATGGCAACAAGCCACTCAGGGAGGATCAGGGCACAAGGTCGTGGGGACCACTGGATATCCCTGCATGTATTTTCTTTCCTGATTTGATTTTTAAATCTGCTTCATAAAGCTGAACTCCACAGTCAGGTGCTGCAGTGAAGTGGGGCAGGTGGGAGGAGCACACAGTGCCAAGCCTGTGTTGATCCCCTGTTGCACAAATCCCCCAGAGTTTCCATCAGCTCTAAGCAGCAGCAGCAGCATACTCATACTGTCACTGGAATCTCTGGGTTGGAGAGCAGGGACAGTCAGACACCAGGCTTCTGTTGACATTCTGAGGTTTATGTGCCCATAAGATGGCAATTCCTTGTGGGTGGTAAGAGCATTTTTTTCTTCAGAGAACTGTAGGTTTTAGGCCTGATGTGAGCTGGGTCAGGAGGCTGGTTGCAGCAGCTGAAGAGAGAAAGAGGAAAATGCAATTTCTGAACCTGTGTGTTGGCATGTATCAGAAATGGTTGGGGTTATGTCCCAGGCCTCCCTACCTTTCCTTTTGAGGTCCACCTGCTAAAATGTTTTGGAAAGTTACCCTTTCCACATAAAATGGTTGTTCATGGCCCCAAGCCAAGGATAACATTTCTGGGGAGCACAGCTGCCGGACTAGTGAGCCCAGAATGGGGCAGCTTCATTTCCAGCAAGGCAGATTCTTGTGGCTGCTGATGCCAGGAGATCACGTGTAGAGCTCTGTGGGATTATCAGAAATGGGCACCAGGTGTTGCTCAGAAGTGCAGAATCTTGATGTCTCGTGGCTTGCCTGTTGTCACATTTCCTCTGGTGTCATACTAGGTCAGCTGGTGCACAACCCAAGTGCAAATCCTCCTGTGGCTGTGGTCAGTGTCAGTGGGTCTCATGCCTCCCTGCACACAGCTGCTGTCCATGTCCATAGGTGTGCAGGAGCATCAGGGAACAGCACTTCAGGCACTGGAGTGTGGAGAGAAACTCCACACAGCAATGTCATGGGCTGTCTGCAGCTGATTCATCCTGCCATTAATGTCACTGTTCACTGAGGTGTGAAGCTGAATGGGAGGCTGAAGTCCTCCCATGAAGCATCTTACTGAGCAGAGTTCCCTGGGTGACAGGGCCCAGCTCATGTCACTGTCAGAAGTCAGGGCAGCCACAGGGCAGCTCAGATTCCTGCAGCTAACCTCTCCCTTGGCTTTTGTCCACAGGAGCTGTCAGAGCATGACCAGCCTGTTCAGCAGTACCATGTCTCCTGTTAAAGATGGAACATCATCACTTCCAAGGAGGCAGACTTCTTTCACCAAACCCCCACTCCGTGCTCTCTACGACTTACTGATAGGACCCATGGAAGGAGTAAGGCTTTGGCACAGACACCAAAATCCTCTCAGTGTGGGAAAGCAAGAACAGGCAGCTTGGGGCTGGTTTCTGAAGTGTGGTATTTTCACAGAACAGTCTGGGTTGGAAGGGGTCTTAGTGACCATCTAGAGACAAGGATCTAGTCCTGCATACTTTTTTTTTTTTTTTTTAGGGCTGCCAGTGTTTATGCTGGAGCAAATTGCAGTACTTTGAAGTTACTCTCTCCTGGAGTGAAAACTAATTGTTTTTATGATACACTAGATGAATAAATTTCCACAGTTACATGGGATCAGGAGCAGTTGCCACATTTTGTGCCCAGCTGCATGTTCCCTACTGACTAATCTGTCTGCTTCACTTCCATCCATAAGATGCTTTCTGGTTAGATGTTTTGGTGACTCTGAGTTGATGATGATGTCAAGTGTCTGGAAGTGCAGGCCATGGACACAATCTGTCTGTAGATGGTTTGCTCTTCAGAGAAAATGGCTTTTTAGAAATTCAATATCAGAAAGAATATTCTCTGACAAAGGATAAGATGATGACAATACTGACGAGGCATAGGTGGTTGAGTTAGCCAAGATTTCAGGCTGGAGCAGAAGGAGCTGCAGTGCCAGGGTGAGGCTGGGCCCTATGTGGGCTGAGGCCAGGATGATGACCCAGAGCAGACAGGTCAGTGCTCTCAGCTCTCACTTGTCCCTGTGGAATTGGCTGGGCACAGGTGAGCAGCAGTCCAGCTGCACAGGACGTGCTCATCTGTCACACAGAGTGTGGTTCTGATGTGGGTTTTTCCAAACCTGACACAGGGTCAGAGCAGAGCCTGATGCTTGGGAAGTGCAGGCAGGGACATGGGTGCAGTGAAAGGGCCAAACTAATTCTCTCTCCTTTCTTTTCAGGGTTTGATGCATTCCAGTGGGCCTGTTGGCCGCCACCGTCAGCTGATCCTGGTTCTGGAGGGAGAACTGTACCTCATTCCTTTTGCTCTCCTGAAGGGCAGTTCCTCCAACGAGTACCTCTACGAGCGCTTCAGCCTCATTGCAGTGCCGTCCATCCAGTCACTGAACCCCAGCTCCAAGGTCTGACACTGCTTATGAAACCTGTCCTGTGGGTGCAGATCCTGGTACACGCTCAGAAAGCAGCAGTTCTGTCCTGCTGTGCCAGGCACAAGAACAGAAACCACAAACCCTGGGTCTGAGGAGCACACTGAGCACCACAGCTCTGAAGTAGGTTCTGGTGTAGTTCCTGCAGCACACAATCACAGCCCCAGGCATGCCAGGAAGGACAAGTGGATTGGATCATTTGGATATCCTCCTCTAAAGGATTGCATGTGCTGGGTGTGGAACTACATGGCAGACTACAGAGATGTAGGTGTCTGTGATCTGTGCTGAGCTTCCTTGCCAAGCTGACTGTCCTGTCACATTGCTGGTATTCACCTCCATTTTAGCATTCTGAGTGGGGAAGGCCACTGATGTCTCAGGACACCAAAGCTATGAGGAAAAGCAAATCTCACAGGTGAATCCTGCAGAAGTATCTTCGTGCTCAGGTTTGACAGCAGCATTTCTAATGCCCACCTCTCTGGAAGAATGCACCAAGTTACATTTGCTCTTGCTGGGCAGTGTTTTGTGGCACATCTTGGTTTGCCCTGGGTTAAGCACAGTTAGTGGAGCAGCAGAAGGGTCTGAATCTTGTCAGCATTACTGCTGTTCCATTCAGTATCAGCTGCATGCAGCACCTGCTGCTGGCAGTGCTGACACTGATCTTGGAAATACAGGTGTGAGGAACCACTTAGTGAGTGACTGCAGGTGGTGTTCCAGTAATGTGAGAACCTGCAATCTTCTTTATGTTTTTAGCTCTGCTGCAGCCCTCAAAGGGACCTAGGCTATATCTGTGATCTGGGGGTAAAAGTATTGACCAGACTCAAATGGAGATATGCCTTGGAATAGTTAAACAGAAGAAACTAAAGAAATGTACTCTTCCTGTAATTATGACAACCAGACTTACGTTTAGAGCCAAAGGGGCAAGATATTTTATTACAAGCACCATAAAAACCAGATTTTTGAATCCCATTTTTTCTTTCTCTTTCTCTGTGTAGTCCCATGTGAGGAAGAATACTCCTGCTTACTCCAGTTCTACCTCAATGGCAGCTGTGATAGGAAATCCCAAGCTCCCTTCAGCAGTAATGGACAGGTGGCTGTGGGGACCTATGCCCTCTGCAGAAGAGGAAGCATATATGGTATCTGAGTTACTTGGCTGCCAGCCCTTAGTCGGCAGCTCATCAACAAAAGAGAGAGTCATGAGTGCCCTCACTCAGGCAGAGTGTGTCCATTTTGCAACCCACGTCTCCTGGAAACTGGCTGCTTTGGTCCTGACACCCAACACTGACAGCAACCCAGCCAGCAGCAAGAGCTCCTTTGGGAACCCCTACACAATCCCAGAATCTCTTAGGATGCAGGATGATGCCAGTGATGTGGAGAGCATCTCGGACTGCCCTCCTCTCCAGGAGTTCCTGCTTACAGCGGCTGATGTGCTGGATCTGCGTCTTCCTGTCAAGCTGGTGGTTCTTGGCTCTTACCAAGAGTCCAACAGCAAAGTCACTTCTGATGGAGTCATTGGCTTGACAAGAGCATTCCTGGCTGCTGGGGCTCAGTGTGTCCTTGTGTCACTCTGGCCCATTCCTGTGGCTGCTTCCAAAATGTTTGTGCACGCCTTCTATTCCTCTCTCTTAAACGGGATGAAAGCCAGCGCAGCCCTGGGAGAAGCGATGAAAACCGTGCAGAGCAGCAAGCAGTTCTCCCATCCAGCCAACTGGGCAGGTAGGAAGAGTCTTCTTCTGGACAAGTCAGATGGGGTTCTAGCCAGGGAGCTGCCAAACTATATGAGCTAAGCAAGGAGCAGTGCTGGCAGGTAACTGGGAGCAGTGTGTTCCCTGTGCTTTCCCGGAATTCAGCCTCTGTGTCTCAGACCCTGATTCAGCTGAGTGTGGCTGAATGTCAGTGTCACAGGACTCATCAGCATTTCACTGGGCACAGTAGGTGGGTATTATTTGGTAAAATTAGAAGCAGTTGTGAGGTGAAATGTGTTTCATGACTGGAAAGAAATAAACTGCGGTACAACAACTCATTCTCTGTGTTTGAAATCTCCAGGCTCACGCTTCCTGTGTCCGTGAGATGGAGTCAGCTGGAGCACACATAGAGACTTTTTAATGGAAAATTTAGTGACACTTCAACAGGAGGCAGAAGAAGTGCTGCTAGAAGCAGCAGCAGCAAGAAGCTGTGATTTCTGTGACATAAACCTTGTAGGGCTTATTCCTTTGGTCCTTTTAGGAGAAAGGTTTCCCTTGCTTCCATTGGGAATGTCTCAGCAGTCTCAGCTCCTTGTGCAGTGCTGGTGCTTGCTCCCTCTCAATTAGATCTGTACTTCGAGAGTTGGAATGACAAAGTCTTGGAGTTCAGCAGTGCTGTGACAGGAATATGTACAGAAAACCTAATTTTTCTTCCTGGCATGAGGCCTGGTTTTTGAAAGCTGCAGGCATTCCCCAAATTGATTTTTGCACAGGCAGCAGAAGCATGTTATTTAGCTCAGGAAGCTGTGGTGAATATGGCTCTAGTGTGAACTGCATATGGCTGGAGGAGTGGGAACTTGTTAAAATGAGTCAGGCTGACAGTGATTTCAGGCATGTTGAGTCCAGCATTAGGATGTGGTTCAGGTAGTACCAGCTGTGAGCTGAGTTCAGATTACAGTCCACAGTTCAGCTGGGATTTTATTTTCCTTCCAAGATTGTTCTGTCTCAAAAGAAAAGAGCACTAAAAAGCCCCAAAAGTGACCACTTCCTAGGCAGAAAAGAAAGAGTTTGGACACAGTGCTTGGCATTGCCAGCAAGCAGAGGCTTTCAGCTGCTCAGGCTGTCTGAGTACTGCCCCTTCCATGGCACTGTGCAAGTTCATCCCACACAGTCCCTGACTTCCACCACTGACCCTTGGCACTGAGTCTTGGACAGAGCACCAGAGCCAGGAGCAGCTCCATCCTCACTGCATGAATGAGAAGGGAAACGTAGATCTCCTTGTGCTGACATCTGGGGAGTCTGGCATTGAATGGGGCATGAGCCAGGACAAGTTTCTGACCAGGACAGCAAAAACTTTTCATGTTCAGAGTTCTGTTCTACGACCACTGTTGGCATGTGTTGATTTCTGTGGCTGTAGAGGAGACCTGGAGCATGCCTGGACAAGTTTAGCTGCAATCCAGTGGTTTTCTGCCTGCTTGAACAGGAAGACACTATTGATTTAATAGCAGGGGACAGTAAGAAGTATCTAGAAAGTTTCTGGAAGTTCAGTCTGTATGACTGGGCAGGGAGTGGGCAGCAGCTCTGGGAAAAGAATGTCCCTGTGCAGGGTACAGTGGACCACTGGTCTGAGGGCAGAGGACATCTGTGTCTGGTTTGAACATTTTCCATAACAACAGGAGGTTGACTGTCTCTCATTTTGAATCCTGCAGGCTTCATGCTTATTGGGAGTGATATGAAGCTGAACAGCCCTTCTTCACTGGTAGGACAGGCCCTGACTGAGATCCTGCAGCACCCTGAAAGGGCCCGGGATGCTCTGCGTGTCCTCCTTCATCTGGTAAGGGAAAGGAAGTGCTGTCACAGCCACGAGTGGCACCACAGCCCATCTAGTCCTGAGACACCCTCACCTGAGGGCATGAATGGAACCATGAGTGGAGCAGCAGCCACTCCCTGATGTGCAGCCACTCCCACTTGAAAAAAAAAATATATACACCTTCATCCCCCCTCCCCTGCCATGACTTATCCTCTTGCAAAACTCCGGGTCAGTGTGGAAAGACTTGGATACCTAAGGAAGTGTTCAGTGCAAAAAGAGGCAAAGTAAGCAAAATCTTAGATTGTATTGTGACAAAATCCTCCCCAGACCCATCTGGTTTGCATTAGCTGTTGAACTGGGTTTCTGCTTAAGGGGTAAGCATTGGGATTAATTGTTTATACAGGGAAATAGCTATGAACATGGCAGTCATGGAAACACAGAGCACAGTCACTGCTGTCTCTGTGTATTTGGAAGATAAGAGGCCCTTCTGTCCCCATCTGTGCCACCAGTCTGTCCTGGGAACAGTGGGACTGGAGCCAACTGCCAGGTGGCTGGAGTGATCACTCATGACTTCTAATACTTTTCTTCCCAATGCATCATCTGTGGTCTCACAGGAGTGTGAAGTATCCATAGAATGATGGAAACCTGTGAATATTGCTCTTCTTCCCAGTTGCTGGGGTTTGTGGACTCTCATCTCTTTCCTGTTTGCCATGTGGCTGCAGGCTCTTTGTCTGGTAATAAGCAGTCTGGAACCCCAAGGTGAATCATCTTTAGGGAGAAATGCAGCTGCCAGGCTTACAGGAGACTCTCCTAAACAAACTGCTACTTCCTTTCTTGTGGTATTGTTGTTCCAGCATCCCAGAGGATATTGACACTCATCACTGTGATGTTGCAGCTCTGAATGCTGAGTTACTGGAGCTTCTCTTTCCAAGGCACTAATGTCCTTGTGTGAGACAGGCTAGGATCAGTCTTGGATTTGCTGTCTCCAGCAGCCTGCTGTTTCAGTCTCTTCTCTGTGTGAAAAGAGGCAGTCAGTAACAGCATCTTGTACAATAAGCTGTGTCATTTCCCCACAGGTGGAGAAATCATTGCAGCGAATCCAGAACGGGCAGCACAACTCCATGTACACCTCCCAGCAGAGTGTGGAGAATAAAGTTGGTGGCATTCCAGGCTGGCAGGCACTCCTCACAGCAGTGGGATTTCGGTTGGATCCACCAGCCAGTGGCCTCCCAGCAGCAGTGTTCTTCCCAACCTCAGACCCTGGGGACCGGCTGCAGCAGTGCAGCACCACCATCCAGTCCCTCCTAGGTGAGAGGAGGCAGCTGTGGGCCATGACCAGGCAGACATCAGCCTTTCACACCTTTCTGTGATGTCAGCATGTGAAACGGGGATGTTTTACATCAATAAAATCAATGTATTGGACTGGGAAGAAGTTCTAAAAGTAAATGTTAACTGAAAATTCGCCACAGATGAGAATCATTTGCTGCTGGGTCGAGTAAGCCTGATGTGACTGTTCCTCTCTCCCAGCTCTCAGTCAGGAAACCTGTCATCAGATGTAAAGTGGGAAGACCTTTTGCTTTCTGGAAATTGCTGCTGCTTCCAGAGCTGTCCAGTGATGTGGGGGAGAGGTTTTAGGAATTAGCTGAGCGTGTGTTCTGTTCAGGCTTGTTGCATTTCTTGCAGTCAAGAAACAGATACAGATGTTTCTGCTGATGTTTTTCAGGTTTGCCTAACCCTGCACTTCAGGCACTTTGTAAACTTATCACAGCTTCAGAAACAGGAGAGCAGCTTATCAACAGGGTGAGTTGGGAGGTTTTCCTCCAGTACCAGGTTCCAAATGGCTCTTCCCAGGTCAGTAAATTCAGAAATATGCAGCATGGTTGATGCCCTGGTTTATCAACCCAGAGCTTGCTAGGAGACTTGAGGGTTGAAATTCTGAACTTGCCTGTTTTTGTGAATGAAAGTATGTGTCCAGGAGGAAAATATGCAAGTGGTTTACTGGGCTGCATGGCCCTGGGACTCCCTTTTCAGTGACAACTTAAAGCATGATCCCTACAGCAGTGTGGGGGAATTGAGTAACAGACCCCTAATTGCTGTTTGGCCGTCCTGCCTAGGTCTGTCAGAAAACTCCCTGAGTCTGTGCTGCTCCTGTGTGTGCTCACAGCTCCAGGGAAAGGATTTCTGGTCTTTAGGAGAAGGGCAGTGCTACCTGTGGTGATGGGACTTCTCCCTGCTCCCCTCAGCCTCCTTCACACTCTTCCCTCTCCCATCTCTGGAGCATGCCTAGCCTAACCTGACCTTTCTTTCTGCCACCAGCCTGGCTGCTTTCCATTCCATGGTTCTGACTCCTGAGTGCTCCTCTAATGAGGTTTCTCTTCATCATTTGCCTGCTTTAGTACATGGACACGCTCACAGAGGGAATGGGCCTATATCTCACTGTCTTTCCCTTTTCCCCATGCAGAAACATTCCAGGCAATACTGTGGTGGGGAGCTGGGATTGGTTCTGTGTGGTGTCAGGCTGCCCTTGCTTTGGTCACATGGAGTCTGCAGAAAAAGCCAGAGAAGAGCCCCAGCCTCTCTGCTACCTGCTGAGCAGCTCTGGCAGCCCACTGGGATGAGTCTGCTCCAAGGAAAGAGTTCCTGTTAGGATCCTGTTAGGATCTGCAGCAGAATTTGAGATGCCCTTGGTGACCAGTGTCCTTGGTGGTGTTTCTTGCCTTGGCTCTCATCAGTGCCTGAGATGTGTGTGGTTAACTTCAGGGTTGTCTCCCTCATGGCCACCCAAGGGAGTCCAGGTCCAAGGGGTGTGAAGAGGACAGGACAGCATTCCCATGGCTCAAAATGCCTTGGAGTGCTAATGAGGTGGCTTCATGATTGCTGCCCTGCCTCAAATAATTAAATTACCCAAGGAAAAACATTCAGCTGACTGTACACAAGTAACAAAAGACACACTCACCCTTTCTTCACTGCCCCACAGAGTAAATAGTGGTAGGGATATTGCAAGTTTTCTTCCATGGCCCAGACCCTGGCAGAATTCCCTTTTATACCAGTCTATTCTGTTACATGTTGGTTTTCAACAGCTCTCCCCTCCATTGTGGTTATTGCTTTTTCCTCTCCTTCCTCTTGGCAGTTCATGGTGTGAGCTGGGGCTCTGCCTGTCCCAGAGGAAAGCAGACTTTGTTCCAGACAGAAGCAGGAGGTCAGACATTTCTGTCACTGGGTGCTGCTGGTTGGTTTTCCTGAGTGGGTGACCAGCATCAGAGGGGAGCGTGTGCTTTTGGCATTAGTGAAGCAGCAAGGTGGGGGCCTGAGCAGCTGCACTGGAGAGAAAATGCTTATTTTGAGTGCAAAAGAAAAGGCAGGAGCCACTAAAGAGAGAACTTCAGACTACTGCATGTGCAAGGAAAAGTTAGGGATTTCTGACTGCACTGAGCACCAGTACTGTGTCCCAGAGGAAACAAGAGAAGGGCTGGTTTATGTTCAACCTCCTGCCAGAGTGTGGGCTGGCCTGAGTGTCTGCCTGCTAAGTGTCTGAGCTGTCATGAGCTGGGCACTCCCAGATTCCAGCTGCCTGTTCCCATGCTGTTGGATTCCCAGCTCAGGCCATTCCCATTGCTCCCTTCTTTCTCTGGACAGAGCATCTTGGCAGTCAGGGTGCTGGCTCGCACACGGATGTGTCCCTGCAAGGTTCCTCAGCACAGGCACTTTGTAGCACAGAGTAACCCATGTTCTTTTCTCCTCTTTTCCTTTCTTGTTGCCTGCTGCCCGAAGGCTGTTAAAAATGTGGTGGGAATGGTGAGTATGATGTGCACGGGGATGACACTGCAGGGTGCAGGGTGCAGTGCTGGGGTCACTGCAGACCCCTGCAGACCCCTGCCCTGTGCTGCACCGTGTCTGCACCCACTCCCAGGCCTGGGATTTGCTCCACAGAGCTACTGTGGAAAAAGGCCTGTGTAAGCTTTTGTGGGTTGTGAGAGATGGGTGGTCCTGAGGTTAGCTGGTCCCTGATTAATGGCTTTCCATCCTTGCTGCCCTGGCTGTGTTGGTGAATTACACAGGATCCTGGCATCTTAATTTGTGTCAGATCTCCATAAACACATTTTCTCTCTAGCTTGCTACTCCTGTCCCTTGGGCACAGTTGAGAAACTTCTTTCCTGGAGGCCATGGAGATATTAGGAAAGTCTTCCATGGTTTCATATGACTTGTTCTGCCCGGTTAATGAGTTTCTTAGGATTTGTATAAGGAGTATGGCTCAGTCATGGAATGGGCTTTAGTATATTTCTGTGAGCAGCCCCAGAGTATCTCTTTCCTTTTCTTTCCCTTCACAGATGTTCCTGCTGTGCTTCCTTCTTGCTCAGTTTCCACTGGCCACCCCCCAGCCCTCACCCCTGGTCTGTCCCTGCCTTTGCTGCTGTTCCAGTCTGTCTGATCTTGCTGTCCCTGAACTGTCCTTCTTCCCAGACCTTCCCATCTCACTGCTCTGTTCAGGAGCAGCAGCTGAACTGGGTGTCCAGGGAAAGGGTGTCCAGGGAAAGGGCATTGCCTGATCTGTGGCTGTAAGAGAAGCAGTGATGTGACTTGTGAGGAATGGCTAATTTCTGTATTGCTGTCTTCAGCTGCATCAAGTCCTGGTTCAACTTCAAGCAGGCGAGAAGGAGCAAGATTTCCCCTCTGCACCAATCCAGGTCTCCATCAGTGTCCAGCTCTGGAGGCTGCCTGGCTGTCATGAGTTTCTGGCAGCTCTAGGTAGGAAAACACTTCTTTCTGTTGTCTCCCTAAACCCACTGCTGGTGTCTCCTGTGGGGGATTGAAACACTGATAAGACTCACAGCTTCACATTTGTCTGCCTCCTGCAGCCCAGCCTGCATTTGCCAAATTCCAAGGTCTGTGCTCTTCAGCTCCATTTCTGTGAGAAAACCTGAAATTAATAGTAAATTGTTTGGCATGTAGGACATTGTCCCCTGAGATGTTTGGTATATAATTTCCTGACAGCTCCAAGTAATTTGCAACTACAGAAGTGTTGACAGGAGTGATTTGTTAACGAGTGTGTGTGTTCCCAATCCAGCATCACAAACAGCTTCTCCCAACAGCTGGAGAAGGTGTGCTGAACAGTAAAAAATAACAGACAGCAAACTGCACATGAGAGGTGAAATCCTTCAGAGGGTGCTGCAGGCTGTCATACCTCTCTGTTCTGTGTTATAAATGAGATTACTCTTATTTGAGACAGAGGGTCTTTCTGTGACCTGTCATTTTCTGTTCCATGTCCCACTACAGGTTTTGACCTTTGTGAAGTTGGCCAAGAGGAGGTCATTCTGAAAACTGGGAAGCAAGCTACCAGGAGGACCATGCACTTTGCTCTACAATCCTTGCTGGCACTTTTTGGTAAAGTTGCTTAGTGGGTTTTTGCTCTTGTGTCATCTGATGATTTGATCAGAGTGGCTTCTGCTGAAATCTCACACTCACAGCTTTGCAGAGATCACACATGTGTCACACAGACCAAATGTGATACAGAGACTGGAATAAATGTTATTTTTGTATGGGAAAGACTTAGATAGAGTCCAGTGACTGGAGGACATATAATTCATTCTTTGTTTAGATGTAAAATGATAATGAACTGACAACTTCCATCTAGGATATTTGGACAGAGGTTCTTGCCTGGGCTGTGCACTTTGTTTTCCTTACCTAAGTAGTAGTAGTAGTTGGTTGTTCTGAGGTAGCACAGAGCCTGAGGGCATGTTTTGTAGCATTTTCTCTTAATTCTGATAGAATGTTACCTGGTTTTATTTGTTTTTATGGTGTATCTAGGGGCATGTTTGTATATACTGTTGTCTTTTCTTTTTCAGATTCTACAGAGCTGCCCAAGCGCCTCAGCCTGGACAGTTCCTCATCACTGGAGTCACTGGCTTCTGCTCAGTCTGTTTCCAACCCTGCACCCCAGTATCAAAACCCTCCATTCTCTCCTACCTGTCCAGACAGCATTGCCTCAGATGCCATTTCTGTGTACAGCCTGAGCTCCATTGCTTCTTCCATGAGCTTTGTTTCCAAGCCAGAGAACATGCTGGATGGGGCAGGACACAGAGGGAGGCAGGATTATGAGAGGCCCAAGAACATCTATCCACACAGGTCTGCAACTCAGAGCCAGCTGTCACCACAAGCCACTGCAGCCAGCAAAGATGAGGAAGAGTATGAAGGTTTCTCTATAATCAGCAATGAGCCTTTGGCCAATTACCAAGAAAACATAAAACCAAGATTTTCCCCTGATCACAAACAGCCCAAAACAAGTCAGAACGGAGGCATTAAAGCATCTATCAACTCCAAAGGGAGCATAAGTACTCCAAATTCTCCTGTTAAAATGACTCTCATCCCCAGCCCAAATTCACCTTTCCAAAAAGTTGGGAAACTTGCAAGTTCTGATACTGGGGAATCTGACCAGTCTAGCACTGAGACTGACAGCACCGTCAAATCCCAGGAGGACAGTAATCCAAAGCTTGATCCACAAGAGTTGGCCCAAAAAATTCTGGAGGAAACTCAGAGTCACCTCATTGCTGTTGAACGTCTTCAGAGAAGCAGCAGCCAGGTCAGCAAGAGCAACAGCTCAGAGGATGGGGCTCCCAGCCCGGGCGGCGTGTCCGCGTTCCGCTCCTCGGAGACCAGCGCCTTCAGCCGCCCGCTCAGCTCCAGCCAGAGGAACCAGTCTTCTTCACCTCTTGCCATCAAACCAAAGCCTCCAACGAGGAGTTCATCCCTTCAGAAGGTGAGCTCTGGCTACAACAGCCCCACGACGTCGGAGATGTCAAACAGAGAAGGCACAGGCCAGTACAGTGGGCAGCCATCTCCAGGTTGTGATTCACATGGGTCCCTAACTGAGCAGCCTCCCTTTAAACTCAAGTACCCCAGCTCTCCTTATAGTGCTCACATTTCTAAATCACCCAGAAATATCTCTCCGAGCTCAGGGCATCAGTCTCCTGGTGGCAGCACTCCATCTCCTGCTCTTTCTTATTCCTCAGCTGGTTCTGCTCGCTCAAGCCCAGCTGATGCCCCAGACATTGACAAATTAAAATTGGCTGCCATTGATGAAAAAGTGCAAGCAATTCACAACTTAAAGATGTTCTGGCAAAGCACTCCCCACCACTCCGCTGGGCCAATAAAGATACTCCGAGGAGCTCCTGGAACAATGACTTCTAAGAAAGATGTCCTCAGCTTGCTCAATTTATCACCACGGCACAGCAAAGAAGAAAGTGCAGAGAAGCTGGAACTGAAGGACCTGTCTATTGGGCAACACCTTGCTGCTTCACCACAGAAGATCCCTCCAAATGGACACAGATGCCCTGAAACCACAAATGCCATGACATCAGCTCATTCCTCACCTGGCAGCACTCTGGGAGCCGTGCGTCCCCTGAGGCTGCCAGCTGGGAATGGGTATAAATTTTTGTCACCAGGAAGATTTTTCCCTTCCTCCAAATGTTGAAATGTCCCAAGTACAGTCTCGTTGAAGTATTTGCTTCTGCCCACTTGCCTTTACTAAAACAGAACCAGTAGCTAAGCAGCCGTGGTCATGCCCTCAGCTGGCAGTGCCCAGGGATGGGACAGGCTGGCCTGCTGTCACTGTGGGGGCACACGGCCTCACACACATGGGTTTCCCTTATCAGGACCTTGGGCAGACTCACCTGATAACAGGTTCTTTGTAGTATTCAGTATTTGCAGCAGCAGGTGCAAAGCATCTGGTTGTCTGCTCGTTAAATACTGGCTTTTAAGCCACCTCCTCGTATTTCTTAACCAGAAGTTTTACAGCTGGCTTTTTGTACAGAAATTACACATATCAGGGGTTGGAGAGGAAAGGGAGGGGAGGCAGAACATTCCTGTGTACCACAAAGAACGTAGGTACAAGTCTCTGCCTGGAGAAAGATGAGCCATTTACTCGACTGCTTTCAAAGGCTGACAGAGGAGAAGACCACATGCCTCTAGATACCTCTGCCAGGTTGGCCAAACCAGAAACTGCTGTCAGTAAAACTCCATAGCAGCAGGATCTGGCAGTTCTGTTGCATCATTTAGAGACTGAGGAGACAAGAGGAGAGAGGTGCCCCATTCTAAAATCTGCATCTCAGGTAACTTTTTTGGAGGGAAAGCCCTCAGATGAGACTCTGCTGGTAGGTCTGCTCAAAGGAAATGTTTGGGGCCTAACAAACCAGGTGAGCCTGTGTGTGTGGTAGTCAGTGTGTGTCAGAGAGACAAGTTCTGATTTTATTGAGTGCTCTGGTCTCTCTGGCACACCACATTGTGAAGGTGAACTTTTTATCCTGGCAAGTTTTGGGCAGTAGTTACATCTCTGTCTGCTCAGTGAGCACAGAAAAGGATAGTAGATGCTGCAGCTCAGAACATTATTTTGCAGTCCCACAGCAGGCAAGAATGTGACATCAGTGTGTGTGATTCAGACATCACCTGACGAAAAAAATCCCTCCTTGATCCTGCTAAGTCATTGCCAGGGCTCAGCACAGGCAGGTCTGGGAACCTTTTCCCTGCTGTGGAGGCAGGTTTCCTTTGGAGCAGGTGTGGGAACAAGTTTCATTTGGAGCAGGTGTGCCAGTGTAAGCAGCTCTGGAGGCAGAACACGAGGCAGCAAGCGGAGGGGCTGGATGCAGAACCTGAGTGTCCTCTGACTATGTGGAGGAAAGGGGACCAAGAGCACCCCCAGGGTGGTATGTACAGTCAGCTTCCCTCGCCTAGGTGGGGTTTAGGAGTTAGGGGCAGGCTGGAGATGGTTTCTAGGTGGCTGTGGAATGCAGTGATGTGATCAGGGTCCCAGTGATCATTTACATGCACTGAAGCTGTGGGCATGCAGCAGCATCGACCCCACCACATGAGCTCAGATCCACACAAGGTATTCACAGGCTGTGAAGTCAGAGCACTGGATCACCAAGGATTTTGGTGTCTATTCTGCACTCCCAGAATTGGCTGAGTGACTGAAGGCTAATCACTTCACCTCTCCGTGCCTCGTCTTCCCTTTCTATCTAAATGGGGATAGTAATACTTACCTACCTACCTCACAGAGGTGTTGTGAGGCTGAATTCATTAGGCCCTGAGTTTTAGCTGGATCTGAAGTCAACTTCCAGTCTTGCAGCTGAGTGGAGAGTGCAGGCAGCTCTGTGGATGTACCAGAGGTACGTTGCTGATGCAGAGAATTGTACTTAGCGTGGTTGGGTGCTCGTGTTGTAAATGCGGATCTGATAATTTGTGATTTTCTAAGGGATCTTGGAGGAAAAGCATGATAGCAGGGCAAAGAATTCAGTTCTGATATGGAAACGAGAATGCTTAGGCTCAGCTTACTCGCAGGCATAATCAGATGTGTGCTGTGAGAATATTCTGGAGTCTGCTGGTTTCAGGAGAATGTTTTCCTTTTTATTGTGGCAAGAAATGAACACTAAGGCAAAGGATAACACTAAAGGCAAAGGATACTGAGCTGGGTTGTTAGAGCCAGCTAACAAGGGAGGGGGATCACCAAAGTTTTCAGTGCAGAGAGAAGGAGTAGTTACCTGCTCGTACACAATGTAGCAGAACAGTTGAGTCAATCTGTTCAACTCATTATGGTGCAAGTTATTTGTCTGTACATGACATCTTCCTGTGATGGTTTGGTGCTAAACATCACCTTCGTGTCATTTGGCAGGAAAAATTAGAATAGTGGGCCAAAATGAGTCAGCACAGTGTCTGCCCCTTGTGGAGACAGAGATGCTGTTGATCATGCCACTTGCTGTGGTCACAGGACTGCTGAGAGACTTCATGTGACCTGCTCTGTTTCTAACCAGCATAAACTTCTTGAAACGACATCCCAGGAACACCCAGGATGGAAGTGGGCAGCTTTTTGTTTATAGCAACAGCAAATACTCCCTGTAGTGCTGCATAACACGCCAGAAATAAGCCTCTTTGTTGTAGTTTACTTCCATAACTAAAGGATCTTTTAACCTGTAGAAATTCTATGCTGCCATTTTGTTACAACCCATTTCTGTGCTCCAGCAGGTTTCATGCTGGCTTAAAGCTTTCAGACAGAGCTAAATCGGGGTGGGGGGTGTGGGGGAGTGGTTCTTCTGTTGTTGTTTTTACGGAGGGGGGAGCATTAGAAGCAGGGAAGGGTTCAGATGTAGAGAAAGTTCAGTATTTGGGGAATTTGATGTTGTATAAATATGGAAGGTGAGTGTCACTAGAACAAGTCTTTTGGGAAATAGGTCTCCGTGGACTTGGCACAGGTCACTTCCATTGGCTTGCCAGGAGCCATGAAATGCATGCTTACTCGTGGCTGGGAGACACTGCACACCTTGTCCCTCACTCCTCCACCTCCTGAATGAGAAACAACCCCTTTGTGAGGAAAAAAAAAAGAGTTTTATCAGGTTTGCCCAATACATGGAGAAATTCAGGAAATGAAAATCATATGTTCTCCATTTGCTGTTAGAATTCCTTCTGTGGGTTTAATGCATTTGTCGTTGTTGTATTTGTGCATGGTACAAGTGACAACACTGCGTAATACAGTGAGCAATAACAATTAGGTATTTACCACTTTCACATTAAACCTGCCACATGCAACCGTTCCCCAAGGCCACAGAATGTTTTGGTTTTGCCCTGTATGTTTTACTGCGTGAGATTTCAGATTTTTTATTGACTGTCTTTAGATCCAACTAAATGGGAACAGTAAACAACCCCTGTGATCAAAATCTAGTTTAATTTCATTTTGTTGGTTAGCCTGTACCTCTGGCCTGATATTGGTTTTCCTTCTGTTTAATCATACTTTACTGAAACAAGGAAAAAGCATTGGGGGGGTGCTACACCCATGCATATCACTCTAGGCCATATTTTCTTTCATTAGGGCAAGCTCGTTCTGTGAACATCTCTTCCAAGTTGCAGAACAGATCCAGGGGCACAGAGGTGTCTGTGAATCTGTTAGGAAGCATTGGTAGTTTCAGCTGGATGGTGAAATGGGTTTGAGCAGTTTTGAGTTCATTGCATTGCCAGGCTGCCCAGCAGGGCTGCACGTGTGTGTGGACACTGGTTCCCTCAGCTGCAGAAGAGCACTGGAGACAGTGACCCAGAGAGGATGGTCAGCAGAGGCTTCCCAGCAGCAGCCCTTCAGCACTCGCTCTCCCTACCTGCAGTGTTAGCCATGTTTGGCCTCTATGGACTTTCTTTGTAAATTAAAACTCTGTTTCCAGACAGCATTAAACTTTTTATATTATGAAATTTACCATGTAAAAAGATTTTCATATTTTTATTGAAATTGCTAAGGCATTTGGCCTTTTCTTCTTTGTGATTTCAGTGTCTATTAAAGCATGAGTTCTCTCAGTGCCTCAGTGTGTTGATCTGGAAGGGTGTTGGGGATGGGGAGTTGTTGGCTCTCTGCTCTCTGCCCACACCCAGCTCCCCTGTGTGACCTCGTCCTGTGGCAGAGTGTGCCTGAAACTCAGGGCAGCTCTCCTCATCTCCTCTGGAACTTCCCTCCCCTTTTAGTGCAGTGCAGGTTCTTGTTACCAGTGCTCACTGGAAATTGCTTTTCCTCCTCCTGGCAGGTGCTGGGAGCACTGGTGTTTGCTGGTGTCTCTTGTAGCAGAGGGCTCGCAGGGCTGGGAGGAGCTCTGAGGTTCACGAGAGAGCCCAGTGCTAAAGGGATGAGAGATTCTCCCCAGAGCAATGCCGGCTGGAACTTGATGAGTTAAATCTTCCTTGTGCCCCCATGTGAAAGGTGCTCTTGTACTCTGAGGAAGATGGAGACACATGAAAAACTAAACACACAGAGCTGTTCTGGGGCTGCACACTCAGAGCAGCCAGGGGCCGCTGGCAGTGCTGGTTCTGCCACAGGCTGGAGCCCTGCCACGAGGAGCAGCTCCTGGGGCAGCATTCCCTCCTCCAGAGGGGCTCTGCTGGAGCTGGGCTCGAGTGGTTCGTCTGTGCCAGCTCTGGGGTCAGCGGGATGTGGCTGCTGGTGACACTGGTGTGTGTGGCAGAATGCAGCTGTAAACAGAGGGTTTGGGACTGAGCAAACACCAGACAAATGTTGTCCATATGGGGAAGGAGCAGCAGCAGGCACCGCACGCTGCCAGCGTTTTGAAAAACCAAATAAAGGAAAATCCTGAATGCTTGGGGAAACTGAGATTTGCAACCCCCTCCAGCTGTGCCCCAGCACAGCCCTGATCGCTGCTGCTCCTCATGGCCACGGCCAGGGCAGGCCTGAGTCACCATTCCAGGACTTCCATGGAAATACGTGTCCACAGGAAGAGCCTTTACAGCCATTTGTGTGGGGGAGGAGTGTTTGGCAACACTGAATTTTATCCAGATTTCTGTTCTTTGTGTAAATGCCTCATTGGTTCTGGCTCCTGGCAGAGGAAATGTGGGGGACAGTGGCTTCTCCAGGGAAAGGGGAGCCAGGGAGGGCCATGGGTCACCTCTGGGGAAAAGGATGCACCACAGGTGTGGAGCTTGTGGTTGTTTTTTTCCTCTCAGTTTACCTGGTTTTGTGTTTGTGTGTGCATTTCAAACACATAAAAAGGGTGGGGGAAAGCAAAAGTCTGCGTGGCTGTGGAAAACATCTGGGGATAAAAATGAAAGCTAATGCTCAGGAAACAGATAGCAAATCAATATATTTAGAATACATTAAGTAAATCCTGTAATTTTTCCTGTAGTGTTCCCTGTGGTTTTCCCTGAATTACAATTTTTGAGAACCTCAAAGTGGAAGTATGTTTCCTGGCTTCTTTGTTCTTAGGGCAACATTTTGCCACAGGGTAACTTCCATCATTATGTAAACCAGGATAAAGCCAAATTCAACACAAAGAACAGGCCATGGGTGGTCCCGTCCCTCTGCCCCCCAGCCAGAGCCTCGGCAGAACTTGTCCCTGTCGCCTGTCCTGGCCGGTATCACACCCCTGAGTACCCCTGGAATTCCTCTCCTCCAGGTTCCTCGCCGCCTGAAAGGCTCCACTTGCGGCTGATTTCAGCCTTCTTTCCAAGTTTCTGACCTTTTAGACCTGCAGCCTTCCCTCACTTTGTATTTTTTCGCGCTAGCTGACGGTCGAAGCCCCTGTCTGAACCCTGTCAGGTCAGGATTAATCCCGGCGCTGGAGGCCGAAAGGAACGGTCTCAGCAGAGGGCGGCATCGGCCGCGGGACCGAGCCTGCTGCGGGCAGGCAAGGGCTCCTTTGCGCGGCAACGCGGGGGCAGCGCAGCGCTACTGCGAGCCGCGGGGCAAGGATTTTGCCTGAAAGGGGTTGTGAAAGGGGATTTTAGCTCCCCCCGTGTGACAGAGGCAGCGGCACAGCCCCAAGGGCAGCGGAGCCGCTCACGGTGCTCGCTGTGACAGCGGAACAGGCTCCCCGAAATTCACCAACGCCGCAGCTCTGGGAGGGCGCTGCGGGTCACCGCATTCGGCAACGGCGCCGTGAGGGCCCGACACCCCCGCGGAGCGGGCAACCGGGGTGTGCGGCACCGGCCCGTCCGCGCCCGCCAGGCAGTGCGGAGCGTCCGTCC